>OY796661.1:68071547-68118201 GCA_963680705.1 Rhagium mordax
ATGTTGTTTGTAAGCGAAATAGCTAAGAATATTTTTTTCTCCCATCTTTGGCCAGACAAGAAAGATTTTAAGAGTAAGTCTTAAGCGGAAAAAATCATCCCTCTCTGTTAGTAAACAGGGACTAAACAGAAAACATAAATACCTTCCAATAATTCGTATGTTCGCATGTATGTAACCGACGTAAGACGTTCCGTGTTTTACCCTAAATTTGCTAAATGGGAAATTCTGATTCCATAAATTTGTAATTTTTTAAGATACTTCTGGATATAGTGTATCGGTTTACAATTTTCGCAAGTACCTATCATAAAATTAAAGCAAAAGATGATACCGAGGATGTTTCGTTTATGTCAGGAAGAATATTTTTAGTTAAACTTGTAGTTTAGTAGCAAATGGCGGATTTAGAAATGTCGTAAGACGTTAAGTGCACGGATTATGCAAAGTGATATAGAGCCAACGCTTAGCTATTTTATACACCATTTGAATTTCTTTTTCTTTCCGCTAAGTTAAGCTTCTTAAAAATGCTCAACGTATACATTTAGTTTTTTAGTTCATTGATTATTCTTGGAATTTGATTTCAACCAGCTTCTTCTTTCTTAGGTTTTTTCTTCCATTAATTTATTAAAACAGCAAAAAGGGGGAATAACGATTATTAAAAAGTGTACACAGACAGACATGTTTATTCTATTATTCTATACATGTTGACAGGGGGCGAAACGTCAACATGTATAGAATAATAGAATAAACATGTCTGTCTAAATGTTAACTACACTTTTTAATAATCGTTATTCCCCCCTTTTGCTGTTTTAATAAATTAATGGAAGAAAAAACCTAAGAAAGAAGAAGCTGGTTTAGTTTTTTATATACTATCTTCCAAATATAGGTACTTATAGCGCTATATAGGTGTACAAACAAAATATGTCTTTACCTTTCAATTTGGTTACTTTTTGTAGTGAGAATTACAATGTAAGCAATAAATTACTTTCATATGAATTTATATTCCTGATAAATGTTATGCTACAACATTTCGACATGTTTAGAAAAAGGCCATTATTACCACAAAATTCAACAAGGCGGCCAAGATCTTTCTGATGATTTAGATAATCATTAAGATATGTTACTTTGGTTAAAATTTCCAAATCGTCTGCGTATCATAGGAATTTACTATGCTGAAGACATGAATTTATGGTGCTAATATAAATGATGAATAAAAGGGGGCCCAGAGTTGTGTTGTACAGCACTGAAGTGAAACCTTGTATATTGATAAATCGTGACCTATTTTTTATATAGGACCCTACCCATCTCAATAGTATACCGCCTATCCAACTTCAGCAAGCCGAATGAGAAGAATATTATGACTTGAAGTCAGTATAAGCAGCGTCCATCTGAATTCTATCATCTAAATTATTATGTAGATACTCACTATAAATTAACAGGTTCGATTCCAGAGACCCTCCATGGTAAAAACCGTGCAGGTCCGATGTTATAACATTTTTTACTGCTGAAAATATATACTTGTAGATTCATTTTTCAAAAAGTTTTGGAATTATTGAAAGTTTACTTATTGAGGGGTAGATTTTTACATATTTTTGTTGCCACTTTTAAATATAGGAGTAACACTAGCGACCTTCCATTTTTCAGGAAATTTTCCATATTTTAAAGATTGGTTAAATAAAATCGAAATAGGCAGCGCAGTTTTTCAAAAACAAAGGTGGTAGCATGTCAGGCTTAGCTCCTTTCTTTGTATCCAGTTCTTCAAGACCTTTTAATACCTCATTTTCACTTAATTGAATAAAATTTAACTCATGATTATTTACAGTCTTTGGTAAATTATTAGGATCGTAATTAAAATGCTCAAAAACATCTTTAAAATAGGAGCTGAACAGGTTGCTAAAGCTCTGTTCATCTAGGGCAACATTGTTCTCTAGTTTTACTTCTGCTGGAATTTTGCGTTTTGCCTGTTTCTTAACAGAAACATAATTCCACAATCTTTGTGCATTGAATAAGATATCATTTTTTATTGAGTTAACATAATTGTTGAAATCCATATCGATCATAGAGGCTCGAAGTGTTTTAAATTTGTTTTCATCATTTTCATTTTTATAAATTTTTGTGCATTGTATTTTTCTGTTTTATTATTTGTATCGTTCTATTGGAATAATAGTAGGGAAAATATTTGTTTTTGCAAAATTTTGGAACATACCTGTCCACAATATTTTGCACATGATTATAAAAAATTTCTACATTGTTATCAAGTGGAAGTGGACTTAATATTCGCTCCCATTGATTAGATGATATTTCTCGATTTGTTGAATTATAATCTGCTTCCTTGTAATTATATTGAGATATGTTTGCACGATGTTGCAATCTTCTATGGAAAGGAACCTCGAAAAAAAATTCTAATGAAGGGTGATGCCCATATTCTGATTATAATAAAAAACTGCCATTGGACATCTGACAGATTACGGTTGCCAGTTTTATTAGTATGCAAAACATTGTTCTTCTTATTTGGATTTACCAGTGAATTTACAACAATAGTTTTGTTTCCTCTATCTTTCTATTTAACCACAAATACTTCACGTGACAGTCAGAGTCGTTCATTTTTAAACGTTTATCATCTGCGAGTATCTTCTTTGAGTAGTTCATATTTGATTGGAATGTACCTCAAGCAAAAGTGTTTTCATCAAATAGTTTTTAAAATAATTGGAAGCTACTGCCCATTTAAAAAAAAAATAGCTCACAGAGTTGCAGTACCACATTTTATCCCACTTGGCTCATTGATATTAAAACTAAGCAAATAATGCGATTGCGAACACACTATAGATCAGATTTTGAAACATCTTTTTATTTGCCTCAAAGGCATATACTGCTTTAGAGAAATACGGTATTTGTAGCCGACCATACTTTCATCATCGGTTAGATTAGGAGATGGAGATGTACTAAAAGACTCCTTTGTAAAAAATAATCTACAAAAGAACGGATTTTATGCAGTTTGTCAATTTGTGATGCATTTCGTTGGTTTGATTATGATTTAAATATCGTAGTATTATTAAAAATTGCAACGCAATTTATGGATCCTATTACGGCTTATAAATAATTAAAATATCTGTGGAAGATTTCCACTGAACGTAACTGACCGCTAGTTGAGGTGCGGAACGTACCTCACAGCTGATTCATTGAACCACCTGAAGTCTGTCGACGTTCGGTGATAATACAGTTCTCTTCTTACCAAAAATAGTTTAATTATTATTCATTTAAAAATAACATTGATAAATAAGTATTTTTTTTAATTATTATTAATGGCATTAGGTCATTGACCATGCAGCCAGTGATAAATAAGTATGCTGGGTAAATATTAGCAACTAGAAATTGTTTGGAAAAAACATAGTTATTTATAAATAGTCCATCGCATCGAAATGTTCAATGGTCCAAGAAATATAGAAATATAGGGAATTTTTAGAGTAAAATAGTGAGTTGGTAACACTGACGAATCAGAACTCAGTTCTATGAATTTTTTTGGTTAAGAAAATGTTATAAAACGCGTTGTAAATGGGGATTTAATCTTTTATCCATCAATTGATGAACCGTTAGTTTTGCTGTGTGAAATTTGTGATAAAGGCACTTTTGGCTTGCTTTCGGCTAAAACACAATTTTACATTTTGGTTTAGTTTAATACGTTGGGTATTAAATTTATTGTCGATTTAGTCAGATTTAATAGCAAACTAATCGTCCAGATGATTCTGGGTAAGTGTAACAGTTTTTTTTTGTCTTTAAAAGACCACGTGTTTTATAGGTAAACTTAAAAGTAACTTTTCATGTAATGCATTTTAGACGATTTTGGTACGGTGAAAAACTGAGCAATACCACCAGCTTTTATTGAATTTTTGAGTATTTGTTGGAATATATTTGGATTTCTGGACATTGAATATTGTTGGCGTTTTTTTAGTACTTGATATTGGTATATTGAATAACACAGAAGATAAGCCTAGCACATTTGGCATCTATCTATATTTCATTGTGAACATCATATGCAGTAACATAAAACCTGAGACGAAGACTATATTCAACGAGAACTTTAGTTTTTCCTGAAGGCTCCCTAAGCGGAACGAAGGAATCTTGTTTCTGGAACTGTTTGAAACTCATCATTAAGTTAAGTTTTAGTTTTTGTACATTTATTTATATTTCAGCTTTTCATTGTAATTATTGCCTGTAAATTTACTAATAATTTCTTCCTTACAGCTAAGATATTTGTCTTGATCTATTTTTGTTATATATATTTTTACCAGACATTGTATTCAAAATCTACCATAGACAAACTAATTTATGTTCTAAATAATTGTTAGATTTCAAGGTTTTATAATCACCTTGTGTAATTACTATGGTCCGCAAATAAGCTTTATATATTATTTTTTTTAAATCAGACTTTCATTGTTCTCAAAAAGGAGTTGTAATACCCTGGACCTCATTAGTACGATTTGAGGTCGTAACAATCCCCATTATAGTCGATGTACCTAGAAAAGCGTTGAATTCTTCTTCAACAATATTTACAGATTAGCCCTTTTGCTCTGTATATATTTTAGATTTTTGAATAATATCATTGGAGAAAAAGTTAAGTCAAAAATTGACTTCTAAGCTTGCACCATGTGCCTTATTAAATACATAATTCTTGAATTTGGCGGGATCTGAAGCATTTTTACTCCATTGTGTCTCGACCACACTAACTACTTTGTTTTTCTTCAAAATCTTTTTTCTCCTGCTAGTTGATCCTCATGAAAGCTAATTTCATCTATGATATGTTCAGGTGAATATGTTGCGATTACATAATATGGGCGCATCATCATTTTCAGAATCCTCAAAACATTTGGAGCATAGTCACAGTCAGCTACTGAATCATTCATGTCAAAATCTTGAATCTGGTCTATAAATTTGGCTTGACGCACATTTGGTGTACTCCCTTTATGTTTCAAAACGATCTTGTAGAATGCGTGTGAGCCATCGTCGACATCACTCTTATCAAAAATTTTGGAGTTGACAGCTTGATCTGCTGATGTTCCGCCAAAAAAATCATTTACAGCATTTTCTTGTGTCTTCCAGACTTCGGTGATCTTCAGATTTGTATTTGATATTTATTTACAAAAAATAAAGTTAGATCTATAATAATTTATGTATTATGTGACAAGAATAAATTCAAAAACCATCTAAAAAGTCGAGCCGAAAGACATTATTTTTCAATATATAATTATTGCACACGACATCAACTACGTCCAAGTGCAATATAATCATCTTAATCCATATCTTATGCAGAATTTGCTGGTAGATAAAAATAACCCCTTACTCATGAGTACTTTTATGTCAATACACTTTATAGCATAAAAACCGCAATAACTGGTATTTAGAGCATTGCTCACGTGTAAATATAATAATTTTTATGCCTCCGACTTGTTTATTTGTACGCAATAGTTATTTATGTAAATGAGTTTCTTCAAGTGACATGAAACCTGGATATTCCTGAAATCATGTACCTGTCAATTTGTTAAACAATTTCGTATAACTAAAACAGAGCCAAATATAGCTTGTAAGACAGTCAATATCGTAAGCTTGCTGCGTTTCAATATCAAAGGGTTTCTTATTTCCTGTATCCAAATATTCGCAGAAAAATTGTTAGAGATTTATTTGAGGAAAACGCTGGCGCCTTTTCAGTTTTTCATATGTTTTCTCTTCATACAAGACGCTTAAAAAGCATTATGCATTTGGTATTGTTTTGTTTGTTTTTTTTACTTTTAGTTAAAAAAAATTAATAAATACAGTACAGACCACGAATAAGCAGATATGAACGACAACGATTTCAGACCGACTTCTTCCATTAGTATCAGACAATATTTACGATCTTTAATTGTCCACTTGACTAACATTTATGACAGACCTTGTAACCTTTTCTCGTTCCTCTTGGGTTCTAAGGTGGTTATTTTGACGCCTGGGGGGCAGCGGTATTAGCAGGACGATACCTCGGGCACCAGTTTCTGTTTTAAAGTGTAGAAACAGAACGTTTTTTATTAGCGGGATAATAGAGGCTTAGATAGCTACAGTGAAGAAACGGTAATGCCAGAAGTCTGTATTAATCCATAAATAAAACACTCAGACGTGAACGGTGATGGTTTTACTTACTAAGCTGGACTAGACTGGTCTGGTGGGCTGTGGGAGAATGCGCATTAAATCGACGTAGTAAATTTGTCAGCTTATAGAAATTCAATCACTTCTGTTACTGGTACAATAACGGAGATTATTTTAAGTATAATTTACTTACAAATCCTGAACTGGTCGGTTGGGTTGCTAGAAGCAACTTGAATTCTACACTTCTGGTTTTCCAGCTTGCGGAATTAATAACTGGTACACAGTTGGGAATGCGCAGTAGATCGGCGCAGTAAATTTGTTGACTTTTACTTACTAGCTCTGGAGTTCTTTACAATACCAATACCTTTACAATAACTAGCCAAAAATCGCTTCGTTATAACCTAGTACATATTAATTTTTTGGGAATCGATTAATACGTTGTTGTTTTAAGTATTTGGCAGGTAATCATGGTAAATATACAAACGACGTTACTTTCTTTAGAGAAATTAATGTCCTGATCCTGAGAAGGAATAATTTAATATTCGCAATAATTTGAAAGGAGAACAGTGTATACTTACTCTGTGTGATAATTAATACAATAAAAGTAATTGGTACGTATTTAATGACATGTATATTTCATTTTGCGCTGGTATTTATTTCTCTTCCTTTGTATTATTAGCCCAAAGATAAATTAAGCGTTTCTTCAATAGAAGTTTATAATTATTTGGGTTTTCTGTTTAGTTTCTGCTCCATTAAAATATCATTCTAAACATTTTATGCAATTTATTTCATTTGTAAAATTAGTCGGTTAATATATATGAGGAGGTCTAATTTTAGCTCTGTGAGATACAAATAGCTCCTAACCGTCCTTGCTAATATGGCGAGTACAATGCACCGGGCTATTAATATTTCTCTATTTTGCAATAAAAGATACGAAGAACATGAAATTACTGAAATTAGAATCCTAGTCCTATTTTAAAACGGATGTGCCTAAAATTAACTTTGCAGAAATATCATCTGTATTTTACTTTACCCAAGTCAGTTTTCACTTGGACGGTATTTTTTAGATAAATATTGTGAGTTAATATGTCAAAATAATCAAGGTGAATTTATTAAAATTTGTTATGTGTCTGCTTTATATTAGCTGGGCTTGTTCAAATAAAATGTCGGTGTTTTATGTTTACATGTTAACAGGTCCTTTGATTTTTATACTTTATTAGTTTACATTTCCTGTTCGCCACGAGAATTATTATAACAAATTTTTGCAATGTGAATATAATTTCTTGGAAATTGTATATTTATTTTGTAAACAAAGAAATATCACTACAAATGCGAATAAAAATACACTGATTATTAATATTAAATAATTTTTACTTGAATGCTGTGTAAATAAATCATTTAAACTGTTAAATTTAAAAGATTTGTAGGTAATAATTATAAAATTATGAAGTTTAGAACTACAAACGCTTATATAATTTATTAAAATTATCATCCATTAATATAATTTTGTATATATTTATTATTAAGTATTATTTAATTTAGGAAATATTGTAATTTAAGTTTATTTTAGAATCATATTTCTCTTTTTTGTTTTACTTATTGCCTTTAACTATCCATCCACATTACATTTACAGTATACGAATTTGTTCGCCTCTGGTGTAACCTCCAACCGCTATTTCTATAAACGACTGTGTGTACTTTGCGGCGAATGACTTATTAATTGGTTTGCTGTAAACCTCCCCTTTCCTTTTCAGGGCGTTCCAGGGATCTTCTGGTGGAGGAAAGTTACCTTACTCAATACTCTGTTAATTTTGATTCAATAAAGATTTATTTGACTCAAATAGAGTTCATTGACTTTACTGATGTTTGTTTTCAAAATATAGGTCCTGCCAAATGTGCTGCGGCCTGTAATTATAACTACCTGAACGGTTAAAACAGCGATCTGTGGTCTTTGGAACACAGATGTTGCCTTTGCCAGTGAAATAATGCTTTGGACAAGGTAGTGATGCATAAAACTTGAATTTTAACTGATCAAACATAGAGGTCTCTCAACTTAACAGCATTTATTTAATAAATTATCGACAGAGACAAATTATATTGATTAATAAATAAACTAAGAACCTGCGATAACTTAAGACTACATTTAATCTATTTCGCAAATGGTGTTATCCTTTTAATTAAACATAAAAGTCCAATATTCTTAGTTATTTTTATAAACATGAGTTTCTAAAATTTAGTATATTCCGTGCCTGCAATGGTATTCGCAGAGGTTTGAATTTATCAGTTCAGTAACATTGAAACTAAAATGGCTGCTGGAAGTGGATTATTCTGGAGTGTCCAATTATGCTGCATGGAAACAAGCCAGCTGTGAATACTTATTACAAACTAGGTGGGTACCTGATATTTTCATCGTCTATTTCAATAAATCCTGAGAATATCGGCAAATTATCTCGTTCAATATAAAGGGTATGAACATACCTCGGCTTTTGAATTGTTGTTTTATATATTCTCCACGATTTTTTGCGGGTTTTTTAAGTTCTTTCAAAAACATATGTTAAACTATCAATAAGATACAGTGACTATTTTATAGATTTTCAACGATATTGCATCCGAGCCAACGTAATTACTTTTCAAAGAATTTCATATCTATCAACGGTAGGAAACTTAAATTGAGTGTTCGGATTGCTGGTATTATATTTCTCCATCAGATTTCTGAATTACTTTTCACAAGTTGTGGGTTGTCTATAAAATGTCAACGTTAATTAATGAGGGTGGTAATTCAAAACTTTTACTACTATTTATTATGTTTAGACTTCGTAGTTGTGCGCCATGTCGCTTTAATATTTTATGTCCCGATATAGGCTGTTTTTCATGTTTGATGACTTGTTTTGTATAGTAAATGAGTTGTTTGGTCTTTTTATATCGACTGTATGATTTATGTTGTAAATCATGCTTCGTCGTTCGAACAGTGCGTATCGGAGCACAACTTTCAGACGCTTGTATAAGGTATGTATTTAAAAAACCTACTATAATAACGTACCATTAACGTCGTTAAATTCGTAAATCTAAATCAATAGAATGAAAGTTTTCCAAAAAATTGTTTTCATCAAAATTATGAAAGTTCCTAAAAGCAACGAATTTTAATGTGTTTTTAACTTTGATTCTATTGAAACTGCAAATTGTCAGCCATATAGAATTCTCCAACTCATTAAAAAAATCTAAGATATTTGTGGATGGTGGACTCGTATAACATATCATTACTATTGATATCATAATTGCTCTACATATGCCTCAACATTTTGTAAAATTACTTTATATTATATTGATTTTTTTATGTAAAATACTCCAACTCTCCTACCTCTACAATCTCCATCTGCTTTGTGATAATGACATTGAGGAATTAAAATTAACTCCTACTGAATATTTATATTTTCCCACGTTTCCGTGACAGCAAATATTTCTTGATTAATAAACTCAAAACAAGGCATCTAAATAACTAATTACTACACCACTGATAACGTGTTTCAATAAATAATTTTATTAAACTTCTTATCTCCCGCTAAATAACTGATTAAGCATAAAAACAAAATTTATTTAGTGCCGGTAATCCTCAAAAAGGATTTAGATCCTAGGCAAAAAGATATATATTTACTGAAACACGACATATGGTGTAACTAAAATAATAAACATAAAATTTCATGATGAAGCTCGTTTTTATTGGGATTCAGTATAAGTGGTATTGTAAATGCGTTTAATTCAATTTTTCCGCGACAATAATTATTTATTGTTCCCAATACCCACAATAATTTGATAAATCTAGTCAATTTTATCTACAACAATATATTAGTATCTCTAGACGTTATATCATTATTTACTAACATACCAATAGACGTAACTATTGATATTATTAAAAAAAGATAGTCATTAATACAAAATAACACTAGTTCATCTTTAGAACACTTTTTAGAATTAATTCAATTCTGTTTTGCTATAAAATATATTATTGTAGAGGACATATTGTAGTGATAGGGGAAATTAATATATTTTTATTTATTTTAATTGTTTAACCTGTATTCTTTTGTCGGGCCCCACGTTGGGCGCCAATTTATTTGTGGTGATACGGGAAATTTTTGTAAAATATAATTATTTTATTTTATTGATCGTTTTTTTTCTTTCTATGCCCCACTTTGTATGCCAAATATTTTTGTGATTTTTTTATGGGGAAATTTTTTTATAAAATCTGATTACTTTAAATCGTTGAAAAAGTAGGTGGTATAAATTTAGTAATATATATTGCATGTTAGTTTAAAGAATAGTTTTTGAATAGCATGTCTTTAGTATTTATTTTATTTAGGAAGTATAGTAATTTAAGTTAATGTTAGAATTTATTTACTAGTTTATTTTAATTGTGACTTTTTTTGGCTTGGTTCTCCTGTACTACTTATGCAAAATACTAACCACCTCACACACAGCGACCAGTCTATTTGCGTTCATAAACGACCGTGTGTACTGCGCGAAGCGAATAACTTACTTTTAGGTTTTCTGTAATTCCTGTTTTCCTTTACGGGGTGGGTCTCTTTGGGGTCCTTTAGTGGAGGAAACTTACCTTTCGAATTCTTTAGCTTATGTAATTTTTATTAATGAATGAATATTAAGTTCCCAATAGGTATTGTTTTATTTTCTAGTGATCATAATTAAAAGTCGGTATGGCATGAAGTGCAGGGACCTGTAATTATAGAACTAGGAACTGATTATGCAGCATACGTGTAGTTCTTCAGCAGGACTCACATATGTCGCCCTCACTAAGCACGGATACTGTTCTAATTGTTAGAATGAGCAAAATTTATCGTTTTATCAAACCAGACAGATGGCTTTCAAATTTACATCATTTGTTCATTTAACAACATTAATATTGACAAATTTGGTAAATAAATCCTTAAGCTAAGAACCTGCTATAACTTATCTATGTAAAATCTACTAACAAATAAAATCCTTAATTTAATGATTTAAAAGAAAATGTCCCCCTTAACTTATCTTATTAGTAATGAGCAGTCTATCTGATATTTGTGTTCTATGGTTTTTTAACAAACTTATGAACCTACGGCCTTCACTGAAGTTCAATGACCGTGGTCAAAATGGCTGTCTTGCCAGATATTCTGTGCTTTTCACAATTAATCAAGATTATTTTATGTGCCAAGTCCTCAACTATATACTATGTAAGTACCTGATTTTTCTTTCTTCTATTTGTTGATTTCTGGTGTAGCCAGGCTACTATCTCGTTCAACTTAGATCAAATTATTAATTTTAGCTGGTGAGTAGTAATTTTCCTCTGGTGTTTCTCGTCTTTATCACAATTTTCTTATTTATTTTCAGGAACGCCTTCAATTACGTGACGCCTCTTATGAGCTGGTTTTTTGTTCCCGTCTTCATGGTGATCCTGAATTCTTTTTTCTTTGAGGATACTAGATGCCAAACTGTCATTTTGGGTATGTAATTTTTGAAATATTTTTCTTATATTATGTAATCATGCTGTGGAAATCATTTCATGTTTGAACTCTAGATCTCATAACCGATCTATACATATCCAATATGTCATATTTCGATTTCACTTGCCGTTCTTGGCTACGATGAAGTACTACATTTTTAAATATCACTTCACTATACCTTTCTGCAGTTTTAAATTATTATTATAATTATCCTTGTGGCATAGACGATCAGTTTTACATAAAATTAAATCTTAATTAACATCAAGTATTAATGCTACGTTTTTCTACGTTAGACTTTTTGCTAGATAAAAATACAACTTTGCTCATTCTTTATAAATCACAGCATGATTAATATTACCTTTCTGCTGGTTAATTACCTTTCTGCTGGTTAATGTTATTTTATTTATCTATTTTGTGGTTTTGATTTACTGTTTTAGGTGGTACGAGCCACATCTGGTAAACCGTCTTCCTGCTATGCCGTAACAGGTGTTTATGCAACGAAGATGAGCTATATGTTTGAACGTTTACTTTTTTTTTAAGTAAGTTATTTGCTGCCTTTATTCAGGGTGAACTATATGAACAATTTTTTTTATTTTTATTTTTCTTTTAAAGTATTGAATTTTATTTTATTTTTAAAATACATGACAATATTTCTTATTATACCAGAAAACAAAGAACATTAATTACTTGATGTCTTTAATAGCTCTCAGGTCAAATTACAATTTATCTTAGAAACATAAGTCAATATACTTTCTAGATACGAAAGTTAAAAATAGACTTTTAGTAGATTGTCACCAAAAGCCAAACTTTCTCTGAAAGGTTTTTAAACTTTAACTCTAATCATCCCACGTCAATGAAGCTTAATATAATTAAAAATTTACTCCTAAGAATCAAACATATTTGCAGTCCCGAATCCATTAACAAAAACATACAATTCTTAAAATCCCACTAATAAAAAATAATTATTCAATCAAAATCAAGAGAACCAAAGAAAATCAAAATCAACAAAATATTTTAGAATGCCATAAAAATCCCTCAGAAAAATTAAAACCAGTTCTCAATAATGAAAAAATCACTGTTGCAGTCAAATTACAAAACATTTGTGACCATCCTGAAGCTATTTGCAAAAAAATACAATACTGTAATGAATTTACACCCACTTTACAGAAGTCTGTAGCATGTTCGTTCAAAGCAGAGTCCTAAATATGTGGTGATGCAGCAGTCGTCTCATAGATGGCATCAGTGGTACGAAAACGAATTAGGGCTAGAGAATTTTAGCAGTCGTCTGGACAAACGACAAACTTTTGTGTTGGAGAGTTTTGGGCTAACTGAGCACGATTCATATTGTTTCTAAATTCTTTATAAAGACGCTTAACTTTTCGAGCAATCATTATTTAGTTCTAACACAAAGATATTTATCTTAGTTACACGTTTCTTTTCGTATTTCTCCCCAAGTCTAACTTTACTTTAACTTTACATCAAAGACAATAAGGAAATCACAGTAGTAATAGTGTAATTAAATACATACAACAGCGCTCTCATGAAATAATAGTGAAGACAAATTCTGTAGTCCCAGCGCCTTAGGCAATTAAACACGTTGTGTTTCTTTACAAACACGAATGTCAAAGTTTGTCTGTGTTTGCCTGTGTTTGTGAATCAACACTTGAGGTGAGAAAGTGTTTCATAATTAATCAGTACTCTTGAGAAAGGCCTAGAAAGCCGAAACACGTGTAGAAATTAATAAATACTGTTTGAAACATTTAAAAAAGTGAATAATTTTTTCTTTAATTATAATATTAATCAGCCATTTATTGTTACGTAAATGGCTGGCATTACGTATAACGTTTTACTAATTTTAACTAACAGTGACGAAAAGTGTGTTAAATATTATAATCAAGTCGCCAGAGATAAAAGAGGCTCAATCTGGAGTAAAGACAGAAATGGCTGAAGTTTTTAAGGCAGATAAAGATATTAAAAAAAAAGTAGGTCGTAGGTATCAAGAGAAAGCTTCTTAAAGAAAGTCCCAATTTAACCCGAAAAAAGATAATGATTTTTGTGAACTTCTTTTAAAGTATACAATTTAGAGCAAATATCTCTGTACCTATATCTTTCCATATGAACGATTGTTTTCCTAAGCAAAAATTCAACAATAGGTTAAAAAATCATTTTACAATTTTTATTTTAAATGAAATCATTTCTCTAAGTTCTTTCGCGCTATTGTTTGTTAACGCACACCTGTTGCATTTGAAAATCAGGTTAGCCTGCAGTAAAGTAGCAGTTAAGTTCAGTGACGGCAAACAGCTGACAAGTGATATAGGGAAAGGTCCCATAATTTCCCAAATAACTCGTATAATATTGTTTTACTACTTACCTAGCCATAAAGACAGAAGTTAAGATATTAATTGAATATTTGGAACATTCGTTTGTTTATATTTGTGCTGTAAGTTGATAGTACAGAATTTCTGTCGAATTTAGTTTAGGTTATCTGTGGCATAGAGCTGATGTTTTGAAGTATCGCCTTGGAGAGTCGTGGCGCTGTCTAATTAATGTATCGTGACGTTACCCAGCAAACGCAGAGTGTGACTGTTTCGTAACGTTAAGTCACAAATAAGTAACTCTAGAAGCATATTTCAAAGTGTGAAACAGATTCGTAATTATGGCAATATATCTGTACCTGAAAGATTTGTTTTGAAATTGTTTAATATAATACAAAACATCTTTGGTGGGTTTGGAAAAATTCGAAACTGTTACCTAACAAATGTTATTCTTAATTCCACAAACGTAAATATTTCGTAACTTACAAAACGCCATACTTTCAATTGTTAAAATTTGAGAATATTACGCAATTGTTGATGCGGTATTCCTTCAGTAGCTATAAACAGAAACAATTACGGAATTATTGAAACAATTCATTTTCAGTTGTGAAGCGTTGAAAAATTTACATAATTAGTAATACGTTACATTTTCGCTATACATGTTCAAACAAATGCGTCGTTTCTATAGGCTAGAATTATTTCTGAGAGAGAGATAAAATTCAAACGACCAATAGAATCTTGGGAAGCTGCGCCGCGCCAGCGCGAAGAACTGTTTCCGGCCTCAACACAAGTTAGTCTGAATGTGTAGTAATGTGTACTTACACGTGTGGTGTAAAACAAGTGTCTGGTATTTGTGCAAAAAATACTATTGTGAAAAACAATTGCACAATATATACACGTTTAGAGTATTAGGTAAGTAATAAGTACTAATAGATTTAAAATTAGATAAGTTTTAATTGTATGTATTGTAAAAAGCGTTAATTTCCTGGACAATACCTAACATGGCGTGGGCACATTAACAGCGTGGGTAGCGGATCTTTTTACTATTACCTATAAATCGAATAAAACAAACGCTTTTCTTAAAATTTCGTGCTTATTTAAATGGATAACTATAAATAATAATAAAGAATATGTACAAAATTTTGCTACTAACTATAATATTCTACACTTAGATTATTATATCTACTTTACTTGCACAGTACCTACGTATTTATTTGCAAAATTGAATCGTTGAGTGTTCTTTTTTTTTGCTTAGGAATATATTATTTTGTATTTCTTTTTGAAGTGATTCTCCGATGAGCAAGAAACGCATGTTTTTCTTTTAAATTGTTTCAATCAAAAGGGAATGAAGTTCAGGGATTAACATAGCAATTTTAACGTTAAAGTGACTAAAAACATGATTCTTAATTTCTTTATAAACTACTGGTTTGCCGTAATGAATAAAATAGTTTTGATATACAGGATGCTTCCTAAATAACAAAATATTTAAAGAAGTAATTCTTCAGGTGATTTGAAGTGAAGAAAAGTTTATATGAACATATGTTCTAAAGATTTTTGTTTCTGAGATAGCGGGCGTTGAATATTTTATTTCACTTCTGATTTTATCTGATTTCCCACAATTTGTAACATATGAAACTGAATTTTATGGATCGTCTTGCTCTTCAAGTAGCCATTTATCTTACCGATTGTCTTTTTCAATATTTCACTTCGGTTTGTAATTGGACAAAATGTTTTCGTTTTTTATTAAATAATACCTATCTTTAAAAATTTAAATATTTTAACAAAATTTGGTGATTCAAATCGAGGGATTCAAATCTCAGTAATTATAGTTTTGCTGTTATTTGTAGGGGGCACCTCTGCGTATCGTTCATACGTTATGTTTTTGGGGGATTTTTTATTTTTTTTTAATAAAAATTCCTGCTTTCCCGTTATTTTTATGTCAAAAAGATATACCTTCTAAATGTCGCTACGAGTAACCGTTTTCAGGGTAATTGATTTTAAAGTAAGCAATTTAACCACTTTTAAAGTATAATTAAATTTTAGGTTTATTTATTTAAAAGTCATTGTTATTCGTACTTTATTTGCTAGTGTTGCTATGTAATAAAGTTTAAAAATCTGAAAAAGAGAATTTAAAGAAACGTCCAATATTTTCATTTTATAAAAATATCTAAAAGGAGGTAAAAGGCAACATTGCTCCTGGGGAACTTTTTTAAGTTTCGCAACATTCAACACTTCCGATATAAACGTATAGGTCACAGCTGTGAGCGCTAATAGATCAAAGACATTCCGTCGGCCGTCCACTATATTCTTCCTCTGTGCCAAAGATATAAAAAAACACCAGATAGTTAAATTATCGACAAAGTATATTGTCTGTCTGTTTCTTATGTACTTCGAAGGATAAATTATCCAAAAAAACTTCACAAAAAGGCCGCTAATAAAGTTGACGCGTTTAAAATGTGTAAACACTGGTATAAAAAATATGACTTCACAGCATTTATAGTGGTCCGGTAAAAGCTAATGAACGAATGTAAAAAACAAATTCAACCTGACCTATCCTATTTTCCCTTGAAATGAGATAGGTCAGTTAAATTCAAAATGTTGACGTATTTTATTTCTTTTTCTCAAAAACTACCGCGTGTATTTCTTTCATTTTTTTTATATGGATTTACCATCCCTTTGCAACAAGCTTCTTTCTCTCAGGAATAATAATATATGTAATTGTTTAACTTCATTTATTTTATTGAGTGGCCTAGAGTTACATATACACAGGTTTCATAATTGAAATGTTTTTCTCATTTCATGACAAAAATAAACCCGTGTCAAATTCTTGACAATCCCCCACCTCCTCTTCTTATTTTTATTTTAAACTAGATATAGGGTGGGGTTAGCGTACTCACCTTAAGGAAATAAATAAATTGGGGTTCACTCTGTACATTGCTAGTTTGATTAAGAACTGATTTTTATTTGTAGATTCATGCAGGAAATGCCTTCCATTTATGACAGTTGATGCCAATTTTGAAGGTGCCTGTAAGGACTGGTTTAGAGCGGCCAGCCAGAGATTGAAGAAAACAGAGAAAATGAATTAATTATTTTATTGTACAATGGACAATAAATTGTTTTGAACATCTATTTGTCAATATTTTATCTTTTTCCTATATTTTAAAGGATTCCTCCAAATACACTAACAGTGAATATTAAGGATCAAGGATTAATTTCACCTAGATATAGAAAAGAGTTTGTCTTAAATGGATTTATGGTCTGTAAAGATGAGAGATTGAGAAAGTGAATTTTGTTAAATATTGCAAAAAGTGATTTTAAAGATGGGTCCTGAAAAAGTAACGAGCCCCACTACTGGCAAAATGTGACTGCTGTCTTCGGAAAAGAAAATTACTCGTCCAATAACAAACGAAGCCAGGTTTGCTATACGTGCATATATCCACCCCCAGCCCCCGATCGCTCACCTGCGCACTCGATCATTGAGTCTTTTTTGTTTTTAAATGTATTTAGTATAGCATTTTACAGTCGCTTTAAAAATATAACTGGCTCTATACTATCAGGTACATGTCCATCTTTGCCGAACAAATTATTTATTCACTGTTAATCAACTCGCGAGAACCAAAAAAACAATTTTTGTTTTTCGAGTGAATAGGTAATAAGTGGTTCGGCAAAGATGGACGCTGTATTGATAGGGTCTGTCATATTTTTTAGCGTCTGTAAAATGCTGCTATATGCATTTAAAAAACAAAAAGACTCCAATGATCGGGAATGGGTAGGTGAGGGATCAGGGTGGGAGGTGGATTTGTGCACATATATCAAACCTGACTTTATTTGGACTATTTGCATAATAAGTATAAAACAAAAAAGAAACTGATTTGAAAGTAAATCGTAATATTTATATTGCTTATGATAAGCAACTTTTCTGAAATTAATGAGCAACCTTAAGGTTTCTAATAACGTGCAACTGTTGTGTATCTGTACTTAAACTAAATTTGCATAACGGTTGCGAAGTATTTATATAAGTTTTGTATTTACAAATAACTTGGTGAATGAAACTGTAAAAGCCTAAATGTTTCAAGATATTTTCGGAGTTAGATTTTGGTAAAAACGAATTTATTACAAATGTAAATTGGCATTTGTTACGAATATTTTGTTTCGCAATTGTGTAAAGTAATAGTTGCAGTTTATTAACGATGCAATGTTGCGGACAAATAAGCAATTTGTCACAAAAAACACGCATTTTTGTGACTGAAACAAAAGTGTAACACGAAATATAAGTAGCGTTAATGTTCCTTAAGAGCGCGCCGCCGTAGAATAGAGAATGAATTTGGGTTGTGGTATAAAACGTTAGTATCCCTGCTGCACACTAGAGGGTCATACATATGAGTATATTTGGTGAAAACTTCAGACTCGAATAAACTTCTCAGCAGCAAATAGTTGAAGGTCATCGTCCATCGAGCACGCAGCAGGTGTCTTTTATTATTGCAACTAGTCAAGAATCTAAAGCTCCGAATTCGATCATGGGGTATGCACTCGCGAGGTATATGATTTTAAAAATATGGATATTATCCAGAATTTTATGCCGAATCCGATTCCAGAGGGCGCGATGTCGGCCAAGATTGCGAAATTGCAAAAAAAGTAATATTTCCAAAAAAAAATTGGAACTTAAATATTGCATTATCTGTCGTTTACATTGCATTTACGAGCTTATTTATAAAGATTTTTTAATAATTTTTATATCAATCGAAAGCCTAATGTTTGTAGTTTCATATAAGTTGAATAGAGAGACATTATTTTTATTATAAACAACACTATAAATTGTTTAAACAATATGTGCTCGGGAAGTGTAGTGTAATTTTCGGCATTGAGGTACTTTTGTTATTATTGCTGATAGATATGTAGTTATGTGAGACGAAATACGTAGAATAGACCAACGAACGTTTTTTATTAAAATAATTTTTTAATTCGCTGAATAATTTAGGAGATATGATTTTTTTTAAATGAAGCGCATTGTCTGGTCTAACGCGCGCGCGGTCTTGTTTCTGTAGGCAGGCCATTTACACATGATTTCAACTAAAACCGTAAAACGATATTTTGTATTATAATATTTAATGCAAATTAATTTAAAAAAAATATAATAGCAGATATGTCTCAGAACTATGGAAACTAATATGTTTGACAACAAACATTTTTCACTGACGTTTTCGATATTGTGAGTGTTGAATATTGTGGGTTTTTTAAAGTAAAATAATACATAAGATAATAATGGAAAGTCTCGAAAGTCATAGACTGTTTTTAAAATAATTTAAAAATTTCTACTTTCAGTTAATTTATTTCATAAAACAATAAATCTTTTTGAACTAGATGTTTGCTTAATTCTTGTGTATACATTAAAAATTATAAAAAACAGGCAATAATTAAATTTATAATCGGCATGTGATGTGCAAAATATTTTGCGCACGGGGTCATGGTAACGCAAAAAAAATAATGTCAATGAAAAAATTTCTCATTTTAGACACTGACGTTAATGCGCAAACATAACCTTTTTTTGACAGTTGTAGAAAAAAGTATTTACTCGTATTATTACGTACATTATTTTACAATTTTTTTTTTGTAACGTAAGCAACATTTTTGTAACATCTTGTATGAAAGTTCGTACAGATCATAAATAATGCTCACAAACAGAACAAATTAGTGCTCTATCCTATCGGTATTTAATTTAAAAAAACTACAATGATATTAAAATAATTTTCGTCTTGATAAAATGACGGTTGTATTGTAAATTCTTTGTACATATTATGATATAACTAAAATTGGAGTATTATAGGTAAGTAGCTATAGATATGATAATAATGATAATTAATAGTCATTAAACTTATTTCTGGGAATCCCGCCAAATTCTAAAAAAATAAATAGAAATAAGAAAATGGTCAAAATATGTCAAGATAAAAGTGTAGTATCAAAGGCAAACCTCAACAGTTTGCCCCAGAAAACCACTGTATCTGGAACTATACCGGGTGACCACGGATCATGGTAAACCCCCGCCATTTCCACAATTCTTGAGCTATCCAAATGAAATTTTGCAGCAGTAATTAAATGTACGTCCAAAAAAACTCATTCCCCTGTCAAAGTTACGTCTTTTAATTGTTTCTTTCATTTCTAGTCTGATAAATAGTATAAAATGACGTGTTGTGGTGATTTTTTCCCTTTTTTACTACTTGCACATTGCAATTATTTTAAAAACAGTCTAAGAATGACTTTCGAGACTTTATCTTTATCTTAGGTATTATTTTACTTTAAAAAACCCACAATATTCAACACTCACAATATCGAAAACGTCAGTGAAAAATGTTTGTTGTCAAACATATTAGTTTCCATAGTTCGGAGACATATCTGCTATTATATTTTTTTAAAATTAATTTGCATTAAATATTATAATAGAAGATATCGTTTTACGGTTTTAGTTTAATCAAATTAAAGTCGTTGTAGAAAAAATATTGTTTGCAACTCGTGTGCGAAATTCTTTGATCATCTCGAGTGCCTCGAAAATCGAAATCATGTGTAAATGGCCTGCCTACAGAAACAAGACCGCGCGCGCGGTAGACCAGACAATGCGTTTCATTTTAAAAAAATCATATCTCCTAAATTATCCAGCGAATTAAAAAATTATTTTAATAAAAAATGTTCGTTGGTCTATTCTACGTATTTCGTCTCACATAACTACATATCTATCTGCAATAATAACAAAAGTACCTCAATGCCGAAAATTACACTACACTTTTCGAGCACATATTGTTTAAACAATTTATAGTGCTGTTTATAATGAAAATAATGTCTCTCTATTCAACTTGTATGAAACTACAAACATTAGGCTTTCGATTGATATAAAAATTATTAAAAAATCTTTATAAATAAGCTCGTAAATGCAATGTAAACGACAGATAATGCAATATTTAAGTTCCAATTTTTTTTTGGAAATATTACTTTTTTTGCAATTTCGCAATCTTGGCCGACATCGCGCCCTCTGGAATCGGATTCGGCATAAAATTCTGGATAATATCCATATTTTTAAAATCATATACCTCGCGAGTGCGGGGTTCGGCATTTTAGAAGCGTCTTTTTGGATGCTAGATTCCTTACTAGACTGTACCTAATTCCTATATTTTGAAAGCTGTTTTGAGGAAAATATTTTATTTTATTTTTGAGTTAGGTACTTGTTTATTTAATAGGTTTTTAAACAAGTGAGAGATTTTAGTTGAAATTTATTTTAGAGATAGATACATTTTTTATTTTATAAATTATGGCGCGAACTTACTCTAGATCTCGCAAACGCAATAAAATATCAAATTGCACTAAAAAATTGTGGCTGAAACGGCGGTAAGTATTACATAATTGCTTTCATGTTTATGTGTATTATTTTTCTGAATTACCTGAATGGTATACTCTAAAATAGTCTAAAATGTTTATTATGTAGGTACAGGGTGTTTTAAATTTGAAGCTTACTATTAGTAGCATTAAGCTTTATTAGAATTAAAGGCTAGGTGAAAATATTTATCTGCAAAGAAAATTTGAAATCATTTTTGAGAAAATCGTGAAAAAAGGGAAAAAAATTTGCGACTAATTTTATAGTAGGAGAGCCCTCGACCAGGATTTTCGACCTCATCGCGACACGAGAATTAATTTTTTTTTTTAATAGTTCTGTCAATATAAAAAAAAATTCTATTGCGACTGACGTCTATCTCGTTGCTAAAGGGGTGAAAAAAATTATCGACATATATAAGTTAAAATCTGCGAACTATTTTTCAGTTTAGATACGGAACATCGTTATGGCAACTTGTATCCAGATACAAACCAGTATATTCGATGAACGTGTTGCCGAATCCCCAGCGATATTTCCCGGTTTGCATATTATCTCTTTATTCCAAAGATGATCGAATGGTCGATTTTCTAATAGTACGCCTTGATTACGAATATCCTATTTATTCTCGTGTGTTCTTTATAATTTTTTTTTTTTTTTAGGGCAGTAGATATTGATATCCATAATTTAGAAATTCCTGGTACTGATGAGACAGTAAAAGATAGGTGTGTATTTATTACTTTTTTCGTAAATTAAATAGGGTGCCACACTACGCAGCACCATCCTTAAACTTTTTTATTTTTAGTGAGGTAGCTTTTACTCATTGTACAAGTGACAATGAAGCAGGATGGATATCAGAAGACTTAAGTGTCGAGATTTTGACAGACAGGTTTGAATTTTCTAGTATTTTTTGTGGGACCCCTTTACTACTTTTTGTAAATGACCCACCATTTATTTTGGATGCTATAAAAGCGTATATAAAAAAAAAGTAAGACCAGAATCGTATATAGCTAGTGTAACTTAAATAAAGTTTTATGAGATAAAGGCCGTTAATCTTTTGAAAACCTCAAAAATATAAATATATATTATATATATATTCCATCCTCCTTCCTTATACACGGTGTCTCACCGGGGACTGAAACAATATATGAAAAAGTATGTAACAAAAAATTTTGAAAATTTTAGGAATTACTACAGTCAGTGTGGCCAATCCAGCAAAAATAATTACAATCAGTTGGTATTATCGGCTATACTGGAAGTCGATACCAACTGGCTCATTTTAAATGGAACACATTGTATATTTTCAAACGTATACCGATTTTGGGTACGCCAGTGGTCACCATGAAATTAAAGTACAAACAATGTACTTATTATAAGAGCGCCCTTCATAGGTAATATAATCACATACAACGAACAACATAATTAGGCTTAACGGCAAAAAAAAGAGAACAATGACAGAGGTTTTTAGATAAAAAACATAATAACATAAGAGAGAAATTAAAAATTTCTGAAATTGATTTTTCCCCATAAATCAGTGACTGAAAATACGCATCAAAAAATATATATTCTCTGTACTTAGTTTATGACTACATTTTATTAAAAAACATACTTTTCTTTCACACTGTTGACATGATTCAAATTAAAAAAATCGGACCAAACCCGCGTTTTCACGAATAAATTATAAAATCGCATACATTCATATCTATTATCCTTCTCAAATTATTTCACTACAGATACATCCTAAAAGTTCACTTGGATTCAATTGGTCAACAGTTTATTTAGCAATTATTATTATTTAAATACTGTATGTAGTTTATAATAATAATAATAATAATAATAAGAATAATAATAATAATAAAGGTCTTTATTAGATACAATAATTCGAGATTTTTGGTATTACATTCGAAATTGAAAATACCAATGACCTGAAAATTTCCAGATATAAAATTTGTTCTATTAAACGGAAAATATCAATTTTCGATATTTTTTCCCGTGACCACCGAAAAAAAAAAAAAAAAGAAATTACCATCGTGATTCGAACTTCCGACCCCTGCACTGTGAAGCAGACGTCTTATCCATTGCACCATCACGTTCTTTGTCTCAAAGATATTACTACCCGGCTTTTACCTAGTGAATGTTAGTAATTGTGGTTAAAAACTTAAAATTATTTTTTTAACTTCCAAAGTTAATGATAATTTATAAATATTAATAACACAATAACAACCTAAACCTCCGAGTGGCAATAATTCAATTAATTCGATCGCTAACGCGTAGCCCTCTCTTAGAGAGTGGCTAAACCCGTCAGTACGGAGTCTAACGGAGTGGAATGTGTGTTTGTTGTAAAACATTAAATGTATAGTATTGTCATCAACATTTCGGTCACCGCATACTTTCTTGCCAGGAATTTCCCAAAATATGAAAAAAATTGCTGTCAAAACAATATTAATGTGTGTAAAATACTTTAAAGAAGATCGTGATGTGGCGCATAATGACCTAAAATTGCTAGAAAAGAATTAAATGGGTTTTTATGTTTTTAACAAATTATTAAATTACAAGCTAATCTTATATGTTAAAAAAATTCTTTTCATATTAAGATCATCTCAGAACGGTTGTCTATTCATCGATTGCAAGTAAATAAAAAAAAAAATTGTATTTTTCATAAAAGCTACCAGAAACTTTAACTACATAACCTCCATCTAGCGGCATTTTTGAAGACGGCGCCCTCTTAATAGTTTCGAAGCGGTGTTTGCTGGGAGTCACGGTCGGAAATTGTTAGATAATAAATATCGACGAGATGTGAGTGTCATGGAATTTTCTTCTGCATAAGAGACTTGGTTTATTCTTAATAGGCTTTGTAATATATCGTTGGCTAAATACGATTGATTTTATATAATAACCCGGTGGTTGGTTGTGTCGAGTAAAGTTAACAACCAGTCTTCCACTAGGGAGGATATTACCGAGGTAATACTTTAATTAAAATGGCAACACAGTCGACCAGTCTGACGTAAATGCACCGAAAGCTTGCCCAATGACGCCGGAATTATATTTGAACAGCAAATTTAAAAAAAAAACGACTCAGTCATTTTGTAATTTAATTGAGGATTATTATTTTCATGAGTATTTTATATTATTCTACAGCCTCATCAAAATGTACATTACAAGCGTTGAAGTAAATGTGAATGTGTGTGTTAATGAATTTTGCTATGCTTTACCCTCTATTGAATTTTTAACAGGTGACTCGGAAAATAAAGTAAATATGAGGAAAATACTGCAAAGAAAATGTTTAACTAGGATTAAGTACAAACAAAATAGTAAATGAAACATACGTTATCTCATTAATTACTTGTAATTTGAATACCGAAATTCAGTTGTAAACAATAACATCAAAGCCAAAAGAAAAACAGTATTCAGCGGATCTAAAATAATTTTACAATTTATATTAGGATTGCAAACAAACTGTTGAATAGTGGCTATCTTACTAGTTGCTGAATTCTGCTTCATCTAGACTTCTTCATCATTAACTACAAACCTCAATAAAACGAATATTATAATACAGTATGTGCTTTCGTACACTAATAGGTACAAATGAAAAGTCTAGTAGTACAATATTTATTGATCAATTGTTGATTTTTAATTGCATTCACAAGACAAGTCAACACCCACTGAACTACAAGGCCTTAGCGCTTGTCGTGTGACGTCATCAATTTAGGCCGTGCAATTTTAATCATATAAGGGGTTACATACACTAATATTTATGAAAACTATCAATAGTTAACTTATATTAAAGAACGCTAGCTATATGACATACTTCTTGACTAATCCCAGAAGTTATGTTAGAGTTTTGGTTTAATACTAGGCGTAGTATTAAATGCAGGCTCCCAACTCCCCTACACCTGCTCCAAAATTCAGGATATGTAATTATCATAAATACATATTCTGAACTATTCCACACCTTCTCTAATTTCATTTACCTAACATCGAGCCTAACATAGTGTTTAAGTGAATGTTTAGGTATAAAAACAACGAGAAAAACCATATATATTATAGAAGAACACAAGCCATGAAAATACATTAAACTTTTAAAGAAATAGGTCCCAAATTAAATATGTTTAGTTATGTAGGTAGGTAGGTTATATAGTTATGTAGGTAGGTAGCTATATAGCCTACTTCGTTAATGTATCTAGTTTTCTTTTTTTATTTTTTTTTAAATGGTCGCAATTTTTAGCGCAATAATTTTTTAAAAGGGTGTTGGAAATACTTTTGAGAATTATTTTTAAAACGTCTTTTCCATTATGATTATCGCATCCATCGAAATGTGAAACATGTTTTTGTTCAATACAATATTGCAAAATTAAATGAAGCATGAACGATCTCTTATTATAAGTTCCTAGAAATATGTCCTCAAATTCATTTATTAACTTATTAAAGATTATGTAAGTCACAGATACAACATGTATAACTTGTCCTTGGGGATATAAAAGTCCTCCACGATTTAATTTATTGATGAGATCAAAATTGTCCTCAACAATAAATTGCTCGTCATATACCAATTTTTTTTTACAGCTGTCACATTTTAGTTTTTTTAACGTAATATAGCAACAATAACCACCTAAATATGTAATTAACGGCAATACATCTTTGATATCCTGAAAGTGATCATCATTTATTAAAATTTGAGACAATAAAGTTTTAATTTGGGAAAAGTCTTGTTGAGAGCAATTTTCATCTGGGTCATAATCAGGTAGCTCATAGAACTTATTAACATTAAAAGGGCCAAAACTGCGAGACTGAAGTGTTAATATAGATTGAATTCTAAGTCTCTTCTCTGTCTCATATAATTGTCGCACAGATATATGATAATGACCACCTGCCATTTGCCTGTATTTACCAAATCGATCTTCAAGAGGGTCTGTTTGAAATTTTCCTAAGAGAACATAATTCATACCAAGTTCATTAAAACAGTATTTGGTAATTTCAAGAAGTCCATGAAGGGTATGACTTAAAGCAGTTCGGGTCTGTCGGGTAAGAGTCTTTGAAAAACTGCCAGGTTGCCAAGTATCGAGCCAATTTAACATTTTTTCTAAGAACTCAATCTTAGGATCTAACTCAATGTCCCTCAGTTGTTTCTTGACGATAGGTTCCTGAAATATGTCACGTTTATGTTTGCCTTTGAATGGGGTTTTTACATTTACTATTTTCCACCATATCGTTATGATGTTTACAAAATCAGCAGTATCTTGAGAGTGTGGAATACGGCTACCAAAATGTCTTAAAGCCTCTACTATGAAAGAGTTAAAAATCTTTAACGAAAGTTTTACATTTTGTCGCTCTAAAGATGAAGGAAACAATGCTTTTAGGTTTAAAGAATAGCCGAACTTTAAAAGCTTATCATACTCCAGTTCATGTAACTTTTTAATGGCAGAAAAAGAAGCGCATTTTTTTTCTGAAGTGTCAAAATCGGGAAAAGAAAACATTTGATCAGGTTTAGAGTTAAGCCAATTATTAAAAATACATTTGAGTAAGTGAACTGTGTCAAATAAGTAAAATAATGGTCTTTCTTTATCTACCGGGTGAGGATAAACAATACTTAGTTCGTCTGTAGTTGAAAAATGGCTCATTGCCTTCCCGTTAATAGCATTATTATCACTTATTGTGCAAAAAACTATATACCCAATTTCCTCTAAACTTTCAATAATGGTTTTAATAAAATTATGGAGTATTTCGGAATTAATTTTTGACACGGGAGCTATGTGAACTACCTCTTTCAAGCTAGAACACACACTTGTAATCATGAAGGTAAATGCCGAAGAAGCTAGAGACTTATTATTATTGACTGCTGTACCAGCTATATTGCCTCCCTTATAATCCATAAAAGGGTCAATGTGAATTTCATCGAAAAGCAGTGTCACAAACCTCTCATGATCCTTTAGCAAACTAAACACATTTCGAGCATAGGTTAAAAACATATTGTTTTCATCTATATGGGGATCAGTCATATGTTTATTACAAATACTCATTATAGTTTGGGGATGTGGTAAAATAAGGGACCCATAATCTCTAAAGTATTTGTAAGCATGTGGACTAATCGTATAGAAAATAGAACATAAAATTATTGTACTACTTGAATACCTATATCTTTGCTTTGCAGTTGTAAGCAATGCTAATTGTTCACAAATAAAATCTAAAGCATGTACTATTTTGTTATCATCAAGATTTTGAAAACTTTTTAATATATTTGACACAAAATCCAAAACACGTTTAATTTTATTTATGTCATTTGATGGTTTAACAGAATCAGGCATGGTATTGCTATTGAAGTCACAGTCGGGGTTGTCATTATCGGTAATATTTTCCTCTAAAGGTAGGGTACTAACAGTCTCATCTATGGCTTCAAATATTGACTGTATATCGTCCAAACTATGTGAAATAAACGGCGTTTTAAATTTTGATGTTGAAATACAAACTGACTGGCTATACAAAAAAGTTTCAATATTCAGGTTATAATTAATAACAATCGCCCAATTAATGCATGGGCCAGGTGTACATTCAATTTTAAAAATAGTTATTCTTTCACCTTCTTGAGACAAACTTTGGGCAGAAAACCAATCTTTTGGTAGTTTAAATGTAGAAAATTTGACAATAAACTCCTCGAAATTGTCAAAATGTATGTTTTTTTCGTGCTCCTCAAACTCAGTTTTGCTTATTTGAAGGGCTTTTGACAAATTTAAGTCACCAATAATTTTGAGCTTTTCATCTTTACTTGGCCGTATTGTGACATTTTTTGATAAATAACTAGGGCAATTTAAAAAAATACATGGTATACAGTCTTCTTTTAGCCGTGGTTTTAGTAAATCTAATGTAAAAATCTTACCAGTGTTTGAATCTTGAACTGTTGTACTTTTTATTATACTACCTTCAGGAAAATGAGCTTCACATACTTTCGTGTTGTTTGTGGGCTCAAAGTTATCTCGTGGTATAGCTTTTAGCCATTTTTGTCGTAAACTTACGTCCTTTGGAAAACCAAACACACTAACTTTAGGTCCATTTTGATAGTTTCCGTTACAGCCGGGAACACAACACTTTTGAGGCATTATTACACTATTATCAGTTACCACAAAACTAGCCGAAACCGAAAGAAAAATATACAATTAAACACGAACAAAAACTTATAAACTGTTCTGTAAACAAACCGGCCGACCGGCAAAACAACAGGTGACAAATATGGTTTTACGTATTTAAAAATACGCCTAACAATACAAATTGTTTACCTAGATATACAACGAAGTATTAGGTACAAGTTTCACACACTTAAAGAAACATAAATAGTTCTAATTTCAGAAAAATGCTAAACAACGACGAATTACTTACGGAAGCCACACGCAAAATCCGCGAACTGCTTTACCGACCTAGTCGCGATTCGCGTTTCAGTTGATGCGCTGTGGCCGGCTCTATAAGGAAATTAGTTTAGGAAGTTTAGGAAAGACAGTAGATAATTAAATAAATAAATTACGAAATACCAAATTATAAAAAGAGGAAAGAACATCTTATGGAAATATGTTTTTTACGATATTTAATCAGAGATCAACAACACCTGGGTAATTGAAGAGATACATTCTTTACATAGGGACATCCTAAGATGCGCTACTATCGTAATAGTCCGGCAACGTAGCGGTTAGCCTTTCACCCGCAAGTCTGGCAAGCCCCTCTCCCTCATCTGCGCTCCAAATTGTCTCGGCCTAAATCCATGACGTCACGAGTTAAAATTTTGTAAGCACTTGGTCCTTTATGTAGAGGTGTTGTTGGACAAGTACACCAACTTAAATTGTATTTGGACCGAAATTCTATACTTCCAAGTGTTCAGTCTGGATTTCGTAGTAAACGCAGCACACAAACAGCACTGCTAAAAGTAGATAGATAGTGGCATCCTTTACAGTAATCCTTTACCAAACTAAAGCGTTTGATGTCGTTTCTTTTGAACATCAAAATTAAAATACATTGATTTAAATGAGGAAGCTTTTATGTGGTTTAATGATTACATAGGCGGTAGAAAACAATGTCAACTATAAAAATGGTCACTCAAATTGTCTACAAACAGGTGGGTCGAGTTCCTCAAGGTTTTCCTAATTCCTAAACAAGTTGTGATTCCCGGATAAAAAAAATAACTAGCATTTTATTATTATTTCAAAAACGTCTTTCTCACACTAATACCAGTAATATCAAATATTATTTCCATATTTTAACGTGGTTGTAAATAGTAAGCAAAAAAAATATTCGGATATAGTTCAAATTTATTGTTGAAACAAACTGACTGTTAGAAGTTAGTTGGTTTTAGCCTCATAAATAAATCACATGAAAGCTTTCACTTATGATCCTAATTAAAATCACCCTTTCTATATATACTATGTATTTTGTGCCTGAGAATTACGCACGGAGAGCTCCATATGCTTTATTTAATAAAGACTTGAAATGATTAATGTCTACACAAAATGCCAAAATAAAACGGAAACATGTAAAAGGTTAAAAGGCGTCCAACAACATAATTAGATTATGAGGTGAGAAAAGCACATTCAATATGGCTTACTGTTAACTGTTACATATAATTAACATTGTCTACTGAAATATTTCGAAACATAATATAATGGTTGAAAACCACTCATGTGCGAGTAGTGTGCTCCGTATGTGTCTTATAAATAAATGATGAAATATAAAAGATAATAGTAAGTAATTGAAAGTAAAACTAATTTTATTATAAGCAGATCGCTATTAGACTTGCTGTTTGAGTCCTTATATTAATAATTAATATATTAATATATTATATTGTAGGGTATCAACTTAAAATATTAAAAAGAAATAGATATGCTTTTACTCCTAAGAGGGCGAAAACCACCCCTGAAGTTCAAAATTTAATACTGACTCAAGTATTAAGAGTTAGTTATTAAAAATATTCATGTATACGTGTTTGAGGTCGCTGATTAAGAATCTCAAGTCAGAATTTTAGAATTCGCGATTGCACCACTAATATTGCCGACATAAAGAGGTACAACGAAAAAAAATATTTTCTTTGTTTTGAGCAAGTACAACTTTTTCTTTGGAAATTCTTATATTTTAGGACATAAAACTTACATCTTAATAAGAAAAATGATTGCTCTTTCCCCTAAGAGGGTAAAACTACCCCTAAAATAAAAATATCAACAACTAACGAAGTACAAAGAATAAATTATTGAAACTTATATTATTTATGGTTTTGGAGACGCTGATCACGAATGTGAAGTCATATAAAAAATTTTATGTTGCACCCTCAATTTGGCCGATATAAAAGGGGTAAAATGGATGAATTAATAATTTTTTGTTTATTTTGATAAATTAGGATTTTCTTAGCAGATTGTTACATTTTGAGACATAACGTTCATCCGCTAATAAGAAATATAATTGCTCTTACCTCTAAGAGGATGAAAATCACCCCTAAAGTAACAAAATCAATATTTACTAAGAACGAAGTTCTGAGATTAAATTACCTCCAAACGAGCAATATCGTAATTTTCTAAAACGAGGCGCGCTTCTTATATCGTTCATATCTCCTTTGCAATTAACTTCAAACACTTATTCTATCTCCCAACCTATTACCTGTATCAAAAAAATAAAAAAGTAGCATTTTCCTTAGTTTATTGCCATCATTTTTTGTCAATGGTAACATTCAGCTAATATTCTTCCCTGATAAGTTAGGTATTTAATCTTAAAGCCAAAAAAATTCATTTGTTCAAAAATCCTCAAAGTACATTAATTCTCATTAAAGCTACGCACTTCGATATGACGGTCGCGACGTATAGAATTTAAAATAATCAACCTGGAACTGACACCGGAAACTCTTCCACAAACTGAACTGAAGCGCAGTAACGCATCCCTTTTTCCTGCAGGAGCATCACTCCGCAAGGAACGACAAAGTATTAAAATTATCTCAGAAATATACCTTCTTTAAATTTCATTGTCCGTAGGCTTTTAAGATTACAGGAAATAAATATCTGTTCCAATTTTCTCTTACCCACGGCGATATACTACAATAGGGTGAGCAGTCGTGAGCACGGTAGCCGAATGGGTAAACGCATTAACGCTTACTTTGTTGCGAAAATCGATGGTTGGAATCCATCCTGAAGTAAATATTAAAATTATTTGTGATTTGCTTCAGACTTAGGTAGATAGGAGAGGGAACTGTCGTTTCCTTAAGGTGGTTCAACTTTATAATAAATTGTAGATTCTGGTCTAACCTAAACCTATCACAAAATTCTAGAATTATCGATAACAAGCGAGTCGGTTTTAACAATATATTGCTTTAGGATCCATTCATCATAATTTATCTGTGAATAAAAACACAAGATATCGATGAGGAGTACGATTAATCTAATTAAAGTTATTAGTCTATTGTAACAAAAATATATATGGGTAATATTCATGTTTCTTTTTATTATTTACCCAATTTTGTGATGTCGATTACCTGGTATATTGCAATTACAAAGATAGATTTAAGGTAGGTATACTTAATACACATATTTAATAATTTTATTTCTATTGCATTCGGTTTTATCCGATGAACGCTATGGAAACCATTTTCAGTTCGAATAACTGGTAAGTTTGCAATTTACGATTTGGCAAGTAACTGTCACACTTTTAGTTTATTCTAGCCGTATAGCCGTATATCCCATCTGAAATATTAAAGTATAATGATACAAGACACTTTAGCAGATTTACTGCAGTTGAATTTTTGCTGCAACTTATAGCGCAGTTTATTTACCTCTATGTTCAGTTTGAAAGCTATAAAATGTTTGGTTTCCAAAGCGCCTTGGTTTATCCTCCATTCTGGATTATGCGCTTTATATGATGGTTCTGGTGCAACACAATGTTGTACGGAGATTTTATATTTTCACTCGAGGTAGCTTATAATATACGGTTTAGGGGTCTCATTTATGTGACGTAGTACAAGTTTAGAAAATTGTTTATTACTATAGTTTAGTTTTAGCTTTTTAACACAAATATTATGATTGATTAAAAATGTTTAACATTATTATTTTTATTAAATTATCAAAGTTATTTATCTTATTACAGAAAATCACATCTTTTAACAGCAATTACAAGTATAATTATTACTAAAATTAAGAAAATCTAAAACTCTACCACAATAATTGAAAATAGGACTTAGATGAAGAAACATTTATATTTTGTATCCTGTATTATATTGTATTGAATAGTACTGGTATATTATATGATAAAAACCGTTGAAATATTATCGTAGTAGGTAAACCCATTCACAAATTACAGATTCGTCTAAATAAAGAAATAGTGGAAGTTTTAAGATTGAATATTGCATTTAAATCTGATCCGCCTTTAGATTCGGAATGCAATATTGAAATTTCTTTTCGTCCATTTGATGATGCTTTGATCTTAAGTTGAAACTTAATTAAACTATTTAATCAGACTATCAACTATCAAACTTTATCTCATAATTGATATATATTTTCTATATTATATTATTTTCAGTTGCTATTCTTGAGATTCTGTTTTTTTTTTAATTCTTTGACCTTAAAATATTTATAGGTATAGGGAGATCATGGGAAGATGAGGCACATATGTCAATCGCAGGGATCTATCCGGGAGACTTAAAACAACAAAGAACAAAAGTTACATAGTACGGTTTATCGCAATAACAACAACTACTGTACACCTTATATGCGAAGAAACTAGAACCATTAATGTCTACTCGTTCAAAGATTATTCCCGCCCGCGGATATTGTAGCGGTAGGGCAGAAGTATACACAGCATGGTATAAAACTAGTTGTTAATGAAAGAAATCCAAATATTAAAAAAAAAAATTGGAGCAAATGCTCGAAAGTGTTCCCATTCTTGAAAATGAAGAATCGTTGAATTTTTTTCTAGTATTTGATCACATGACAGGCGTGTGATGAATTTAGGCCCACTTGACAGAAGACTGTAATATGCCCTCTCATAACAGAGCCTTAAATAGGTGCTGGCACAGCAGTCGTCCATCAGTGGTACGAAAATGAATTAGAAAACGAGAGAGAAATGTGGAATCATCTAGAAGAGGACCTGTAATATACTATTTGTGCAGGTATATAAAGGCCAAGATGGTCTACTGCAGTCAGTTGAATATTGGAAAGTGAACTGAACAAAAGAGAAAAGAAACAGTGACTAGCACAGTGACAGATAATGAATAATAGTGGTTAATAGTGATTAATAATTAATCACGTAAAATAATTATTATTGTAAGTAATTAGTGTTAATCTTATTGCAATTATTGAATTTACGCTTGGGGTGTTTACTAAGGGGTGTAAATACGTAACATGCGTAATACCATGAAAGCTTCGCGAGATTTTAACTTATAATTCTTTGAACGTATCAGACCTATTCCGAAAGCCATAAATTAATATCCCAATGGAGCAAAATCGTTAGGTGAAAGATTTGATGATGCGGTTGGCCACAATGTAGTTCCTCTTACATTAATTAAATGAGATGGGAAAGTTTCATTTAAGTGTTTTTGAACTAAATCATAATCATTGCCGGCTGGACATTAGTGGACAACCATCGCATTAACATAACATAACACCAGTTATCCCCAAATATTTGGCTCCAGTCAAAGTTTCTTCTGTAAAGAATGGTCCTATCATATTTTCTACAAATAACTATATTTTATGCTAGTTACCACTGTCTAATATTATGTTCGAACCCTAAATATTCTAGGTACTTCATTCTCACTATAACCTATTATAATCCTGAACCAATTAAAAAGTTGTTTTCGAATTGAAAATTGTAAAAATGAACAAATAACTGACAAAACAATAAAACAACCTGAAAACTTCACCAAGGATATTTTAAGTGATCGCTAGCGAAGTCTTAGTAAAGGAAGCTTTAAGGAGAGTATAAGCATTCCTTAATGTTGGTGTAAGCAATATGTTGATTGTATGGGTTGCTTAGTAGTAAAAATCTAAGCTTTTGAACCCCTTCTTTTTTATTGTCATTTTTCTTATTATTATTATTAAACAACTACACATCTAGTTCAATCAACAAATTTCTAACCAGTAAATTGATTACATAAAATACAGCGTGAACTGGCAAACGATAAGCAAACGTACAACATTACTGCAGTAGGAAACCCCATGTATAGCAAATGCTGCCCCACTACTCATTTTTAAAATTTACAACTCGAGGTTCTTAGACCGTTAGATTTAAATCAGTTTGGCTCCGAAAATAACCACCAGGTGACCAGAAGAACTCCAGGGATGATAGTAAGTTAATTACACTTAAAATAATTTCTATTATTGTGGCTGAGAAGTCCACAAATTTACTACGCCGATCTACTGCGCATCATCATTCATCTCACTCTACACCGTTTAGAAATCCAGCGACCAGAAGCGTGAAATAGAGTTCGCTTCTAGCAGCCCACCAGACCATTCGAACATGTGTAAATATAGACTCCTGGCATAGCGAAAAGTGATGTGTCTGCAAACAGAAACTGGCGCTGGAGATATACTGTCGCAGCTCAGGCGTACCTGTAACCACCTTAAAACCCGAGCGGAGCGAGGAAAGGTTACAATCAATTTCAATACCGCCATATTTTTTCGAAAACTCTACTGCCTTCTGAATCAAAAAGACTGAGTTTCTCACGACTATTTATTTAAAATTCTTAGGACCCATTTGTCGAATATAGTCTAGTGCTGAACCGGTTTTCAGAGGCCAAAAATCGACAATATTTTTAGGCCCAGTCATTTTAGATTTCAACTGCAAAAAAATTACCAGTTTTCTAATTTTTTTAACACCTTCGTTTAGATGTTATAATATACGGGTAAAAAATCCCCATCGATATCATGCTGGCGCAGCGTTGCAAGATATCGAAGGTCAAAGGTCACGAGGCACGGTTTTTTGCAAAAATCTCGTTTCCTATGACTCGGAGGTCAATGAGGTTTGTGAATTGTAGGTTATCAAATTCTCTACAAAAAAGGTCCTATTCATTATTTTATTCCACCTTGGAGGTAGAATACAGGCGCGATTCTTTTAACATGGTCTCCCCGATAAACCTAATCCATGGTGTGCAGAATGATAAAACATTGTATTGTGTCATGTACTGAAACTAATTAATTATTAAAAAAATGATGGCTCTTGTTGAGGATTAAAATCTATTAAATTGTCGTTTGGTTCTGTTGAGTCATTTGTGTCCTCGTCCTCAGTGTCATTAATTATATTCATTTGTGTAGATAAAATGTCGGTGTCTACTTCAACATCATCGATATTTTCAATGATATTGGTTTCTGAAGTTGAGCATGACTGGCTATGGCAAGATCCACAAGCTGTAGAGTATAGCAAACCAATTTTCCGGCATCCGCAGTTTCCACCACAACCTTTCGAACAATTACGAAATTTATTATTTAATAATTCGTCTGGCGCTGGTGCTAATATACTGTTGTAACTGGTTCCAGTGAGTTATTTTTTAATGTCAAACCCCACTGCTCCGGATCGATATTTCTTCCTAGCCAGGTTTGTACTTGATAATACACCCGATAAATAAATAAATAAATCTACCAACAGGAAAACAGAAATCTACCAGAATCTATTAGAAATTTAAATAAATGTCAAATAGGGGCGCAGAGGGTCCGGGAAAATAGCACCACAGACAAAAATTTTGGAAAAGCTGGTAGATTTAATTAATTCGATAATGCCGTTCAGTCACCAGATTTTTCATTAAGTATCTCAAAATTTTTCACATTTCTCATTAGGTGGGCCCATGGAGCTTGTTAAATCTGGCACAAAATTAACAAAGGAAAGAACGAGAAGCGATTTGCCAATCGCCATTATAGTGAAATTAGAAAAACTAGAATCTGCTAAATTTTACACCATTTTTGTATAAATCTACCAGATTTTCTACTAACCACTAGATCGAAAATTTTATATTATAACATCTAAACGAAGGTTTAAAAAAAAAATGGCTAACTGGGAATTTTTTCGCAGATTGGGTGTCTCATTAGCTAAAATGACCTGGCTAATATGGATGGTCGGAATTTAGGATTAATGGTATATAAATGGGGAAAAATCGATTGGACCCAACAAATAACCAGAAGTAGAGTGGGGGTGAGAAAAGGGTTGAAACGTGTTTCTTTACGGTTTGCGGCAAAACTATACCTCCTATTGAAAAAGTTAAATGCAAAAGTTGTAGATAATTGAAAGATTTACGGCTTTTATTTCAACCATTTTTCAACATAACCTCAAAACTATTGAGAAAAACGCCAAAAACCAATTTATTGATTTTTTATTTTTATCTCCTACAAAAATGATTTTCCATAGTAACAGTATGTTTTTTTATTATCTTAAAGTGGAGGTTTCAACAAAAAAAGTTCCGTCATGAAATTTTCAAAAACCAAAATTTTGTTAAGGAATCAACTTTTTTTATTGAAAATTATTAGGCCTTTTTTCAAATTAAATTTGAAATAAATTCAAAAAATAAATATTTCGCTTCAAAAAAATTACATCTTATTTGAGACACAAAAATGTACATTTTCGCTAAATTTTATTAAAATGATAAATAATAAATGATAAAATGATTTTTGTGGGAGACAAAAATAAAAAATCAAGAAATTGTTTTTTGACGTTTTTCTCAATAGTTTTGAGGTTATGTTGAAAAATGGTTGATATGAAAGTTGTAGATCTTTCAATTATCTACAACTTTTGTATTTAACTTTTTCAATAGGAGGTCTAGTTTTGCCGGAAATCGTAAAAAACATGTTTCACCCCTAAAAACTCCCCTTTTCCCACCTCCACCCTACTTCTGGGGTCCAACCGATTTTTCCATTTTTATATACCATTAATCCTAAATTTTCCAACCATCCATATACTGCTAAGAATTTTTTGCTGAAAAAAAAATTATTGGCACTGGACTAATAATGTTCTGAAATAAAATTCTATTGTTCCTGTTTAAATTACTGGTTTGATTTGCAGATAACCGCTTTGCTATATCTTCAAATAAAATTGCTTTCGTTTTCCAATTAGATAGTTAATGTGTGCTTGCCACTTAATAATGAGAATATATCTGTATTGTAAGGAAGTTGATATTACATCTAATTTTATATTACACAATATGCAGTTAATATTTCTATTCAAGCAAGTTTCCTTGTAGTTTTCGAGGAATATCGAATCAAGAAAATCGTATAATAAACGACCACAAATCACGCGGTAAATTAGTTCCTAGCAACTAGTGGTTTTCAGGTTGAGTTAGTGTCTAGTTGGAATATTTACACATACAAACTTACGTTTTCAAACCTCTCCTTTGCCAGTTTAGTCAGCGGTTACAAGGAACAAATTGATCCTGCGGTTTATATAACTTAAGAAATTTTTGTACATACTGCGTGTTACAGTTTTATCTTGTGGAAAAAATCTAATCAGTACAATGGCTTGGAAGTTGTAAATCTGAATATTTTCAAAATACTTATTTTAATGTAGAAGTGTTTAGTAGAACGTTTGGCGTTTTATTTTAATTATGTAATGCAAGTAAATTGGACTAATACCAAAAAGTTTGTTGACCTAACAGTTTCATTCTTTACGTGCTGCCAAAATATTTTACAGGATGCTCGATATTTAATTTTTAGGATTTTATTAAAATATCGAAAATAAAATACAAATAGCGTCGCGTCGCCTAGCGAAGATACGAAAAAAAATTATAATTAAGTTAACCAGTAATCTTGTGCATAACCTACATCATTTCTAAGAAATTAGGGGTAGGAGTCGAAATCAGATCACCCTGTGCATCAAGGATTTACATTAGATATATACCTACTTGGAGGTGTCTTGAAAATGTCAGTGAAGACAAATTGATCTTATTTTATACACAGAAAAAGGAAAATGTTTCCCATTAGCAATTTCCGGAATAAATCGCTCAAATGCAACATCTAGTGATGTAGCGGTAGCAAAGTAGGGGGTTTGTGAACCGTTCATCAGGTAGAGTTTACACAATTATTCATATCGCCAAGTATTATTGATGCATCTCTACACCCTCAAGCTGAACTTACTTTAGGACAGTGCTGGAAGGCTATTATTCACATAAGCCTATGTGACAGCCTCATAACGCCCCTCGTATTTATTAATTTCTCTTCGTAGAAAAAGGACATACAAATTTGGCATTTTAATGTAATCGTAGATTTATACAGCCTGAGGAATTTTTTAAGGTTGCTCTAGGTTATACTGTGGGATAAACAGAACAATGTGTACAGAGCTTTTGGTCATTTCAGATATTAGGTAATCAAAAAATAAGGTAAGTAGGTATTTCAAAATTGATAAAATAAATTTTTTTTAAATAATTAATAAACATAAAACACACCACAGAAATTAGACAACCCCCAAATCCAAAGCCAAAGGCTGTCCGGAAGGGGTCTACACATTTGAAAAAACGCAGACAAACATCCATACCCACCGACATTGCCATTTGCCGGTGCCCGGTCTCGAACCGGGACTCGATAGGCAGTGTGGCCAGAGCCATGTCGGTCACTCACGTCTTAGCCCACTGCGCCACCGAGTCATATAATAATAAAATGAATAATTTTGACTTAAAATATGAAAAAACTGGAACACCCTGTATATTGAAATCGTTCGCATGCCTGAGCCGACGCATAGTGGGAAATCCTGTTCCTCTCAACAAAAATGAGTATGTACATTTAAAAAAGGCAATTTTCATTATCTTAACTTCATATAATAATATGCTTTAGACAGATCTAATTCCCCTAGCCATTATTATGTATGAATAAGTGAAAATGATTGGCGAATTCAATTTAAACTCCTCTCTGCAGATCCATTATCTCCGAATTGACACTTGAATGACAAATGGCAGTCAGTCAGTCCAAATAATAATTCAATATATTGACAATAAAGATCGAAATAAATGGTTTTGAATGGGCCAAGTTAATATGGCTAGCGGTATAGCTATACTACAGATTGACTCTCATTCAGCGAACAATAAGGCTTGCTAGGGCCAAATTTAATAAAAGCAGCAGGGCATCATTATTTTTTGTTTTTACAATTGCTGTGGCAAAGAAATTCGTTAATTACTTTCTGCTTAAACAAAAAAAATTAAATTCTAAGAGTATTTATCAAATGATAGTTAGTTATTCTTGCACCATGGAAGAAAAGTGATTTTATTCCCCGCATGAATGGTGTTTCCCGACTGAAGCGAGAGAAACATACATGCAACGGACCATAACACACTTCACTCCCACGATGCAATCTGCATTTTCAACGAATAAGCACAAATTTGATTGCAGAAAATTGAAATGTAAAAATTTAAAAATAATACTAGCTGCAAAGCTATTGTAATTTATTGCCAAATTATTAATTTTGCACTCTTGTCGCTTTATTTAAATTCACTTTAGTAGTTTCATGTGCATTCATCAACCTGAAAGGCAAAATCATTGTTCTTTGTGGCTTATTATCCTTCACAACACCACAAGTTAAAGGAAAACGTACTAGTCTATCATCTATTGCTCGCGCCCTGCAATATTACGGATTTGCGCTTCTTTATAATTCTTCACTCAATGGTATTTACCAAGCCGAAGGACTTACTTTGGGTTAGCTTTAAACCCGTGTTTTTTATTTTATTTCAGGGCGTTCCAGGGATCTCATAAGTCGGAATAACTTACCTTTCTCTAGTTTTATTTGATTTGTAATAACAATAAAGATGTATTTAATTTAACCTGAGTACACTGATTTTATTCAAGAATATTTTAAAATCTGGGTCATATCCAAATGCAGTGACCTGGAATTGATTCTGTTAGGTTTGAGAAACTAATATTGACTAATTGCAGCTTATGGTCTTTCAACACAGATGTCACTGACACAAATTTTAGATTTCAAATCATAGATGTCTCTATTATAATCGATTTTTCAGTTTCATAATCGAATACATAGATAAACAAAATAAGATAATGAACTTCTTGTAACCTGCGACAACTTAAAACTAGCTTACATGTAATTGACAAAACTTTGTAACCTTCTTTCGTTGTGTCGGAGGTTCGAGGGAGGTTACTGTGACGCCTGAGGGTCGGCGGTGCTTTTTAGGACGGTGTCTCGGGCGCCAGTTTCTGTTTAGAGTACAGAAACACCACTTTACTCTATTAGCAGGATAATAGAGGCTTCAGGTAATTGCAGTGAAGACACGGTTAAGCCAGGGGTCTAATTAACCTATAAAGAAAACTCAGAATTTCGGATTAAAAACAGAACAAGCTTTATTCGAGATTTAATACAATACAATATATTACGAAAAATAAAGCACAAATATAAACACCAGCAAAACTTAAAGCAGGCAGGCAGGCTAGGCAAAACTAAAAGCGGCAAACTACGGTTAAAAAGCGGAAAAAGCAGCAAGCAAATAATACGGTGAGAGCGAGTAAGCAAATCTACGGTAAAGCGGTTAAACGGAAAGCGTGCGGCAGGTAAAAGCTCTGTCTACAAAAGTTACTAACAAAAGCTCGGATGGCAATATATTGTCTTACTCTCTCTAGCAGCGGAGCTTCCTTCTAGGCGGTGAGGCGGTTCGGACTTCGTTCTGGACTGGTGGTCTGGTCTAGATCGGGCGTATCGCCAACTGATTTTTAAACGACCGGATTGTTAGTTTTATAGCCGGTTGATGACGCGTATTTCTACCTATCTTGCGCTATGAACGAAAAGCTGACTTCAACGTCATATACATAGGTTGGCGCGGTGCAGGCTGGCACTGCAGGTTCGCTGCAGTCCCTGCGTTTTCTTGCATACGGAGTGATCGAATCAATACCGGGATTATTGCATTCGTCGCGGCATAATTTAAAAATGTGTAAACGGAAAAGATGCGGTTCAGAAGGCTTAATTTGAAGTAAATTAATATTTGTTAAATTTTACCTGCCTGTTTTATACATTTATAATTATATGTTACTTAAAAACTAATAATACTCCGGTGCTAAAATTCACTTCGTTACAACTTATAGAGTTATTTTAAATATAATAAGAAATGTTCTTTAATATCGATCATAATATTAAAATCTAGTTTATGGTAATGTCACTGAGGTCGCGCATATTTATTCTATAAAAACAGTTCAGTGAATAATGGTTTTGATGGAGGCACTTTCTTGTTTATATTGATTAAAATTTGTGCAACTAGCCAGCTTTGGACAATTTTTATGAAATGCTGCAAGCTAGGTAGGTACCTGATATTACTTATCTTCTGTATGAATAATCCTTCCTGACTTCACCATAATAACTTGGTCTGCACATAATAGGTTAACATACCTTTGTAAGTCACCGTTTTTTTCTTACTTTTTAATGGATTTATTCGAAATGTTCATACTTTTTTCTAGGAGCAACGTGGATACGTCTTTTCATATACCTCTTCAAACTCGTTCTCCCCAGTAGTCTTTGTTGATGTTCCCAAGACATTGCCAACAAAATTTCACTTGCCACAGCAAACTAAGATGGAAATACGTCATTTTTGGTAAGTAATTTCCCAATTATCTGCCTTACTTTAAGTTATTTTGCATAATTAATCTTGTTTTCAGTATCCTTGTCAGATAAGCTCTCTGTGGATGTCCATTATGTTATATTACGTTCAAACTGATTTAGGTCTGCCGTTCTTCGGAAGGTACTAACACTTTGTTTTAAATTTCACTACACTGTCACTACTTATAGTCTAGATTTACAACATATCTAGCCATAAGACATAGATTATCGACTTTATATCAATTGTTATATTAATTCTTAAATTTAAATACATGTATATCATAAATAGAACCAGAATATCGATTTTATATTCTCAATAGAGTCATTCATTGCCACATCAATACAGGAAAAACAAATTATTGTGCTCGTTCTGCTGAGAGTCCCTAAAATTTAAAGTAGGTTATAAATCCTTACACAAAGTTGCAATACTTTTGATCAAAAAGTTTCACCTGCCTATTATTTAATATTCCCGTTATATAGGTAAAAGTTATAAAAGGCAGAATCGAACAAATCGAAGCAAGATAACATGAGACCCTTATTTAATCTGCTGACGTGGGTCGACTTGAAAGTACAAGCAAACTTTGACAGGATTTCATGTCAAGATGGAAAGCATTTCATCTTGTTATTATACCGTGGATAGGTAAGGGAAACGTATTTTTAAAAAGACGTTCGGTTTCCTCATTTAAATGTATTAAGAAACATCAAACATCCACTCACATTAAAAAACGAAAACATAAAACCGCTACTTTTAAAAATATTCTTCTTTTAATTATCCGTTCCAATATTATGTTAATATAGCTTAGATTGATATTTACGAAAAAATGAAAACATCAGTGATATAATATAGTCATATTTAACGACCTAAGAATTTATCATAAACCTACAGGAAAACAAATGTGCAATAGTCAGTAGTTCTCGACAATTTCTATTAAGTTAGATGATCAATGGTGCACATTTTGACTGCCGCTAGGACTGCGTCATCAAGTGGAAATAATGGCACGAATTTTAAATAATAACTAAACACTATTTGTGACCTCAGAATTACCGAGTAACGTGGTTAAGTTATGCAATGCGTTAGGGCTTGCTTAAAAACGTTTCAAGTCGAGGTTCCCATATGAATCAAACCATCAACATCACCACGCAATAAGAACCCAACAGGAACCGAATCCTTCACCACCGCAAAGGAAGAATCGTCAGAAATATAGAAAAATTGGTAATAAATTCACCAGGAGCATGAAAAATAGAATCTTTTGTCGAAACTCCGCTTCTGGCGTCACGTTTGTTTGACTATTGATCAAACAATTAAATATTCCTTCTCTTTTAATATGTTTATATTTATTTGGATCTACCACTGTCCTGCAAGGGCAAAACAGTGAATTAGCAAAAATGGCGATTTTGAGAATTTAACAGATTCTAACAATACTTTGTATGCTCTTTATATATATTTTTGCCGTAGTAATAGAACTAATACTTTTTAAGTTAGACCCATGATCAAATACTGTAATGTAACAGTTTTCTGCTCCGTACAGAGGCAAAATAATGCAACCAGCAGAAAACAGTTTAACCCCCCCAACTTTTTCATGCGTACGCCTATGGTCTCTAGATATTTATTTTTAGATTAAACACTTATTTCCCCAATTTTTTTTACACCTACAAAATTTTGATTTAGGACTTCATTAGCGAGATATTTTAATAACTTCAAGTGTGTCATATTAATACGAGGGGTATTTTACTACGGGTAATCCACTTACAAGTTTTGTTTTTTTTTAAGATTTTTTATTTTATTGAACTGGCTATGCACAACAAAAAAAGTCTCTAGCATTTTTTGTCTAAAAGTAGTCGATTTAAAGAAAACCCAGGATTACTACGAACAACAATAGTAAAAACAATAAATTCCAAAACTGAAATATTGAAAACGATTCTGAATTTACTGGAATATCTCGTTAATCAAGTCCTAAATAAAAATTTGTAGGAGTAAAAAAAATTGGGGAAATAAGTGTTTAATCTAAAAATAAATATCTAGAGACCATAGGCGTACGCATGAAAAAGTTGCGGGGGTTAATGGGTAACACAACCCCCCCCTTTTCCCGTTTGCGCTTTGACTTTTTTGACCAAAATTACACAAAAAGTGTATCTGTATAAGATGAAAGTCTGTGCAAAAATTCGGGTAAAAATCTTAAACAGTAACAGAATTATTAATAAAAATAATTTTCAAAATGTAAACTTTAACACCCTGTATAAAAAAACTACGCTCCAAAATAAAAAATCACATTATATAAGTCACATTATTTTCGCCCAAAGAATCTGTGGTTAAAGGCATGACCTACTTTTTTTTAACACCCTGTATGTAATCATGTGGTGGAAATCATATCATTTTTGAACTCTAGGTCTCATAACCGATCTAATACATATCCAATATATCATATTTCGTTAAAACACAAATTCACTTGCCGTTCTTGGCTACGATGAAGCACTACATTTTTAAATTTCACTTCACCTCTCTATAGTTTTAATTTACAATGCGTTTATCCTTGTGGCATAGACGATTAGTTTTACATAAAATTAAATCTTAATTAACGTCAAGTATTAATGCTACGTTTTTCTACGATAGACTTTTCGCTAGATAAAATTACAACTTTGCTCATTCTTTATAACTCACTGCTTTTTTGACACTAATAAATTATCGACTTGTTTAATATTACCTTTCTGCTTGTTAATGTTATTTTATTTATCAATTTTGTGGTTCTGATTCACTGTTTTAGGTGGTACGAGCCACATCTGGTGAACCGTCTTCCTGCTATCCCCTAACAGGTGTTTCTGCAACAAAGATGAGTTTCCTCGGAGTGGTATCCTTTAAAGCTATATGTTTAAACCCTTTTTTTTATTTAAAGTAAGTTATTCGCTGTCTTTATTTAGAGTGAAGTTCTGTATGAACAATTTTTTTTTATTTTTTATTTTTCTTTTTAAAGTATTGAATTTAATTTTATTATTAAAATGCATGACAATATTTTTCTTTTTTCCTGATCGTTGAATTTAAATATTAGTTAGATTTTCTTGGGAATATCGGTCACAATAATTATAAACAATTTTATTTTCTAACGTTTCGGTTTTTATTAACCATCATCAGAGAACTACAATAGTAATAATTATAAAATATTTTGGTATGAATAAATTAATTTAAAATGTACTCATAGCTTGTCATACAAGATACAAAAAATTGCACACGATGTTTATTGTTATATCTGCTTGTACTTAAAAACTCACTGGGCTTGCTTACGATCTGGGGTTGCTCACAAATGACATGCTGCATATTATCCTGTTTAAGAGAAATTAAAATACTCCACAAAATCGTATTCAAAAAGCAATGCACTAATTCATTAGTTTGTAACATTTATATTAATATAATGCATATATTCAAGATACCGGTATCAAAATAACTGAAAATTAGGGTGCGCCACTTAAAACATCACAGACTCCTAACTTTCTAATTTTTTAAGCGATGACCATGTTGGGCATATCAAATTGTAGACATTTTTAAGGCCTTTAAACAATTGGGTACAGTGATTTAAAAAATATTTTTTTGAAAAATTTGTTAACAAAATAACTTAATTTCCTTGTATATTTTTTGTCTCACCCTGTACAAAAACTGTGTTTATGTATTATAAAGTTTTTAATTAGCTTCAATTTATGTTATATTGTCATGTTCGAATTTTGTTTGGTTTTAAATTTTGCATTTTCCTATTTAGTACATTTTAATAAAAGTTTGTTTTTAAATTTTTTTTTTTTGTTTTTTGTTGCTGTTTTGATTAATCTGTTTAAATATTGTTTATGATATGTCATTTACAAGTGAAGCATAAAATTATTATTTAAAATCTTTTAAAATTTATTTTAAAATAATTCAGTTTTACATCGAAGAGAATGTTTTTTATATTTTTCTCTAAGCGGCAGTAGATCGTAACTTATGACAAAAAATTAGACTTTTCGTAAATATTTAAAACTTGCTAGACTTAGTTTAATCAATAAAGCATTATTTTGGAAACGTCCTCGTCATTATTCATTTTTCCACCATGTCCCAGCTTTTAAAACCATTTATATCATCAGTTACACCTCCTCTAATTAATTTCGAGTTATTTATTTTAGCTAGACAGGTATGTGTTCTGCAAAAATTGTAATATCACGTCAGTACTGACACCAATTCATCACAGTTACGCTCGGGTCTTCCTTCTACATCAAAAAGTTAATAGCGCTTGGGTCTAGCATTTTACAACACACCCACGCCTAAGTTATTACAACACTCAAGTGGGTAGTAACGAGGAAATCTGCAATAAGAAAAAGTCTCTCTTGCGTTTTATTCTTTACAAAATGTACAAAGGGGTCTTGTTGCGTAGTAAAGAATAAAGTAGCTTAAAGTCTCCTATACAAACGATGCCGATGTGGAGTTTTGTATGTATGTCTAGCTATCACCACTTTTCTTATACGAGTATTTCTCAGACGCGGTTTTTCTGGTGTCTCAAATACTTGTTGAATTTGAGACTTAAGAGATAACTAATGTTAATAATAGGTATACAAAATTATTAAAGTCACAAGGATAAAGTACAAAAATAATAATAATTTCATTTTAATTCAAATATTTCTAAAGTAGCCAATTAATACTGAACATAACGCAATAAATGTATTTTGCATAAATAGTGGTTATTACTAATATTCCATAACATATTGCACAATAAATTATTAAGCTTTTCCAAAATGCCAATATGTGATGGTTGGATGTCATATTAATTACAGACTCACGTCGACCTCAATAATTACTGGGCTCTAACTATACCGACACAACACCGTTCATCATTTTAATTGAAATGGTTTTAGTGGTGTCGCACTAGGTT
>OY796661.1:68718401-69280838 GCA_963680705.1 Rhagium mordax
AAGTTATTAATGTTGACATTAAAATTAAGAATTGGGGTGTCGTCGGCATATGCAATGCATTTTCTTGAAGATATAAATACGAAAGAGATCATTTATATATAAAATAAACGAAAGGGGGTCCAGTACAGAGCTTTGGGGTGCTCCGTGCTTTATTGTTTGAAACTCGGAATGATGTTGTCAACAGAAACGCATTGGGGTATTTGTTGTCAAGATAAGAAGATAAGAGGTACAAAGGTAAATACTTATACCATAAAAACACAATTTTTCTATACCAGTAACTCATTTGAGACACAGTCGAAAGCCTTGGAGAGATCGCACAGATTGATAGCTGCATGCTTACCATCCTCAAGGCCGCACTCGTGGAAGAACATTTACTTCTGAAGCAGAACAACAGTTTAAAATATTATTTCATTCAAGATACATTACAAGCCTTTTTTTAAATAATTTAAAAAATTTTGAGAAAATTGCAATAATAGAAATGGGTCGATAGTTATGTAGTGTTAATATCGTAATATACTTATATTGACACGGGGTCATACTCCGTATTATTTAAATCGCGATTTAAATACTTAAAAAATATAATATATACGTAAATAAAATCGAAGACGTAAATAAAATCGAAGACGTAAATATAAAAAAAACTGAATTATGGGACAATGTTTCAGGTTTCAAAATAAACCGCTAGGAGCATTTTTATAAAATTTTGAAGTATTATGAGATTCATTTACGATTTCGAATACTTTCCTATTTTCTGTTGTCATAAAACATAAATTCCATCGAACTTAAACCATTATCAAATTATTAAGCATTGCAATATCTATGGTTGCGCACATGAGCAAAACAGTTTTCATTATCGATTGAAAAACCGTGTATCGCTTGTTTAAATAATATTACCAATATAAAGTATCGCCTTTATATAAGTATAAGGAAATTGGTCGTTAACTCCAGACAGCAACATAATAATTGACATCTAAAGTGAAGATAATGTACCAATTGTGGCTTAGCAGGTTATGGAACGAACTGTTTAACATTGCTAATAAGGTTTCTTTGTGCATAATATTACAACTGCAGAAATATTAAATGAAAACGTACAGGAAATTTCTGTTAAGTCAATATCAATAGCTAGTGCCATATTTTTTTGGTTATTTGATGTTTAAATTCCATCATTTCTACATTATCTAAATAAGTTATACTAATAATTAGGAAGACCAATCGTTTTCGAAAAATCGGTATAAAAATGTTATTGAGGATGAGTTTGGATCTTAAAATGGTTAAATTAGTTCTGAAAGGAACCTGTAAACTCTGTCAATTTGTATTATAATAAAAGAATCTGCATTTCCTGTTATAGTCTCGGACTATCTTAATAAACTCTTTGTTATTTTTGGTGATTTTTACCTTTTAAAATAATATTTTTTTTTGCACAGGGGTGGCACAAAATAACGTGAAAATCAATTTCGTAGTACATGAAAAACACAACAAACTTACAATCAGCCACTGAAATCTTTGTCTGTATCGCTATCTTTCTGTATCTCTGTCTTCCATGGATGAGCCATAAACAATGGCGTTTACTTCCTCATCCACTCCTTCAGCCTCTGTATCCACGTCAGATTCCAGTTGAAGGAGGTTGTTGAATTTGGAGCAAATGGACTTGATTTGAAGTGCGGTTATGGTATATGTGACAGGTCTCAATCCATCTTGATGCAGTTCCCATTCGAAGTTAGTAAAGAGCAGCAGTTTTGCAAGTCTTGCATTCTTGTATTCATAATAATTCATAATTTCCTCGTATATTTTTTAGCTTGTGCGTTTTCAAATGCAATCACTTGTAAAATATGTAGAGTAGTTTAATACCTATCCAAGGTACGTTAAACATAAAAATTGACAAAGTAGTCTGGGAGATATTTGTATTTTCTCGTATCGCGAAAGCCAGCCGCCATTTTTCAAAATGATGACCAACCGCCAAAAATTTAAAAGTGGCTAAATTGCATTCTTAACATAATTAATCTTCTGAACACAATGCGTATGCACTTCCATTACCTGATATAAATTAGGAATTTTGCCAAATTAAAATTTCTTCATACTTAATTCTCTAACTACGTGAGTGACTGTTACCTTGAACTGACAGCACATTGACCTGTCGATCTTCATTTGCAATAGGTTATCCAGATTTAGTAGACCCTCTAATGAGACCATATTTATCTGTTAATTTATGTATTTACTGATGCAGTAGTGATAAAACTAGGTATCTATATTTATAATTACAACACAATATAATAACAAAATATAAATTTAACTAAATACTTAATATAGTTGTATAGATAGATTAACAGAATAAGTAATTATAATTATTATTACACATATACATAATACACTTCTCCAAGAAATTAACGCGCCATAAAATAACCAATAGTTTGAAGTTAATTTTTGTCTAGACTTCTTGTCCGATTTCGATGATTCTTCTTTTGTATGATAGGCTCTTTATTCCAGAATTGAATGTGATTCTATTTTTTCCGATAATTTTTTTTTATTGATTACAGGGTGTAACAATTGAGACGTGTTTTTTTTCATGAAATTTGTAACGCCCTGTGAAGTTCAACAGTTACACCAGCAACTTAGTATTCATATCTTACTGTAGCCTTATCTTTTCTTAACATTATGTTTTTTGATTTACTTTATTATCTTTATTAGTACCAGAGAAACACAATTTTATAGCGTAACATGTTTTTACTTTGAGGTAATATCGAAAAAAAAAAAATTAAATGAAAATGAACAAAATGGAAAAAAGAATATCAATAGCGAGTATTTCCGCCTCTGCCTCGAATAACTTCTTGGCAACGCCGATTCATACCTACTTAAAATAAGCGACCGTATTTCATTTTGGTTCAATTATTACATTCACATTCATGAATAAATAGCCTATCATACAAAAAAAAATCATCGAAATCGGACAAGAGATCTAGACAAATATTAACTTCAAACTTTTGGTTATTTTATGATGGTGCGTTAATTTCTTGGAGAAGTGTATAATACACACTCCTATTACCCAGAGTAACAAAAAAAAACAAAAAATAATAATGTAATGAAAATACTCTTCTATTAAAAAAAATTGAATTGTGGTCTTTGATTTGCGTTCAGATAATATGTTAAATATATGAAAATTCAGATGGAAATAGACTGAGTTCAAATATATATAGATACGTGCGTACAATCAGTTTTTTCTAACATTAGTTATAAAATTCACTCTGAATAAGAATTGTCCAGATGGGACATAAAACATAAACTGAAAGCTGGCTTCCATCTGAATTAACCGGAGAGATCTAATTTTGTTCAATATTACAGTTTCGTGTATTGCCCACATGAAATGCAAATGGCGCCCCTCTGATTTCGAAAGAAAAATGCTAGGTACAATTTAACCGGGAAGATCTATTTTTGTTTTAGATTTTACTTTACCACCTCCTAAATAAATTTTAGCTGGTCTGCCATTCGAAATCGATCGCAAAATGGCAGCCACATCAACCCAAACTTTAAAAAAATTCAATTTAATCGATAGTATCTAATCCTAATTTTCACTGCATGGCTTTAATGAATCTGATTTTCTATTGAACGAGGAGGCAATTGGTAAGAAGGCAAAGAACGAATTAATTTCAGAATGTTCCAGAAAACGAATGTGGTGAAGCTCTTAATAAGAGGCTCATTTATTTTTCTGGGTTTGTAAACCATATCAAATTTTCTCTACCTCGTCTCATTAATTGTTGGACACCTAGGGATCTCGTGTCCTCTTCTTGGTGATTGCAAGAGTAAACATCGGAAACAGCTCGGAAGGTATTATTATTTGAACTGGTAAACTGATAGCATATATTTTTATCGTTTACATAGACGTTCTTGTTTCTAAGAAAATTAGATATAGAAGGGTCCTGTCAGTGGTTAATAAATAAATACAATTAACGAAATATTCTTCTTCGGCTTCGTTGCTTCTTAGGCAGTCTATAAAATTTGTGGGTTTGATTTGGTCGGCTCAGTATAACGCATAAATGAAATTTACAAGAAATTAAACCCAACGTTCGAGGCCTCCTCTCCAATAATGTGAAATAAGAAGAAGCCATCGATTATGGTCACATCAATAGACCCAGTATTCTCTACTACGGTCTTTCTTACTAAATGATTCATCAGTGCCGATTTGTCGGTTTTATTGAAAGTTCCATCTGAATGACTGAAAGGAGTTGCCGTCAAAGGTTATTTTAGCACTTCATCAATATCAATCAGATGATAAGACCAATATCCTTGCGAATAGATTTTTATTAATAATTTTCTACTGCACCTTGTCATTACTCGCTTTCCAGGTTATTTTCCTTCTATTAATTAGCAAATGTGAAAACTTTTTGTCTTTAAATCGGTGTTTCAAACCGTTCGTTTTCTGGAACACTCTGAAATTAATTCGATCTTTGCTTTCTTACCAATTAGGCGTTCAAAAATCAGATTCATGAAATCCATGCAATGAGCTGTAATTTGGTTAAAAAAATTAAAATTAGATACTTTCGGTTAAATGGAAATTTTTTTAGCTCTAGGTTGATCTGACAACCGTTATACGACCGATTTCGAATGGCAAATCAGTTAAAATTTATTTAGGAGGTAGTAATCTAACAAGTAAACTCTGATATAAAAATAGATCTTCCCGGTTAAATTGAAGTATATAATGGGAGCTGCTTCTTGGACTAATAATTTTTGGTAAAATTTCTTCTAATAATATGTTTCCATTAATTATTATTTTAATTCTAATTGAAATTCTTTTCGTATTACATAATATTCTTATTAAGAATTCTTTCAACCATGAGCAGTCCAATTATTCTTCAAAGTTTCTTCGTTTTTTGACGTCTTGAATCTTGAAGAAGAGGCATTTCTGACTAAACGACCTCAGACGAGACTAATTCTTGTGAAGATACGTAAGGAATATATAGTTGGATTAGGATATTTTTCTTGAATATATGGAATGATTTCCGAGTTGCTACCATTGTTGTGATTCTAAATTTTTGACGTGTCTACCAGGAAACTCACAAAAGAGAGTCAACTGTATCAAAGCAAGAATAACTTTTCACGAAGAAAAACCATGAGAGAAGATTATTCTCATTATGTATTTCCCTCTATGATTAAGAATTTTTTCCACCATGAGTTGTCCAATTACTCTCAACAGTTTTTTCGTCTTTTTACATTGATATTAACGTTTCCTTAACAATAGAAACCTGAAGAGGCATTTCTGATGCTGACTGAGCAATCTCAGAAGAGGCTAGTTCTTTTGAAGATACGTAAGATATAACATTGGATTAGGATATTTTTCATGAATACGTTGAATGATTTCTGGGTTGGTTCCTACAGTGCTGTTGATTTTCAATTCTTAACATATAAACCAGGAAATTTACGACAGAGAGTCAACTGTGTCAAAACAAGGAGAACTCTTTATCAAGAGAAACCATGAAAGAAGATTAATTCTTCCCTTTCTGATTAATTTTTTTTTCAACCATTCAACTTCAAAGTTCAATTACTCTCCATAGTTTCTTTGTCTTCTGACATTAATATTATAACATTTCTTTTGACCTTACAAAACTAAAATATAACAATTTAATTGTTTGCCAGCTAAATTCGAATGAGTTCCTTCCTCATAACAAATCCAAAGTTTTTATATGCTTTTTTAATAATATCTTCGATGTGTTCATTAACATTTAGCTGAGGTCATCGAAAGCGTCAAATTTCGGTTTTATGATCGACAGTATCGAAGGTTTTGCCTAGGTCAAGAAAAACAAAAGTTACTACTTTATTACTATCCAAATTATTGTAAATGTTATTTGTAAGGTGTATGATGATAACCTCGGTCAATATCCTTTGTTTAAACCTGAGTTGCCTACTTCAAGAGTTAGTATTTATCCAAAAATAAAACAATTAGTGTTTTTATTATTTTCTTCACTATTTTTATTAATAAATGTACTCTATAATTATCTTTTGTAAGACATTACAGCTGAAGTAATTAACACAAAGCTACAAATTAATTTTATCTACATATGTTGCATCGTTGATTGTACGCTGATGGTCATAAAATAACTTAATAAGCGAGGGCGTACACAAAAACGAAAAATATCCGATCATCTAAAGATGTGTTAAAGCTTTTATAACATTCCAAGTATTCCAGATATCTGAAGTATCCGCTTGCAATCAGGGAACTGTGGTCATCCGGAACTAACGACTTTAGCACTCGCCATTCAGTGAAGTGACTATCGGCTACAGATCGACCGAGTCGATAATGAAGGGCGTCACCAGGCTGGACATCGACTATATGACACACGTGCTAAAGAAAGTGACCTCGTGCTTGCAATTTATTATCCCTGCGTGTCATTTTCTTGGGGATTTCTTTGAATAGAGCAATAGTCGAAATGTACTTCACATCTGGTTAACAAAATTGAATATGATTTCGTTAAAGCTTGATGGTTTAAATTATTTCCGATTTTTAAAATATAAGTAAGAGCAGTAAAGTTTTTCGCTTTAATAGATGGAAAACTGAACTGCAAGTGAACTATATTTGTAAGCATTAGCTATAATTGTGGAAAACTAACTCTCCAACAAAATTCTTGAATATTATCAATAATTAGTCGAGGAATTGAGTTGCCCATGCAAGAAAGAAAAAAAATAGATGATTATGTAACAAACAAAGTTATACTTAGTTCAGTAAACTTGGATCATTCCTGCAATAAATTATGAAAATTATTCCGAATTAGATTCGCACTATATGATTTGAAATGGTTATGTGAATAAATAAAAAACTCTAAGCACCAAATCGTTTTTGACTCGGCATTATTATTCTTACCAATTTATATTTTCCTAGAAAACTCGCCTTAAAAATGATTTATCTGCACGATCATATCTTTCTTATAATTTCTATCTGATGTCTATGCCCGCACCACAAAAACAAAAATGAAATTAATAACGTTAGGACTTGTCCGATTCAAATATTATTTATGTATGTGGGAACCGAGCTTTCAAAGTGTACGAGTCTATATTATTTATAGCATATAGATATGGGACAATGTCAGCTTCGAAACTCCTATAGATATATCAAGCAATAACGTTATACAGCGAGAAATAATTAAACACTCTCGATTCTTACCAACCGGTCCCATAAATTTGGATCATCCTAACCAATAGCCGGGAATCAGAATCGAGCGTGCCAAGATATATGATGACGTTATCAAAATATTGGAAGGGTATGTAGGATTTATTGGATTTAAAACTCCTAGAACCCATAACCTGTTGCTAGTTACGATTTATTTCGTATATAATACACCGTTTTAAATATAGGTGAGCAGTAAATCCTGAAATAGTTTTCCAATACAGCATACTGCGTGACATAGACAATGTCATCACAATCATTATTAAAATATTTTAGAGCAATTTGGAAAACGACTAAAGAAATAATTTGTCGCTGGATGGTTTTTCACATAATTAAAGCAAAATCAAAGAAGACAGTTGTACTTGGTAAAGAAAATAGACACACAGCCATTCCCGACAAATATTTCATCGGAGTCTTGGGATCCTCGTTAAAAGTCCAGTAGGAAGATTAAAACATTTTACAATCTAAATCAACTAACTGGTTCAATTTTTTGACGATTTTTGTTGTCAATCATTTTAGTACCTAAGGGAAATGGCGTGCAAAATCGACGATGAAAGAGGGAGCATTTTTTTTAAAATCGATTTATTACCGATATTTTTTCGCCTAGGTGTTAGTATATGTCCTTCATATACCCCAATTACGCTGGCAGACAAAAATTTTTGCTAAATTTTTCTAAAAATGCGAGGGGTCTGAAAATCGCCCTGTACATCTTAAGATACAAATGGCATAACAATCGCTAACACCTGTGTAAATTTCCAATGAATCTTCCGTCGAGATGTTGCAAACCACATCTTAATCGGTTAACTCTAACCGAAGATATACAGCGAGAAATTGTGACCAAATTTTCAGGTGTTCCTTGAATTTTGCACAGCAGTTTATAAGGAAAACTGCAATTTCAACCCCAAATAGGGGTTAAAAGGGGGTGATAGCGGAAAATTGACTGGCTTGGTTAAACAAAATTTTATTTTCAAATTCAGTTTTAACTCATCAAAATACACGTGGGTAGTGGGAAATTTTAATTTATAAGGAGAAGTGCAATTTCAACTCCAAATAGGGGGCTAACAGTGCTAGCGGAAAATCAACTAATTTAAAAAATGTCAAATTTGGTTTCGGCGTATCAAAAACATAAGGGTAGTGTGTTTTTTGGGTCTGAACATTTTTTTTATGTGGCTGTGTAAATTACCAAGAATTTTCTAAGGAAAAAATCTTCTCTCTTAAGGAAATACTCCTCTAGCGAAAAAAAAATACTATGCATAAAAACTCGGTGCCAAAAACTTGGAACTAAAACTAAGAGATGAAACGTTTCCTTCTATTAATTGTTACATTTTTACAAAATTTTTGTAAAGATTTTGATTTAAAATACGTTGGACAAACGAGGCCATTTTAAAAAGCTTAATGACTAAATCTCAATAAAAGAACTAAGCCTAGTATTGTCCAGCTTGCCATGCTTTTGAAAATAATCATAGAATAGATATTAATGACTTAAAATTTATTAGAAATGGTAGAAATAAATAGAAAACTAGATGTATTGAAAGGATTAGAAACTGCAAAATGTAAATATAGTGTGAGTATGGTCAATAGTTTAAATATATACAGGGTGTCCGGGAAAAATGAGGCCAATCCCTTAACCAAGAATTCCTTGAACAAAAATAATAGGACTTTCATAATGTTAATTTTCATTCACTTTTGTAATAATTTAAAAGTATTTGGCGCAGGTCCAGTACCCATTGCAATGGGTACTGGACCCCTCTATTTTGAATATTTGACAATTGTTTTTTGTGTTTGGTCTTTCAAAACATGTGACCCGTTAAGTTGTCGCACCGTACCAAATTTTAAATAAATATCTTCTGAAATACTCCAGTTATTAAAAAAAAAAATATTTTTAAACTTCAAAATTTGACTCCCTGTATATCGAACATGGGGGTCTAAATGAAAAATGGCATTATGAAAGTCCTATTATTATTTTTGCTCAAGGAATCCATGGTTACCGGATTGGCTTCCTTTTCCGGACACCCTGTATAATGAGGTGGAAAAGTATGGAACAAATTCAATATTTTCAAAACGCCTAAGTGTTTGAAAAATCGCTCGGGCAGGTTGATTTTGAAAATATTTTTTATTCTACAAGGTGTTCCAAAAAAGCTGGGCTGTGATCAACTTTGATTTTTCAATAGCAACCCCCAATTTTTTTGCAATTTCGAATTCCTTGTAAAATTCTTAACATTTTTTATGTACCTATTACACCCTGTATCTAAAATCAATCGTTTCTGAATTACTGATATTTAAAATTAATTTTTTTGGAAAAGATAGGTAGTATTTTTATTATTAAATGTACTTTATTTTTACTCTTCTAAAGAATCAGTTACAAATTTGTCCAAATCTAACAATCCGGAATCGACTATGAGTAAATTTACAAGAGATCCCAAACAATGGCTGGCTAAGACACTTTATCGGTTTAGAAGCAATATAGATCTATCTAGTTTAAAAACAAACGAAACATGCAACGATCTATACTAATTTATAGAACATTTAGCATCAAAGAACTTCAAAAAATATGCAACCAACTCTGTTCCTTGACAACTAACCTCAAACAAACTGACAGATTCGTTTACTATGAAAACAACTTTGAATAGGCAGAATAGGCTATAAAAAGCAACTACCGCCGATTAACATACATTTTCCTCTACAGGAACCTGAGACACACAAGGTAAAGTCAATATTAAATTTATTTTTATTTTTAGGTATTATTGTAAAAGTGGTGGGGAATAAAATATTGTTTAAATCATGCAAAACTGTTGTTACTCATTTAAATTGAACTGGGTTATTTTTTGTTAAACGTTGAAATTATAATTTTGGATTGTACTGGGTGATTCACTATAAATATCAAGCAAAAAAAGAGAATAGGGATGTTCACAAAAAAATGAAATCTTGTTTAAACATCATAAAATGATTAAAAATAGTCTCATAATCACATCTTCAAAGTTTTACAAAAATCGATAAATCCATTCTATGGAAAAAACCCAAAAGAAATATCAATATTCGTTTAAATGCGCGAAACGCTATCTGACGTCACTATGCGTACTAGGTAAGCGAGAATGAGTAGTTATAGTCAGGGATTCAGTGAACTAAATTCCGCTTATTTCTCTGTTGCTATGTAACTTTTGGACATACTTTTTAGGTCCATGTTATGTAAAATTTTCTGCCGAATGCATTTCCGGAGGGCGATTTGTGATATGAGCTTACGTTCATCCCCTATATTAATTTTTCACCCCTTTTCGGCGATATTTAAAATTTTTCAGATATAACTCGTGCTATCTCCAAAACTATCAAACCTACAGGGATCAAATTTTAGACGGAGATTATATGATATATGACGACTACGATAGCAGCGTTAAAATAGTATTTTGGTTATTGATCTTCCAAGAAAAAAATAAAGTACGCGGGGGTGCAGAAATATTGTAAATAAAAATGTAGCATCGAGGTATTTTTTCTATTTCTAGAGATACTATATCGGTTATGCGAGCGGTATTGTAGTAGAAAGTTCAAATTTAATTTTGGTGAAAGAATTTTTACATTCTAGCGAAAGATATAAATTATTTAGTATCGGGAACGATACCACCGCTTTTTTCTTTGCAAATTATTTGGTACACTTATAAAAACCTTTGTCGGGTTATTTATTGATGTATTTGTACATCCAGGAACAAAACACCACTTTCTCCTACTAACTTTCACACTATTTAAGTCTTCCATCTTAACAAAAACGCATATAAATGAATACTAAAACAAAGAATATAATAGCAAGCAGGTAAACGAGTTTCGCCACCTGTTCGTACGCATTATGACATCACACGCGCTAGTCTCGCTGCAGGGATAGTTTGCTAGCCTCGTTCGTTTCGGCGATTTTATTTTTAGTTTATTTTTAAGAGCATAAGATTTTTAGGCGTTATAATGCTTACTATGTGTTTTTGTGGCATTAGAACTATCATTTTTTATTACAATTAAAAAATAGTGAACATTCCTATTCTAATTGTAATTTTATTTGCTCATTTCTTTCAAAAAATCTTTTGCTGCCTGTTCAAACTATTGTTATTTTATGTACACAGTGTTTCAGTTTGTAATAAATTATGAGGCAGAATTCTTGTAAAAATTAGTGAAACGTAAAACTCTAGAAGATGATTTTAATAATTTGTCAAAATTTAATAACTAATGTCTCGGAAACTATGAAGGATAGATACCCATAGTATATCTGAAAAGTTTCTGAGACGTACTTTCAGAATATAAAAATAGAGGGTATTCCATTTAAATAATACAACTTTCTGATGTCACTCGTATATTTTTTTTTCAAGTTTTTTAAAATCTAGTTGCTTTAATGAAAATATCTTAAAAAAACCTTCTTTCCATTGTTTTGTGCTACTAAAAATAACAAAATTAGAGGCAAGGGCATTTATGATGAATCACCCTGTACACCACCATAAGTTGGAAATCCCAAGTTAACTTCTATAAATAGTTCATCTTAGAAATGAAGCGAAGGCCTATCTCACAATTCCCTTTAATTGTTACCCGTTTCGAGATCAAAATTTTACATCATCAGGCATAAATAATCATAATAAGCTGCAAATATCTATGAATTAATCCCTAACGCATGATGTTATGAACTAAAGTTTTTTTCATGAAACCGATAATAAAGAGGCACTTGTTTCATTAGGTACCTATTAAAATAATGAATTCAAATTTAATGATCCGTGGCCAATTTTCTGGAAATGTCAATTCCATGTCAACTCGGCGTTCACATAAAAAACTACCAAAACAGGCACAAATGTAAATCCCGCAGTAATTATTATACCATTTAGCTAAGTGTTTGTTCAGCGCCGACTTTGACTCGTTAATGACTCAAGTGCTTCGGTTACATCAGTCAAAAAAGCTTTGAGAGTATACTGAAAGACCAGTCATCATTTGTTTCTTATTTGACCCGGACCGCAGCAGTTGATACCTTTCGATGAACCGGGTCAGAGCTGAAATAGACAAAGGCGCCAATGCCAAGCAAGAGACGAATTGTGGTCGAAATCTCGCTAGCCACAAATTACTGTGCCAGAGGTTCTAAACCTATTAACTGGATGGTTATCCCAATTGAACGAAAATGTGAAATTTTTTGATTTATTGACTTGTTGAAGTGTCGTATTCGTATTGATACTTTAATTTTATAAAAAGCAAACTTTTTTAAATAACAAATTATTTGTCACTTAACTACTCACAGATTAAAAAGAGCAATTTTATAACCTGGAAAATAAAAATGGAAGCATTTTTTTGTTGGTTGGCTGATCTTAAGGAAATTATTTCTTATAATATGGAATATTATTTTAGAACTTTTTTTTACTTTTGTTAATTTTTAATGAACTTTATGGCTTTCAAGAAATATGGGAAGCAAGCAATTTTTAATTAGAAAATAATTGAAAATTCCGTAGTGGTTTTTGATTCTCTTTGTCAAATTTCTGTAAAAAAGTGTTAAAAAGTGTTAAATATTTTTTCATCATAAAAAAATGTGAACAAAAGTTTGGTGTTTAAATGAACATAATTAAATAAAATAATAAATTATTCAGTGAATTTAATTACGTATATAATGTTAAATTTAAAAGATAGATTCATGGGCTTTTGATTATTCTTTAAATAAAACTATTCACACCTCACTTCGAAGTTAATCCCATTTTTCTTGAAAACTCTCATTTCTTAAAAAATCAAGAGCAACCAAATTTATACAATAAAATTTCGCATAACATGTAATGAATAATTTTAAGATCAGCCAGCGGACAAAAAAGTTCTTTATAATTTTAAGGGTGTCACCCCCAACCAACCCCTTACCAATTAACTTTAACTTACTGTTAATTAAAACTTTCTAAATTGTCGATCAGCACTTAAATTAGAATTCCAGAAGCTCCACTTAACCCTGTATTCGTGGAAATGCAAGCCGTTTGGGGACCGCTGACTATCAGTTAAAAAACAAAAATAAAGCTGGAAACGTGAAGGCAGAGCGAAGAAATCAGACAGCAAGCACATAAACGAGGCCAGTTCCAACAAAAACGGGCCGCAACATATTTTTCGAGCAATTTTCTTTGGGCAGGCTATAATTACACCCCCCAAGCGAGTCTATAATTTGATCGAGGGCGGCAGGGACGGACCTTTGATACTACTATGTCAATTACTCCATTGACAGAATGCTTATGCTCATCAGACTACAAGTCGCAATGGTGTGAATTGTTACTTTGAACTCGGGCATCCAACCGGAATTATTTTGAGTATGCTAATTTTCTAAATGAGATCTCGTGTTACAGGGTTTACGCGTCGGGTTATAACTTTAAAATTACACAATTGAGAAAATTACTGGGATCAAAAGGGTCTTTGAGAAGAATATCCATTCACAGCCATTTCCAACGCAGGCAAAGACTGATTAAATATTGTAGGTGTTTTAATAAACTATTCAGTAAAATCGACGATAAATTTAAATTGATACTAACCCCTAACGTAATGTAAGCAATCGTCATGAAATTTTATTTATTTTTTCTAAACAATTATGCTTGGAAGGAACAAAGAAATTAATAGCGAGGTATACACGTATAATCGGAAAAAAGAGAAAAAAGTATTTCACTTATTTTGAACTTTTTGGATCACGTTGCTTAGTAATTACGTAGAGGGTTCTTGGTCATTTGTTGAAATATCCAATTAAAGTGTCATAAAAAAATGAAGTGCGGTTTATGAAAGATTTCTTTTGTTCATTGAACAAATATCGCTGCAGTAGCATTCTTCAAGCATAAACATATTAGTGCTGTAAATTTGTCATTAATATTATCAAAGCAATTGAGACAAATTGGATTAAAAGTAAAGCTAATTTTTTTACTATTTGTACTGAATAGCTATTTGGTTTAACAGAAAATTATATAAATGACAAAATTATATTTATTTTTCCAAAAATAACAGCAGCATTAAATAAATTATACCTATTATTTTATAAAAATTCAAAGAAATATGTATTCTATTTTAGAAATATTGAATTAATGATGTCCAATCCTATTTTTGAGAATTCCTTCTTCGTTGGATGACTGTTCCGCATAAATCTATTGTTTAATTCAGTTTTTTTAATAATTCTAAACAGATGTCTTAATTTTTTGGAAGTATTGATTTAATGGCTTCAAATTTAATTTTTGAGAATTCCTTAATCACTGAATAACTGTTCCGCATAAACTTATTGTTTAAATCTATATCTCTTTTTAAATTCCAAAGAAGTGTCCTCTCTCTTAGAAGTATTGAATTAATGGCTTCCAAGCCTATTTTCAAGAATTCCTTAATCGTTGGATAACTGTTTGCATAAACTTTTTGTTTAATTCAATCTGTTTTAAAATTCCAAACAGATGTCCTTCTTCTTTTAGAAGTTATGCATTATTGACTTTCAATACTATTTTTGAGAATTCATTCATCGTTAGATGATTGCTTCGCATGAACTTATGGTTTAATTCAATTTTTTTATTGTTCCAAATAGATGTGCCTTCTTGTTTTAGAAGTATTGAATTAATGGCTTCCAATCTTATTTTTGAGAATTCCTTAATCGTTGGATTCCCCATAAATGTATCGTTTAATTCAATCTCTTTTAAAACTCCAAAGATATGTCTTATTTATTTTATAAGCATTGAATTAATGGTTTTCAATCCTATTTTTTGAGAATTCCTTTATCGTTGAATGACTGTCCCTCATTAACTATTTGTTTAATTCAATTTGTTTTAAAATTCCAACAAGATGTGTCTTCTTTCTTTTAGAAGTATTGAATTAATGGCTTCTAAGCCTATTTTTAAGAATTACTTTATAGTTGGATAACTGTTCCGTATAAACTTATCGTTTAATTCAGTCATTTTTTAATTCCAAATAGGTGTCCTCTTTCTTTTAAAAGTTTTGAATTAATGGTTTTCAATGTAATTTTTGAGAATTTCTTCATCGTTGGATGACTGTTATGCATGAACTTATGGCTTAATTCAATATTTTTTATATCTCCAAAGAGATGCAACTTGTTTTTTAGAAGTACTGCATTCATGGCTTCCAATCCAATTTTTGAAAATTCCTTAATTGTTGCGTAAGCATTTTGATTAATTCAATCTTTTTTAGAATTCCAAAAAAGGGTCCTCTTTCTTTTAGAATTTTTAAATGAATATCTTCCAATCCTATTTTAGAGAATTCCTTCATCGTTGAATGATTGTTTCGCATACACTTTTCGTTTAATTCAATCCTTTTTTAAATTTCAACGATATGTCTTCCTTCTCTTAGAAGTATTGAAAGTATTGAAGCTTCTAATCTTATTTTTGACAATTCTTTAATCGTTGGATAACTGCTCGCATAAACTTTTTGTTTAATTCAATCTGTTTTAAAATTCCAAACAGATGTCCTTTTTCTTTTAGAAGTTATGCATTATTGACTTTCAATACTATTTTTGAGAATTCATTCATCGTTAGATGATTGCTTCGCATGAACTTATGGTTTAATTCAATTTTTTTATTGTTCCAAATAAATGTGCCTTCTTTTTTTAGAAGTATTGAATTAATGGCTTCCAATCTTATTTTTGAGAATTCCTTAATCGTTGGATTCCCCATAAATGTATCGTTTAATTCAATCTCTTTTAAAACTCCAAAGATATGTCTTATTTATTTTATAAGCATTGAATTAATGGTTTTCAATCCTATTTTTTGAGAATTCCTTTATCCTTAAATGACTTAATCCTTTATCCTTAAATGTCCCGTCCCGCATTAACTATTCGTTTAATTCAATCTGTTTTAAAATTCCAACAAGATGGGTCTTCTTTCTTTTAGAAGTATTGAATTAATGACTTCCAAGCCTATTTTCAAGAATTACTTTATCGTTGGATAACTGTTCCGTATAAACTTATCGTTTAATTCGGTCATTTTTTAATTCCAGAGAGGTGTCCTCTTTCTTTTAAAAGTTTTAAATTAATGGTTTTCAATGTCATTTTTGAGAATTTCTTCATCGTTGGATGACTGTTATGCATGAACTTATGGCTTAATTCAATATTTTTTAAATCTCCAAAGAGATGCAACTTGTTTTTTAGAAGTACTGCATTAATGACTTCCAATCCAATTTTTGACAATTCCTTAATCATTGAATAACTGTTCCGCGTAAGCATTTTGTTTAATTCAATCTTTATTTAGAATTACAAAAAAGGGTCCTCTTTCTTTTAGAAATTTTGAATGAATAGCTTCCAATCCTATTTTAGAGAATTCCTTCATCGTTGAATGACTGTTTCGCATAACCTTTTCGTTTCATTAAATCATTTTTTAATTCCAAAAAGGTGTCCTCTTTCTTTTAAAAGCTTTGAATTTATGGTTTTCAATGCCATTTTTGAGAATTTCTTCATCGCTGGACGACTGTTATGCATGAACTTTGGCTTAATTCAATATTTTTTATAGCTCCAAAGAGATGTAACTCGTCTTTTTAGAAGTACTGAATTAATGGCTTTTAATCTTATTTTTGAGAATTTCTTGAATGTTGCATAACTGTTCCGAATAAGCGTTTAATCGTATCGTTTAATTCAATCAATTTTAGTTCTAAAAAGGTGTGTTCTCTCATTTAGAAGTTTTGAATTAAAGGCTTTCAATACTATTTTTGAGAATTTCGCATGAACTTATGGTTTAATATTTTTTATAGTTCCGAAGAGATACGTCTCCTTTTTTTTCAGAAATATTGAGTGAATAGCTTCCAATATTATTTTTGGGAATTCCTTCATCACTGGATGACTGTTCCGCATAAATCCATCGTTTAATTCAATCTTTTTTATAATTTCAAAGAAATGTGTCTTCTTTTTTTAGAAAAATTGAATTAATGACTTCCAATCTTCTTTTAAGAATTCCTTAATCGTTGGATAACTGTTCAGCATAAACTTATCGTTTAATTCAATCTTTTTGATAGTTCCAAAGAGATATTTTTTCTTATATAAGCATCGAATGGTTTCCAATCCCATTTTTGAGAATTCCTTAATCATTGGATAACTGTTCCGCATATACTTTTTGTTTAACTCAATATTTTTTTAAATCCCAAAAATGCGCCCTCTCTCTCTTAGAAGTTTTGAATTAATACTTTCCAGTCCTATTTTAGAGAATTCCTTCATCGTTAATTGACTGGTCTGCATAAAATTTTCGTTTAATTTTAGTCTTTTTTTCAATTTCAAAAGGGATGTGTCTTCTTTTTTTTAAATATTGAATTAATGACGTCCAGTCCTATTTATGAGAATCATTTCGTCGTTAGTTGACTGTTCCCCAAAAACTTTTCCTTTTAATTTAATCACAAAATAAAAATCTATAACCGTCAAACCTGTCCTAAGGGCCGTAGAATTGGAAGTGATCGATAAAGATGAATAAAAGTTTGAGATAAATATAGCAGTGGAAACTATGATGAACCATTTCCTTATAGGTTGTGTCTATAAAACTAGCGAAAAAAACAGTTCTGATGGTTACAGGCAACATCAAACTGCTCGCCGAGGAAAACGAAAAGAGAGAAGAGAAGTATATGAGGGGAGTACTAGAATAGGAACCAAGATTGATGCAAAGCTGGCAAAGAAAATGCAAGAGTCCATAGGTAATCAAATTAAATAGGAGGTTAATACTCGGGATATGCCCTTGGTTAAAGAGAAACCATGGAGAAATTTAACGTAAATGTTAATTGGATTAATAAAAATGTAAGGACTACTTTAGGCATTGAGGAGGTCATGGGTCTCTAAACTATTTACTGGGTACAAGATTCTTCTTGCCCAATAACATTTGGCTTTTCATAGACTTAGATGGTTGTGGCATGAAACCCTCGACACAGTGAAGTTTCAAGAGGAACAGAAGAGTTCCTTAGACTAGAAACCTGATCTGAAGATAAACCGAAATACACCATCCTGAACCCCAGTTGAGAAGAGAAGACAAACAAATGCGAATATCGGACAATAATGTAAGATATAAGAAATAAAAGATATGGTGACAGCTATTATGGATGGAGATCAAACAGGGAGAAGAAAGTGACTAATACAGTTGAAGGGAAATACATCAAGAAAAGTGGCCCTGTTGATCAGACAGAAGAAACGGAGGGGTTTAAAGAATCTGGGATACTATACCCAACGATGACTGAGGCATGATTTTCTGGGGGATTTCCCCTCTTTGGCAAAAATACCATTGGAATCACCTTCATATATTTCTAAATCATATTCAACAAATAATCACTGTTGTCTGAACCTCAAAAAAATATGGTCCAAAAATTTCATATTTCTTATGCAATTTTTCCCATCTCTAAAATTAAGGGTATAACAAGTCAATTTTTTTTAAATCCATGTATATGATATTGGTTTGACATATTGCCAATCTTCCAATTTAGAACCTAAATGTAATTACATACAAAATATGCAACTCCGTGGAAACACAGTATATTGCGTGATTTGAAGGTGGTGGTTTTATTGACATAATTAATAGGGGTTGATAAATATTTTAGTTGGTAACTGGTAGCTAGATTACCATCCATAATTTCCGAATAAAATTAAATTAAAAACGGAAATTTTTCACGTGGATTAATAAAAACCATCCCTAAGTTAATTTCAAGGGCTGTTTTCCATTATAACTTGTTCAGCATTCAAACATCAACCGCCCTAAATGGGTGTTTTGGAACATAAAAACGATTTGTGTGGTACAACAGACAAAGTAGAACAGGACATTAATAAGTTTAAGCAATAACTAAAGATAGAGAGACGTTTTGAACCGCTAGACAACGTGTGAAATCGATTTGGCCAGGTAAATCGGAAGCACCGGCGCCATGCCGCCGGCGTTTAGCCATGCACCCGCCCTTGCCTCCCTTAATTAGAAATGGGGATATTAGCGATCACATTTAAATACACTCTTATACTTTGTTTTAAGCGGCTTATTTATTAGGAGGTGGTGCCGGGTCAGGGCACAAAAGCGGTAAAAAAGTTGTGGATATATATCTCTTTAGCTGGCGCTGCTCGTGGGAATGATGTGTTAAATCTTGTGGTTCTTAGTAATGAGATTAAATTAGTTTCTGTGCTGGAATTATCCATTGCAATTTTTATTTAAAATTAAAACTTTATCTAGATTTATATTTATAATGTAATAATCCGTCATCAACTCTGGTAAAACCCGAAGTAAAAAAATTAAATTTTAACCTGGGATACTTTAACACTTAGTACAGTCATGATAGAGTAAAGATTTCCAACCAGGGCCATTCTTAAAGGACCATATTCAAGGTGGAAAAAATGCATATAATAAACTGTTTAGGTTGGGAAGCCTTATTTTGCTGTAACTACAAAATCTCAAAAGCCCAATATCAAAGATCATTTAATACAAATGTAAGATTTTCCAGGTGGAAAATTTCCAAATGTGTTAGAAATATTGTCATTTAGTTGATAGTATTTATATTTTTATCGTTTCTATATATTTACAGTTTGCATTAATTAAGGTTGTTAGTTAACTTCATCGGATTCAAAGGCTTGTTTACCTGGAGATAATTGAGGTATTAAGAACGACGCCTACGCCCTACAGCCGCCCTTGGAGTCATGCTGAGTCTGCCAAAGCTTTCCACATGGATAAAAAACCAATGGCGACCAATGCTAGAATGCAAGCCTCGGGTAGCTGGAGATGTAGAGGTAGAACAGAGGCAATCGCCGGGCAGATGAAGAAAGAGTTCCTATCTCACCTTTAAGGTGGTAGAAACAAGATACCAGCGAAGACTAGAGAGAACGTATACCCGCATACTCCCAAATATAGAAGAGTAGGAAGAGTGTGCTACGTAGATGGATCCCGAGTTAGTGGAAGGTATAGGAGTGCAGAAGAGTCATACTTTCAGACAGAGGTCTTTTCTATTGTAATAGTGGCACATAGAGAAGCAAAAGCTGTGCAACGCGAAGATTTGTTCTGACAACTAGGAAGGTCTGCAAGCGATCTGCTGGCCTAGAATGAGGTCAATTTTCGTCCAGGATTTGGAAGATCTCGCTAGATATAAGGAAGTAAATCTGTGTGGGTTTTTGGTCACATCGGGATATCGGCGAATGAGAGAGCTGATGAATTGGCCAAACTAGGGAATCATACTGGGTATAACATGTCAATGGAGCAATTGAAGACTGGGCAATAGCGGCAGACATGCTTGAGACTTTGTACTGGAGGAAAGGAAATCAAGATCTCGATCTGATGGTTACTGGGTCGTAGACGCTGACAAGCCACTGGAAGCTTAGGAAGCCTTTATCACTATTGTATAGAGAAAAATCCTACTTGCCCAAGATGCAATTATTCGTTTAATTCAATCTGTTTTAAATTTCCGCTCTTCTTCCCTTTAGAAGTATTGAATTAATGGCTTCTAAGCCTATTTTTAAGAATTGCTTTATCGTTGAATAACTGTTCTGTATAAATTCATCGTTTAATTCAATATTTTTTTGATTCCTCTTTCTTTTAAAAGTTTTGAATTAATATACTGAATTAATGGCTTTCAATCTTATTTTTGAGAATTCTTTAATCGTTGGATAACTGTTCCGAATAAGCTTATCGTTTAATTCAATCTTTTTTTAATTCTAAAGAGGTGTGTTCTCTCTCTCTTAGAAGTTTTGAATTAAAGGCTTTCCATCCTACTTTTGCGAATTTCTTCATCGTTGGATGACTGTTTCGCATGAACTTATGGTTTAATTCAATATTTTTTATAGTTTTAAAGAGATGCTTCTTCTTATTTTTTTCAGAAGTAGTGAATGAATGGCTTCCAATCCTATTTTTGGGAATTCCTTCTTCATTGGATGACTGTTACGCATAAATCTATCGTTTAATTCCATCTTTTTTATAATTCCAAAGAAATTTGTCTTCTTTTATTAGAAGTATTAAATTAATGGTTTCCAATCTTATTTTTGAGAATTCTTTAATCGTTGAATAACTGTTTTGTATAAACTTATAGTTTAATTCAATCTTTATTATAGTTCCAAAGGGATCTTTTTTCTTTTATAAGCATCGAATTAATGGTTTCCAATCCTCTTTTTGAGAATTCTTTCATCGTTGGAGGACTGCTCCGCATACAATTTTCGTTTAATTCATTTTCTTTTAAAATTCCAACGAAATATGTCTTCTTTCTTTTAGAACAATTAAATTAATGGCTTCCAATCTAAATTTTGAGAATTCCTAAATCATTCCGCATTTACTTTTTGCAGCAGCAGCCAAGCTTGAGACTTGGTAACGGAGGAATGAAAATCAAGATCGGTTTGATGGTGATGGGGTCAGAGATGCTAGATGCTGAGAGGCCACTGGAAACTTAGGAAGCTTTTATCACTGTTGTATAGAGAAAAATTCTATTGCCCAAGATGCAATTATTCGTTTAATTGTGAAGTATTGAATTAATGGCTTCTAAGCCTATTTTTAAGAATTGCTTTATCGTTGGATAACTGCTCTGTATAAATTCATCGTTTAATTCAATATTTTTTTGATTCCTCTTTCTTTCAAAAGTTTTGAATTAATGTGCTGAATTAATGGCTTTTAATCTTATTTTTGAGAATTCTTTAATCGTTGGATAACTGTTCCGAATAAGCTTATCGTTTGATTCAATCTTTTTTTAATTCTAAAGAGGTGTGTTCTCTATTTTAGAAGTTTTGAATTAAAGGCTTTCCTATTTTTTGCGAATTTCTGTATCGTTGGATGACTGTTTCGCATGAACTTATGGTTTAATTAAATATTTTTTATAGTTTCAAAGAGATGCTTCTTCTTTTTTTTTCAGAAGTATTGGATGAATGGTTTCTAATCCTATTTTCGAGAATTCTTTCATCGTTGGAGGACTACTCCGCATACACTTTTCGTTTAATTCATTTTCTTTTAACGAAGTATGTCTTCCTGTGTTCCTGAAAAACATCCTGAGCCTCATAAGAAGACCAAGGACGTTTGCTGAGGAAGCAAGTGCAGTAAATGGTTGAGGGGACGGTGAGAGGAAGAAAAACTTCTAGGGCATCAGAATCCAGAATTATTATCATGATATAAAATTTCTCTGACTAAGTGTGTGTAAGTGGTGATAATTGATTAAGTTTTTGTAGTTTATGTAATACGTACAAGTTCTTAGAACGCGGTGCAAATTCTTTGTACAAAAAAAGTATATTATTACTTAACAAATAAATTCGCTTCAATAATTATGATTTATTTAATTGTAATTTGCAATAATAACGCTAATGAGTTTTCAACACAGAAATAATTCATTCCACGGAATACATAACGCAAATGAAATAATATAAATGCATGACAGCACGAATAATTTGATAGCTATAATTATAAACAAAAAGTCATTATCAAGACCGCATTAATAAGTGGCGGTAATTAAATGAGTTTAATCGTAGGGAATAATTTGTGCTCTGCCAAATATCATGGAGTGATGGTTTGCGATTTGCGAGGTCGATCCTTTCTAGTTTAAAATTTCAAACGTAAGTAACGTATGAAACAAATAATTACATTGTATAGTAAAAATCAGGGAGGTGAGGATATGAAAGGGATTAAAGGGAATAAGAATCATTTTGGTTTTAAAATTTTCGCGACAATAATGATTTGTGCAAGGTTTTTCGAATTCTCTTCCTTGTTGAATATTTTAAATCCTTGACATCTCAGTCATCTTACTGAGGTTTTTCTTTCACATTGCTTCAAGAATTCGATATATTCAACGCGGGGGAACCTGGAAACACTTCTACAAATAAATGCTAAATAATAATAAAAAGAAAAAAATAGTAGCATGTTTTTTTTGGGGTCTATGATTAATGTTATTACTATTACTACCATTATTAATACAGTCAGATGTTTCTAATGCGCGAGCGTTCAAAGTAAAATAAAGGCCATTGAAGACTAGCGATTCCTCTTTGTTGTAAATGGCGGAGATATGTTAATTTCTCCTACTGATGATTATATTCTCACTTTTTCTCCATTTTATCCACAAAAAAATATAATCCAAAAATATTATGAATGGAAGAGTGCAAGAGGTGTTTAGAACCATTAATTGTCGAATTCCTGCTATAGAAACTGTTCCACCCTGTATATTTCAACGCTATTTTGATAAGGTGGTTTTCCCTAAATGTTTTTTAATATTATTTACCATTTGATCATCATTATATCATATATTATAATAAAGCTTAATCAAGCATTAAGTACAGTAAATAAACAAATAAACCTATGAAATCAATTTAGCAGTACCTGACATAATGACTGAAAATTACTATATTTAATTGAGATCTGGCCATTAAATAAATACGTAAAGGAAATGAGGTAATTTTACGCAGTATATCAAATTATTTCTTCAGCCGCTTGTAGTCAATGATTCGAGACGTTGCAATGACCATCAGATTATTTAAAAATAGATAGGTCTAGTGCTGTTTGGCGCGTCTATCAAACAGTGTCCTGTATGTTCCTGAAGATTGACCTTGGATTATTTAAGAATAGTAAGCTCAGATATAGCATAGAGTGACGTTCAGATTGAAAATGTGAACATTAAATTGGAGTTGGACAGGTGAAGAAGTATAACAAGATCTGGCACATAGCAAAAACATAACCTATTTATCTCTCTAATTAACCAAGATATTAGACTTCCGGCGCACCCTGTGGTCACCCTGTAGAGTAAAGTAAATAACTAAATAACTACAAAAGTAACAGTAAAATAATTATAGTAATTTTCTTCAATATTTATTCGTAACCATTCTCTTTATTTTACTTTTAGTATTCTTGAGTATATTGGTTTTATATAATAAAAATCAAGTTTTATTTTTACAACAAAAAATTAAATTTAATTGGACGATCGCCCTCGAAACGTCCAATTAAATTTAATTTTTTGTTTTAAAAATAAAACTTGATTTTTATTATATAAAACCAATATACCTACTCAAGAATAATAAAAGTAAAATAATTATAGTATGTAGTAGTAGAAAAAAATAATAAACATGAGACTGGTAGCTGAAAATGACGGTAGAGATTTTATTAAGTTTTGCTGAAGTATTTTTTAACCTCTTTTTTAAAGGTGTTATAACTAACAATATTTTTTATTGGTAGTGGAATAGAATTATATGTGAACGAAGCATAATATAATTATAGTAAATGAGTATTACGCATATTTCGCCTATGTATCTCATCGCCAAAAATCAGCTTGAACCTAAGGTATGGTGGATTATTTGTTTGGATTATTTTGCGAACAATACAAGAGTAATGTACATTCCTTCTGATGTTCATTTTATTAAAGGAATCGTCGTTGGCAATGCAATATCTGCTATGTAAAAATACCGAAATTTACAGAAAGTACAAAAAAAAGCATTATAAATATTTAATATAAATATTAACAATTTATAGTGTTAAGGTAAACGAAGTAACGGTAAAAATCAATTATCAAAATTTCAATTTTAGTGTGGTAAATTGTCAAAGAACGGATGATGATCTGTCTCTATAACTCCTGAAGGTATTTGAATTTTTGTTCACCTATTTTTATTTGGCGGCTATATAGTTGAGGTGGTTCCAAAGGTTGTTTATTTGCTGTGGCCTTTTCATTTTTTCGACTAGATCTTTTTTGAAGTGAAGTCCATTCGTCAGTGTGCCTTATCTTATATTTGATTTCACACGTTGACAGATAAAGGAGCCCTCTTAAGTGTAACTTTATTTGGTAGAGTAGGACGGATACCACTCAGTTTTGAAATACTGTCATAATTTTTGAAAAAGTGATGGTCTAAAACGTGGACATTATGAGGGTGGTGTTTGCGAGCCTGTCTCATTCTAGTGATATAATCACAAGGAGCGAAAATTGGCGTTTTGAAATGGGCCTCAAGTGAAGAGTGGACAGCGTCGGCTTCCATCATTGTGTGTCCTCGTTCTAAAATCAGTTGTTCAATTGTGATTGCTAATGATTCAATTAAATCTGATAAGGCACTTGATAAAATTTTATTCCGATTTTGATATCCACATCCATCTGATATTAAAACAATGTGCTTATTTACTTTTCACATAATCCACTACACAGCTTGTGAACTCGTTGGCTGTGACACCTCCATTGCATTCGTGCGAAACATATAAATCCACATCACCATTGTTGAGGGCATAAATGGTGAAGTCATGAATTTGCAACTTCTGTTTGTAATAAATACTAGATGCCTCAAGTTTTGGTGCTAGTAGCACACTTTGTGAATCCATGGTTACTATCAGCTTATTACCTTGTGCCGACTCTTCGGCTACCAGTTTGGCATTATGAGATTCGTTCTTTTTTTCAACATGCTGCAGATATTCATCTTCAGGAGTGTTCCCAGTTTTGAAAGAATAACATGTGTCACATTGATCTTTCCTAGGACGATGGATAGAAATGTTTTGCTGCTTCAAAATTCGACTAAATAAAGTACTGCTGACGACTGCCAATTGATTACATCTGCAATATTCCGAAAAAAATTGCCATAAATGTAATTTGGATCTAAATGTTGACTCTACGTAGAGTTTTTTTAAGACTTCCTGCAATAGTGACTCGGTACTTTTGGCAGCATCTTGAACCATTCCTCAACATGTTTTTTCTTGTTAGTTCTTTTCAGCGGAATTGTCCCTGACTTTTCTCTATCCCTCATATTATCAACCATTTCATCATCATGCATTGCATCATTTGAATTCAGATCTGTTCGACACCATCTTTGGAATGTAGGTATCCCGTCCAATACCAAACGTATTCAATAACATGGTACGATAAACACGAATTTTGTTTCCAATTTTGATAGGTAAATAACATCCATGACTCGTGGCTTTACGTGGAGAAATATGGTTAGTTTCCTTCCTTCTGCGTGATGGCGCTGTACTAGATACCAAACCTTTAATATACGGATTTTCTAGAGTCCCATTAAGGCTCCAAAAATAATCGAAACAATTTGCTCGGTCTTCATCTGTAACTATAATCCACACAAAAAAGTTTTATCCGTTTTTTTGTCGGTTTTCGTATGTGTGCATCTGCTTCTTATTTTTCTCTCTTCACGGTCTGTTTTGTTTTCAACTTTGCCATGACGCCGCGTATATCCTTTGCATCCCTTTCTTCTTAGTCTTTTAGTTTATTTATTTCTCGTCTAGGTGGTCTTCGTTTGTCCAATCTTTTCCCATTATCACTTAATTCTTCCTTATTAATCTGCTGATTATTGTGACCATTCACAATATTATAAGGAAGTTCTTGTTGACCCAAAGGGGTAATATTCTTATTATTATCCTCAACTAATAAATCAGTGTCAGAAGTATCTGGATTTTTCATCATCTGTTCATTCACCTGTTCTTGGGAACTATTTCTTCCATTATCATGCTCAGTTTCTAACATAATGTCATTAATCTCATAATAATTATCTTGTGTCTCATTTTTGGTAATATAATTCTCATTCCCTCTGATAGGAGAACTAGTGCTATGAATATCCATTGTTTCTAATAGGGCATAAAAGTTTTCGACTTAATCTCCAATAATTTCTAACATCGTCACTTTTTGTACGACAGGTGGAGGTAGTTCAAATGGTTCATCAATTGGCACATCAAAAATTTCAACCTGGTTATCGATCTGTAATTTAATAATAATCTGTCAATACAAATAAATTAAACCTATGATCAAAATATATTTTATAAACCATTCATTTGGCTATCATGAATAAAATGCTTATAATCAAAATAAATAAATCACCTGATATAAACACGTTTTTCTGAGCCATTTCCTGCCTTTTTCTCTGGTTGATGCACATACTATCGCCCTGATTTTGGTTATTTTCTGAAAGATAGATAGGTAATCAATCATTGTAGCTTCATTACGTTATAATATGGTATCAAAATACATACCGCTTCTATTTTCTTTGCCACAAGCAAGCTGTAGTATACGTTTCGCCCTTGTAGTCATTTTGAATAGTTTTTTCTTAATAAATATTAAGAACCATTTTAATTATTGATAACAATATTGCCTGGTTGGCAGCTTCAGATACAAAAAGATTTCAATACCTGCTATGTGAAATTTTTCTGCCAGAGAGAAAACAAAACATGGACCGTAATAACTGCTATGTAGAAACGATTCACATAGCAGCTATTTTGTACCAACAGTCTACATAGCAGGTATTATAAAACGCATTTTATTAATTCTGTGTTTAGTGGTCACACATAAGAGCTTGTAAAAGCTACATAATCTTTGCTAAGTTGCTTGAAACGTAAAAAATCTCAAAATGGCTAAATATTCACATAGCAGGTATTTGAATTTATAGTATAACCTTGTTGATTCATTCCTACTGACAGATCTTCATAACATTCAATAATTTTGTTCCGTTTTCTGTACATTATAAACACTTTTCCATTCATTGTCCATACATTTTTTGATTCAAGGTTATTGGCTGCCTTTTTACCAGATCAAGTCCATATTTTGTCAGGTCTTCTCTTATAGCAAAACCAGTCTTTCCTAATTTTTTTTTATTGATATAGACTTCAGATCTTGCTTTAAATGTTACGAAGTGAACTAGTATTGGACGGGAATTGTTTTCTTTAATTTCACCCAATCTATAACATTTATCAATATCACCAGATAAAAGTTCGACATCCATTTTGTTCTTAAATAGGTTCAAAATTAAAGATTCTACATTCTCTTCTTCTGACTCCTTAATACCAAAAATTCTGAGATTATTCAACCGGCTATATTGTTCATTTGTGTCGATACATAGCAAATACTAACGAAGACTGGCTAATAGACTACGTTTCTAGGGCCAAAAGAGGAAGAAAAAAAAAAGCACTATAATAAGATTAATTCTAGTTGAATTATTTTCTAGTATTTTCTTAATAATTTTTCATCCATCTTTACATCAATTTTTTGACAAATTTTGTTTATTAACTCCTCAGTTAGAATTTCCGGAGCTTTACTGGATGATGATGATGATGAGGCATCACCGGCGGCCTTCCTTTGATTTACCATTTTATCGAACTGGTAGGAATATAGAAATATTTATATACGTCAAAGCAAACATTTTGCGCCAAATTTGTTCCAGTAACTAAAATTTTTTCTTTCAATTTCCGGTTACCGTGCGTCGACCGGAAGTTTCGTCTGCCAGCGTAATTGGAGTATATGAAGTACACAAAAAAATGTCCCCCCTCTCTCCAACCACCATGCCAAAAATCTTCAGAGAGAAAAAACTGGTATTTACATGGTCTCTTCGATTCCCGACTGGCAGACGGTAAACTTTCTTCGTCGAATTTGCACGCCATTTCCTAGAGTTAATTCAAGTTACGAAAGTATAAGAGCCGAGGGTACAATGGGTACTCGTCAAAATATCACAGTTCGTAACAATGCGCACGTTTTACTTATGTCAAATACACTCTATCAAATTATTTCGTCATTGTTGTCGTAAAACACGTAAAGCGACCATCATCATTAGCGAATAAAGCCAATTCCGAGAACCCACCACGGTTTTATTAAAATTTTCCTGTAGTAACCTCACTAATTAGAACAAACGTCTGTTGTCCCTTAAGCAAGCACAGCGAAAGGAAGCAGCGCATTTGAAATAATGATTTTAAAGAAAAGAGCCTTATTAAAAAATACAATTTTACGACGACCCGTCGGCCGTTTTGTTAATTTCTAGGAAAGTGTTCGTACACGCAAGAGAATACATCAAGATCTGTCAAATCGTTGAAGCAGAGCAAAACGCCATGAAAACACCGAGTCCCAAGGAAGGTTGTGCTCGACAAGGTGAGGCAAACCCGCTAGATGTTTGCATGTTCGACGAGCACCATGCTCATATGTCACGTGATTTGTACAGCACATAACATAAAGTGTAAATAAAAAGATAATCATTATTATTATCTCTGTGTTAATGTGCCGTCAAAATATTTCAGACCAACAAATTAATTCGAGACGAATTAAGCTGGGATGAGTTATGAATTGTAAATTAACTGAAGTTCGCAAGTACAAGAATGGCAAGTTGTTAACACATTTACATATAATTTGTATTCGTCAGAAATTAATATTTAATTTTCTCGGCTATTTACATATTAACGTTGTTACATAAATTATGAAAATGTTGCCTTATTGTAATAATTTAGGCCCAAATCTGATTAAAGTTCAATGTACAAGGTGGATTTTGAATGGGAATACGGTTTACAATTATGTCTTTGATCTTGCTTCACTTTATCAGAAACACCAATAACCTATCTTTTCCTATAAGCTCCTCATTTAATTAACTCTGAAAAAACTTTAGCTGTTAAATCTGATAGCAAAACCAATCCAAAAAATGACATCATTCTGGCAGACTGTATATTCTGGAAACATGACGTACCTGCCATGTAATACTGTTACTTCTTCCTATGTAATCAGTAGTCGCATTTTATTGAAGTTGCTATAATTTCTATAGTCAAAGTACTGCTCGAAACTATTATACGGTAAAATAATCCTAAATTGTAATTTTAGAAATTATTTAGATCTCTTAGTTGTTTTGCAAGCAGCATTATTTTAAGGTTACACTTTTAAAAGGTTCAAGTCTTTTATTGACAAATTCTCGTGTTTCGTCTCGTGTTTCAATCACCAAATGGTGGGGCTACGGGAGTTAAATGTACTTCTTTAAATTTTCTGTTACAAATTATAGTCGCTAGGAATATGCAATGGCTAGGACAAACAGATTGTTAGTTCATAATTACGTAAAATCTGTTCAGTACATTCGCTTCAACGCAGCATTATTGGACGAAAATTGTTGACTTGAAACTATTGAAGTTTCATTTATTCTGAATTCTGCTTGTTTTGATTCTCAAAATATCTGCCAATATTTAAAAATTATATTTGTCTTCAAATATTTTTTAAATAAGAAAGGAAGATAAGATAAGAAATCTCTTAGAAGAACTGTAAACTATAATTCGGGAAGACATTTTCGCGTAGGCGTCTCAATCGATTTACATCTGAAACGCATAGTAGATTTTAATTCAAATTGAAATTTGTTCATCTTCAAAAATGTTCAGTTGTAGATCAATTTTTCAAAATATACATATAAATATGAGAATGATTACTGATTCACAGGCCTGCAAAAACAAAAAATGTTCTGTCCTAGAGATCAAACCCAACCAAATGTATTTTGATGCGCTGAAACCGAATTTGGCAAGAAAAATTTTTTTGACCAGTATTTTTTCTCTAGGACCTCCTATAACCCTCTATAATCCCCTAAGGGGGAAAGTTTTTGAAAAAATGTTTGTAATTTAGTATAATGTTTATAAAGAGGTTTTTGGGTCACTGATCACGAATCTGACAACTGTCAACAGCGGTCAATTTTCATGAAAAATGTAAAAAGTCAATATTTAGAGCATAATATTAAGTTTTTTATGCTGCTGATGACGAATCAAAAGTTAAAAATGAACTTTGACATAGCGACATCTGTCAATTTAACATGCAAAATGTGTTAAAATATATTTAAAAAAAAATCAAAATATATATAATCACAGTTGTTATACCTATCGAGCTTATATACAAATAAAAGAGCAACTTGACTGCTAGTAATTGATTTTCCAAGTTTATTTCAGACTTGGACTCCACTGATCATTCTAACAATGCTTAGGGGCCTATGAACTTAGTAGCATGCATTCTCAGATATTTTAGAAATTGGCAGCATATAAACAACTGCCATTATGTGAAAATTAATTTTTAACTTCCGATTCGTGATTAACAGCCCAAGAAACTTAATAGTAAGCTGTAAATGTCGACTTTTAATTAACGTTTTCTGCTTCTTGGCAGCTGTCATTGTGTCAAAATTAGTTTTTGACTTCTGATTCATCATCAACAACCCAAATGCTCCAAAAATTGTCTTTTTAAATTTTTCATGAAAATTGACAGCTTGTTGACAGCTTATTATGTCAAAATTCATTTTTGACTTCAGATTCCTGATCTGTAACCCAAAAACCATTATAAACATTATTCAAAATTATTACAAAAATTTTTTCAAAAAACTTCCCTTTTAGGGGATTATCGAGGGTTATACGAGCTCGTAAAGAAAAATTGGTGCGTCAAAAAAAATACATGGGAGAAGTTGGGTTTGATTTCTAGGATAGAACATTTACAAAAGAGAGACGTAGCAAAATTAGTAGAATGCAACAAATACTGTGGGGTTATCTAGTGGGTATGATTTTAAATCTTTTTTATGTTTTTTAGTTACTGTGGAATTATGTTACAAAATTGTGATGCAAATTGAATCTTTTAACCTGTTGGTATGTCATTATTCTAGTCATAAATATTTTTTACAATCAAATTGTTTTTATTATTAAATAATCATAATAACCAATTAGAGGAATAGGTATATTATAGTATATTTCTTATATTTAGTAATTTGTTCTCTCCCTCTTTAAATGCACCGGTTGATGTGGTATCTACATTTGCTTTTGTGAATTTGGTTTGTTGATTGATAATCAACCGAGATCGAAAATGTTAAAAATTTTCTTTTATTTGTGTTTAGACTTTTAATTCAACCATTTATATATTTCAGTTATACCATTTTCTGCTTTATTGTATACAGCTTCCCATGATTCATCAACAGAAACTAAAGCTGTGTCGTCAACGTAAGATATTTAGGTGGCTTCCTAATTATCAATATTTCCAATATTATTGTATATGTATACTAGGAGCCGTGCTGGACCCAATACCATTCCTTGTGGTACGCTTTTAGTTATTCTCAAGGACTTACTTAAAGTCTTTACGTTCTATTTGAGAGATAATTTGTTATGAAATTTAAGAGTAGGCACACCAATATTTGAAAGTTTTTTAAAAGAATCTCGTGTAACACATCATATTTGTAACAATTGTTTTTATTAGAACTGTTACACATTGTTGATGTTTATTTAATCCCAAATTGTCTAGAAGTAATAATTATGAAAATGGTAATAATCTGTTTTTAACGCACATTTCCAACATACCATCGAAGCAATTTATTACAGAAATTAGTCAAGAATTACTAGTTTTTTTTTGAGTCTCCTCAACTTATACACTGGAGTTACTGCTGATTCTTGCCATTGATATGGCAATATTGCAGTTTTAAAGGATACATTTATGATACGTAGGAACGGGTCAATATGTGTTGGTGAATTATTTTAAAAAACGATGCTGATATATCAGCTGAATATGAGTTTAAGTAAAAAATTATTTGAATAATTTTTTTTTTTTTTTTATAGGTTTACCTACGGTAAATCTTCGCCAATTGTTCCTATCATTCTTGTACCGTCATTAATGAAAAAATAGTAAAAATATTGGTATTTTTTTCATTATTAGCTATTAGGTCCCCATTGTTATAATATTATAGAAGGGTGTCCACCTACTGTGCGGATGTCTGATATCTTGGTTAATAAATAATAAATAGAGCATTATTTCTGTAACTTACATATTCAGCTCTTAATTCCTCCGTGTAATTATTAATTAATCTTTTTTTCAGACTATCCATATAATGAATTGAATTATTGAACTAATTATTATCCAATTTAGTTTACGACATCTAGTAATTGAACATTTAATCCCTTTTGTTGATTTTGATATGTATTATATTATATTATTCTGATGATCAATTTTCTATATTATTGCAGTATATTCCATCACTCCAACTTTCTTTTACCAGTAGGAAATTTAATTTATAAATTTGGGGTGAGTTGCCTATATTTAATTTCAATAATCTCTTTTAGACGTTCTAAATTTTGTAATTTTAATCCAATTTTTATCATGTGGTTAAAGTCCAATAGAATTTGTATATTTAGAAGTAAAACATTAATATATCAAATCGGATATTTTTGATATTCTTGTGCTTGTTGAAAACCTAAATAAAGCCATTTATAAACAATACGTATCAAGCAAAGAAAGAAAATTATAAGAAATAGGGAATTTAATATAAAGACATCATCATTTATTAAAATTTTTAGTATGATTGTTTATTCTTGTATCTGAAACTTTCAGTCTTATGGAAAAAATTCTCAATCGTTAGGTCTGTTTAAAAAATAGCTGAATCAAAATTTAGTTTTGTATTATTTTTAATCCCTTTCCTCGCAGAATTTAGACAATATGTAGTTGAATTTTTAGATACTCTGGTTTCAGACAGGGTGTCTCAGAAATAAATGCACAAAAGATACCACATATTCCTGACGTCAAAATAAATAGATTAGACCAAACTTACCTCTGTACAGAAATGTTGCCTGGGGCCCCTAAAAGTGGGCCCTTGAAGATTGTTTTTATTTATTATCTCAAAAACTGTTCAAGTTAAAATTGTTGAAAAAGTTGAAATTTAGCACAACCACTAAACTTTTTAAGCCTAATAAAATGATGTCAATATCATCTAAAAAAAATTTACCAAGAGTAGGTCTGTGAGGGGGGGGGGGTAAAATGAGCACAACTTTTTTATTTGTAATTTTTTTTGAGTAGTGTCATCAAATTACGGCTTGAGTTTTTCACAAAGGAAATGCCCTCTTGTGTAACTTCGATCAGAGGCACTGTTTTCAAGTAAAATTATTTTCAAAAGTTTAGTTACATGCCTAGTGATTTTCTCATTTTTACCTCTACCCCTACAGCTTGACCTACCCTTGGCAAAAGTTTAGTGGTTGTGCTAAATTTCAACACAGTTTCAGAGATAAAAAAATACATCTTCAGGAGCCCACTTTTAGGGGACTGCAGCTTCCTAAATATGGTCTAATCAATTTATTTTGGCGTAGGGAATATGTGATATCTTTCTGTGCACTTTATTTCTGGAACATAAAAATATATTACTATATAAGTACAGGGTGTTTCATGACGATCTGTACATACTTATTCTAAGGATGATAGAGGATTCCTTGACTATTCACGAATGGGTATAGAAATTTGTCTGTTGCTCTTAATTACTGAGATACACTACTAAGGCCAATATTTCCTTTGGCTAGAACTTCCTTACTATTTATCATAATTTGTTCAAATTTTATACAATTTGTGTAGGTACTTATCACAGTTGATATAATGCCGGTTTTAATACTTAAAAATTCCAGGACCAGACTCTTTTAAATCAAGTTTTTTCTATTTCTGTAGAGAAAATCACCCTGTATAATATATTTTTTTAAATTATATGAGAAATTATAAAAGTTCATACATCAGTAAACAAAAGCATCTGAACAGATTTTTTGTCGCACCTTTATTGATTTTTTTACACGCGATTGAATTTGGCGAAATTGGGATATGCTTAACTAAATTATCTAAATAAGAAATAAATGTATAGAACCCTAGTATCTATGTATTTATTATCCAAAATAAATCTAATAATTAAAAATTCCAGGACTGGACTTTTTTAATTCAAGTTTTTTTATTTCTGGATTGAAAATCACCCTGTATAATATTTCTCAAAATTATATGAGAAATTATAAAAGTCCATACATCAGTAAATAAAAGCATGTGAACAGATTGTCGCACCTTTATTGATTTTTTTAAAGCAATTGGATGTGGCGAAATTAGGAAATGAAAGAAAAAAAATATAATTTGCTTACCTAACTAAATTATCTAAATAACAAATAAATGTGTATAGCCTTAATATCTATGTACCTATTTATTATCTAAAATAAATCTTTAACACAAGTTCCCTTTAATAATTTACAAATATTTACAGCAAAATTTCAAAATGAAAACCTCTAGTTTCTCTACATTTTTGTTGCCACCCTCTACTTTGTCTTTTCAAATGCGGAACTGATATCGTTTTTCCTTAATTTATTAGTATTTTTCATCATGATTCCAATGATAGATATAAGCAGATTATAATTTTTTGTCTTTCATTAATTTCCCCATTTCGCCAAATTCAATCGCTTCTAAAAAAATCAATAAAGGTGCGACAAAAAATCTGTTCACATGCTTTTGTTTACTGATGTATGGACTTTTATAATTTCCCATATAATTTGAAAAAAATATTATACAGGGTGATTTTCAACCAGAAATAAAAAAACTTGAATTAAAGAAAGTCCGGCCCTGGAATTTTTAATTATTAGATTTATTTTAGATAATAAATATGTAGATACTAAGGTTATACACATTTAATTCTTATTTATATAATTTATTTAAGCAATTTATAATTTCTTTATCTTTCATTTCCCCATTTCGTCAAATAGATAAGTTTCGATAAATGCTGGGTTTTGTTCGTGTTTGCCCGTAAATATCATTTCTCCTACAAGCCAGAAAGCATTTAGTAGAAAGTTCAAACTTTTCTGGGGTCTTTTCACAGAATCTATAGTCTAGGTTACCACCTTTTTTCCTTGTAGTCAAAAGACAGAAAACATCCTCGAACTTGTTCGTCCTAAGCAGTTATTTCATCGGTTTCTCATGGTCCTTTAATTAGTGTTTCTTACGTTGATTTTCTGAAATGATAGTTCTTGATTCAGACGTTGATGCCCCATTGGTTCCTGTTACTTCACTTTTATAAATTCCCAACACGAGGTCGTGGGCTTTTTCGTTGTCCATGAATATTTTTATTTAGAATAAAGTTTAGTATCCATTTCTATGACTCTATTCTTATAATATGTCAAGAAGTTCTTTTAGCTGCTTCTCTTTGTTGCCAATAATGGTTTCGAAAGGCTTGTCAAACGTCATTTTGATAAGCTCATGTAACTCAACCTCAAGATTAGTGGGTTATCTACACTATTAACTATTCTCCTATGTTTCAATTTTATTTCATGAAGACTCGAGTCGAATTAGCTTCATATTCTATATGACTCTTATATATTTAGCGACAGTTATTTTAGTTATTAGTTATTCACACTTTAGCTAGTTCTGTTACTGTTCCTTTATGAAAGGGCAAAATAAAACATATTATAAATATTTAACATGTATCCTTCGATACGTTAATATCGAAATTTAGCTTTTACACCATATATCGTATCATGAAAAAATATTTCTCCTAAATTGTCACACGAAGAAACAGTCTACTTTTTGCACCAAAACTAATATGTGGGAGTATATTTTTTGTTGCAACCAAATATTTTGTTTATATGAATTCCGCTCAACACGTTCCTAAATGACCCTTAAAAATGGTGTAGTTTATAAAGCCTTGGAGCTTTATTTTTCATTAAATAAATTAAAAAGTTACTTCAGGATATTAATCGAAAAGTTATTAGATACAAGATACGACGAGAATGAGGTGATCCGCTGGGTTATCGGTTATTTCCAGAGGTAATTTTAATATAATGACGCTGAAAAGGGAAATAAGCAATCAAGACGGACAGCTGTCGTTAACCGTTCCTTGCTGGCTGTAGTAATAGCATAAATATCTCATCTGGTCTGGTTTATCGGCTGGTTCTTTCATGTGGTATTTTTTACTCTTTTTGTTACAGAAAATACGAAATTAAATATCATATACGGATTGTCTTTTATAAGTAAAGTCTCAGAAACTTTGTCTTTATCTATAGAATCAATAAATATATAATTTCTTCAAAATAAAATACTGGCAATTATTTAAAATCATTTTTTTGTGTGTAAGATCGCTATCAAAATTTCTGAAAATTAGATATTTTTAATTTATGGGAAACGGAAGATTTCTTTGCTACAGATATCTAACCAGAACGTCTTTTTGTTGTAAATAAATCTCATCTATAGTGAATAAAAACAAACCGTCCAACAACATGCATGTTCGAAGAAACGATTAGTTTAACTATCGAGGTCGTTTTTGATCACGCCATACGTCGCCTTTTAACAGTTTCAACGTTATATGCTATCACAGGCGCTTGTTTATATAAATAATCCTCAATTTCAAGATAATTCTTTTGCAGACTGATCGCAAATGCCTTCGTCGAACGTCAATATGACGGGAGAGTGACTCCTTAAACTTTCCAATTACTGAACAACTTTACAACTTTATATCAGTCTGCATGATAGTAACGCGATATAAACAAAAATTTGACATGTATATAAGAAGCATCTGCGAAGCTGGAATCATTTTACATAAATTCGTTTTAAAATGAAATCCTTCGACCATATAGTCTACTTCAGGTCATAGAGGACTCATAATCTTATTGGTGAGGTAATTTAGCCATCTGCTGTGTTGCCAATCAAGCTCATCACAACACAATATTATAATTATATCTTCAAATTATACAAATAATTCTATTCAGAGCGACAAATATGCCTATTTTGAGGGACTGTCAAGAAATAAAAATTCTAAATTGTTTTGGGCCGATATAAAGAAATTAACTTTAGCAAAATATAAATCTAACAATTTTACAAATGAACTTCTTTATCCTGAAAAAATGTATAATTATTTTATCTCTTCTATAGCTTGTGACATAGATCCCTGAAGTGAAAAAATATATTTGAATAATAATAATAATAATGAATATTAACTATCCGCCACAAATAAACTACAAACAATATTTGAATAATTCCCATGGTTACATGGGAATTATTCAAATATTGTTGTTAAATAATAACCATGATAATTGAACTAAATTTAATGATTATCCATAAACGACTTTTACAGAATAAATAATAATATTAAAACTTGTACTGTTGGTGAGAATGGTATCTCTCTATAAATGATCTGAAATTGTTTTAAGTTAGTTATAGCGGTTTTACACGATCCAATTTATTGCCCAATAAATTGTTCAAGTTGACCTTTAATTTATTGGGGTAAGTATGTGTAAAACACAAATTGTACGTCAATTTCTTGTCTACAATAACTTGACCAATACATTGTACAATTAGAACTTTTTCTAATTTCTTGGCCAATTTTAGGGATATTTAGTAACATTTGATATTTCAATGCCAACCCTCAAAATTTGTTGGTTATGTGTTATGTTTGGTTCATTCAATGTCATTCATTGTTTATTGTTTGTGAAAATGGTGACGTTACGTCGTTTGGTTAATAAAAAATAGAAGAATATCCTGACGGCAGCTGTGTTTCCTTTAATGGTAATTACTTCAATTGAAAGTCAGAGAAAAACTAGAAGATGGTGCGTTCGACCATGGATTGAGCGAAGAACCAAAAAAGGAAATTAGCACCTAGTGCATGAAGAATTTGAAAACCCTGAGAAGTTCAAGACATTTTTAAGAATGGACCTACAATCTCTTAATAAGTTATTAGATTATATTCATCGAATAAACAATAAAAAACCAATACGCCAGTCACATTCACCACATGTAAACTTTTAACCTACAAATCCCAGCAGATTCTTATGTGTTCTGTCCGTCCCAGACTGTCAACAGTGTGAACATTTTCCACCATGGTTATGTTGGCAGTAATGAAATTGACAAATAAATTGTTGTATAAATTGTCGTGTGTAAATAGTCTACTACAAATTGTTAATTTATTGGGTAATAAATTGGATCGTGTAAAACCGCTATTATAGTTTCACTCGTATGTTTTCTAGTAGTCTATATTTTCCTCGATATTTTCAGTCATGAAGATTTTTCAACAAATATTGCTCCCTGGATAAATCCTGGGAAGGTACAATGTATTTATTTGTTATTTTTCATAGTAATGGTGGTTTTAATCCTACTGGAAACACAGCGATTGCCTAATTGCAGAGAAGCTTGTATTGAATGCTCCAAATTGCTCAAAAAAATTTTCATAACCGAAGCGTGTCCAACAGAGAGTCTTCATAAGCATAACTCAATCCTGGGACCAGTTTTCGAGATACAGGTTCTTCCAAATTACCAATAAAAACTGTGATTTTTCCTTTCAATTATGCTAATACTCACTATTTTAATGGTACCCAAGAAAATTTCACGCCAACATATATGTTAACCAATAAATTAGGAGCATTTCTTAACGTTGTCATGACAACTGCGTATTTCCGCGGAAATTTTCTCCTCCTGGGGTACCCTAGAGAGAATTATAATAGAAATTTTTTGACAGTTGCATATAAAGATACGAAAATTTCAAACCCTATTTTCGAACTAAAAACCACAACCCGGCCGCCGCCGTTCTGGCAAGAAATCCAAGGTAGAGGGTCCAATTTGGAACTTCATCGTGAATCTAATGGTCTCACTGCGATTTTTAGAGGGGAGCGAACGGAAAGTAGCGATTTTGACGTCTGCCGTAAAATTGGCAGTTTCTAATTTCTTAACCTAATCTGTCATTTATTTTTTCGTTTGATTTAGGTGTGAAATTTTCTTACCGAATACCACTCGAGATCAAATTATACCTACCTGTAAATTTTTTCTCGCTCACGAATATTTTAAGAAAATTATTATTAATTAATTTTCAAAATATTCGTTACGTTGAAAAAATTTCCGGAAATAATTTAACCTTAATGGTGTTACAAGTGAAAATACCCTTCATTTTTTCCTGAAAACCATGCGTTTGATTCTTCTAGAAGCACAGAATAGAATCCAATTTATGCAATATATAGTGCGGTCCCCATGAAGGAATAAATTCATTTTAAGTGTACTTATGAACTTTTATGAAAAATCCTGAAACAGGTCATATTTCAATTTAAAATGGGATTTTTTAGCATAAAAATAGTACCTCCTGCGTTCACCCCCTCTGAATTATAACTACCCCCAGAATGTTTAAAATAAGAAAGGAAAATGTGCAGCATTTCGTCCCAAGGGTTGATTTTATTCCTGTGGTTTATACCAGTATTTTAAATTTTCTGCATTTATTACTGAGAAAATTAATTTTTAACATGTAAAATTTTGTTAATGTCTTGTAAACTTAGTTAAGGTATTTTTTTTGCTAAATTATTGGTTTATATTAAGAAATTTGTCTTTTACTTCATTGACTGTAGACTGTGATACGTGGTGATCAGGGTATTTATTACTGAACATTTCTTAAAACCTGCTTTTGATTTCTTGTTTTGTTACCGCATCCAATCATAATAATTAGAATATCTATTCTCAACATTTTCTATACATTCTTCTGAAAATAAATCACTTGTACTTTACCTAATATTTTTGACAAACAAAAGTCGTTCTAAAAATTTAAACCCCCAAATCACAAAAAAGATTCAACAAAATTTTCAGAATATTCATTTATTTTTTTATGCAGAAAATACATTTTTTTTGGAATATCAAACTTACTCAAACGTTAATGAATATTTTGATTTGATGGTGCAACTGGGTATTGAACAACATTCTTTTATAACGTTATAAGACAATAAAATGGATCCTTACTTACGTACTTAATAATTTTATATAAATAATAATTATTATTAATTAATTAAAATAGTTTCAGTTATTTAACCGGATCGATATTTATGCCTAATCCATTATAAATGTATATATACAGGGTGGTCAGGTTTATAATAGCAGAATTTTACCAGGAGCTAGTTCAGCGTAAAATAAAGACAGTTTGCCAAATTATGGTAGAATTCTGCTTCGTTTAAGATCTACAGGGTGTTAAAGACGGAAATTTGTTTAGAATAATTGGTCATAACTCAATATTAACATAAGATAGCTTTTTGAAATTAAGCATAGATAGGTTGTTTTTTATTCTTTATTGGATAGTTCTTGCAATTTTTTTACCAAGAATACAGTGGCATGCGTACGGGCTAGTCATATAATATTTTGTTTAAAAACAAAGGTACGCTACTGTTTTTTCACAAAATCGATGTGCTTGTGAGATTTCCTGTGTCATTTTTAAACTTTTTTGTATCTTCCAATGTGTCAATTAAATGCACGTTTTCGAGTAATGTAACTTCAAAGATAAAAGAAACTGGTAATAAAATAATTTTAATAACAATAAAAAAAAATTAATAATGACAATAGCTTCATTGTTGTCTTTATATAGTTTGTTTATGATTTGTGATTCCGCTTAAACGATTAACTTATTTTATTGTATTTTAGTTTGTAGTTTAGTGAGTGTTATGGAAAAAATCGTGAAGCTGATAAAAAATCCGTTTGAAAAGAAATTCCAATGTCGAGTCGATGAAGCTTACAAATTGTCGAAACTTCGGAATTCTCAGGAACAGTACCTACCGATTACAATGAAACTTTTTTAAAGTATTTCTTATACCTTTTTACTTAAATCAGAAACATTCCGGCGAGCGGAATAATATTGTTGAATTTTAATTTTGAAAATTGTAATTTTTTCTTTATTTCATATTCATAAATTTCAGAGTTGAACTCGTATTTTAGACAGAAAAAAAATATCGTCAGGGTTTTTGGGGGAACTGATTACTAACAGGTACATTAAGTATCAGAAAAAATTTTTTTTCAAAATTATCATTATTATACGAATTATAAAAAAACATTATCTATGAAATTTTACGAACAGTTTTCAAAAATGAGAGGAAGAGAATTCTTGTTACATCAAATTTTTTCCAAAGAAAATTAAATGTAGAGGATATTTCAGTTCTTTGCAAAAATAATAATTGTTTATATATTTTTACAAATATCACAAATTTTCAACAATAAAAACACCACATTTCACTTCTTGGCAAAAATAATAATATTTTAGTAATAATCTAATGGTTTATGTACTTATACAGGGTGTTTCATTAATAATTGTACATAAGCTGACTGAACAATCTTTGGCCCAAAATAAGAAGATGTCACCCAAAACACTTAGATAAAATGTTCCTCCTTACAGATACAGGGTGTTTTATTTCCAATATTTAAAATTATTTTTGCCCACTATTTTGTTAATGTTTAATATTTATTTTTCATATTTGGCAGAAAGTTTATATATTTTAGCAAACATCAAACCATGGTAAAAGACAGATTTTTACTATTGCCAGAGGCGCACGGCAGGGGCAGAGGGATAGTTTCACCCCTCTAAATTCTACCCCACTGGTGGAATCGCCTTTACAGTATAATTTTTTAATTTTAAAACGTTTTTTACGAAAATAACGTACTCTTACTTCATAACGATAAAGTCATTATTTATCGAGATAATTAAAGTTAAAGATAAGGCTGAACAATAATTTGATTTTAATGTTTAATTTATTTTTCATATTCGTATTGATCATTTCGGCATCTTTACTCATAACATTGCATTTGTTACGTGACGTAATTTTTACAGTTAAATTTTTGTAACATATTTAATAAATTCAACTACATTCTTGATGAACAAAGTTAACATTCAAAATATTCTCTAGTAAATTTAACATTTTATAAATATACTGGATGTCAACTGAAATGTTAAAGCTGTAAGTTTTTATAAACTTTAAAATTGCTTAACAGATTTTTAAAATGGAAAACCACATATTAAAAAATATGAATTAAAGCCCACCTTGGAACCCGACATTATTTTTGTATAAGAATTTATTTAACTAGCTTATTTCCTAAATTCAATTACTGTACAACATTTAATAAGACGCTAGTTTTAATCGTGACTGCACATCGACTTCACTACCGTGATTATAATATTTATACAAGAAATCACTTTCAGTTTCTGCTAGTACGATAGAGAATTAACAATTTGTGCTAAAATTGCATAAGGTAAAGATTATAAAAACGTTTCAACACGTAGGGAATACAAAGTAGTAAAAATCCAAAACAGTGTGCGGCAATTAAAGCTACCTGAGATCGGTTGCTATCAAGTACACTCGATAATTACAAACAAATCTCCGGATTCCAATCAAATCGATCTGTGTAAACCAGGTACGAGTAGCAAATGATAGGTTATGGTCTCGGAAGTTAAAATGTTACTAGCATAATTCCATATAACTGGACTGGCAATCAGAATGTGTAAATTATTCTACCCGTTCAAGCTAGTGTGTGTAATTTTCGATATCTCGTTGTGCCTAGTACGATCACGGAATCAACTTATGTGATCAATTTCAAACTCAATTACTTTAAGTACCTTTACGGAACACAATTTTATAACCATTCCTAATACGAAAATTCTATTGGATAACTAATGTTATTAGCCGCTATAATGCGAGTATTTAATCAATCTTATCTGTCATCGGAATAAAGAGGTGTAAACTTTATGCGTTTATAATTTCATAGAGGATTATGATTATTCTCAATATTTTATATGGACGACATTCGACTTTCAATTTCCAAGATATATTTTCGACAGAACTGAAGCGCTTTCAGTTAGTTTTCACTTCCAGGACATTTCTTCTTTGGTCAAGATGATCGAAAAAAAAAATTAAAATAGTATATGCCAGTCACATTTTATTTACATTAGAGTAGGCTTTGGGAAATCTGAATTCTGTTGGCATGAATGACTGTTTTAATTACTGAGGTTATGTTGAAACGTCAAAACATAAACACAAATTCAAATTGGTTCTACATACCTAGTTCACAAAATGAGACTCTAAAGAAAGCACAGCAATATTATCAATAAGAAATTTGGCAATTCAGCCAAAAATAAACCTAAATCGACTCAGGAAAAAGTTATAGGTATACAAAAATAAAAAATAAATAAATTTTTCGGTTTTATTTAATAGTTTTTTTGACTTATTTTGTTGAAAAAAGAAGTTATTTGACTTTTTAAAGTGCCATTTCGATTTGATTCTCTACAAAAAAGCGTCGGTGGTCCAAAATTGTCTCGATATTTCTGTGACAGATAGTAGGTACCTACATCGAAAAATAAATGGACTTTTTTTCCAAAAATGGATAAGGGAGATATACCCCTTTAAAGGGGAGTAATAAATATCAGTTTTTCTGCAATATTTTCCGACCTACTTAAAATATCAAATTCATATTAAACTTAGATGTAGGCCGTATGGACGCCAGTTTACATAGTAGGTATCAGTAAAACCCTCTCTTCTGGTTAAGGGGTAGTTTTAGGGGGTTGCTCTCAGTATTTTACTCCTAACTTTTTTAATCATGGTTAATTACATGTTTTCTGAATTAACATATGTAATTTGGACTTTGTGAGATTTCGGTAATGCTGCTGCAGCTGTGAGACGTTATAGGGAAAAATTCCCAAATAGAAACATTCCTAATGCCAAAATTTGTTTAAGTGCAGATCGGCGACTTAGGGAAACAGGAAGTCTTAAAGTGAGAAACAGAAATGCTGGCCCGTCCAACTATAGACGTTGAAGAACAAATATTAGATACTGTAATGGAAGATCCTACGATATGTACTAGAAGATTAGGCTTAAGATTGAATGTATCTCACCAAAGCACTTCAAGAGTACTTCATGAACAACGCAATTGCACCCATTTTATTTTCGACAAACTCAGGAATTATTACCTGAAGATATGCCAATAAGAGTTGATTTTTGTGAATTGTTGCTTGAACGAGCGCAAAATACTCCAAATTTTTTAGGTAAAATTCTGTTTACTGACGGGGCAACATTTACACGATAAGGCATGTTTAATTCTCGGAATATGCATTTCTGGGACGAGGACAATCCTAATGCAACAATACAAACCCATTTTATATAGGTATAAGAATAAGTTTGTTGGATGCCATATTTTTCCTGGAAATTTAAATGGTGATATGTAGGTACTACGATTTTTTGTAAAACACCTTGAGAGAAATATTAAATAATATTTCATTGCGAAGGAGAAGAAACATGATTTTTATGCATGACGGCGCACCACCGCGTTACACTAGAATCTGTAGAAGACAATTACTTTCCTAAATAGGGGTGCAGTTGCGCCTATTAAGTGGCCCGTTCGATCTCCTGACCTTACTCCACTTGATTTCACTGTGTGGGGTTATTTAAAATCAAGAGTTTATAATACCCAAATTGATACCTTGAACAAAAAATCGATCATGAGTTTTAGAGAATGATGCAGGAATTTTACAAGGTACAACGTTCCTTAAAAAAAGACTTAGATTATGCATAAGGGAAAATGGAGGACATTTCGAACAATTTTTGTAATTGACCATATTAGCAATTTTTTTAGTTTAATTTCATTTATAGTATATGCCATTCACACTCTATTTAAATTGAAGTAGGGAGTAGGCGTTGGAAAATCTGAATTCTGTTGGTACGAATGACTGGTTTAATTACTGAGGTTATGTTAAAAAGTCGAAAATATAACCACAAATTCAAATTATTTCTGCATAGTTGCCAGAGTGAGACGCTAAAGTAAGCACAGCAATGTTATCAGTAAAAAATTTGACACTTCAATATTTTGTCAATAGTAGATAACCCTGAGACAACCTAAGAAAAACATATCATAGCCTACCCTTACGTAAATAACATTTTTTTTTGTTAAGTTGACTCAGGGTTATCTACCATTCATAAAATACTGAAGTGTCAGATTTAATTGATTGTCACTGTCATTTACATTTGGCTGAATTGCCAAATTTTTTATTGACAACATTGCTGTGCTTTCTTTAGGGTCTCACTCTGACAACTATGTAGAACTAATTTGAATTTGTGGTTATATTTTTGACTTTTCAACATAACCTCAGTAATTAAAACAGTCATTCATACCAACAGAATTCAGTTTTTCCAAAGCCTACTCTAATTTAAATAAAATGTGAATGGCATACTTAGTATTTCAAAAGATGTTTTCGTAAAATGTAAAAGCACGTTGATTTGTAAACATAAATTACTCTAAAACGGCTCAGTTTTTCGAGATGCAATAAGATACCTTTTTTATTTCTAATGACCTGAAAATTAGTTTTTTATAAGAACTTTTAGAAATATGTAAAAAGTAAAAAAGTTAGGGGTAAAATAATAGCTTTGTTCGCGGTAGCAATCCTGAACATATCCTGAATTAATACTGAACTCATCTCGAACATTTCAAATGCGCATGCGAAGTTCTGAATCTTCTCGAATTTTAACTAATCCGCGAACGTTTTATGAACGTATTCTGTGTTCAGTTCTGCTCTTGGTATCTAAAAATATAACATACACTTAAAAATATCCTAAAACAATGATTATAATGTGCTTACTTTGATAAATAACGCGTTAAAGATAAAAGGAAGGATTAAGGAAATTAAACAAATAAAATAGTATAACATAACCCCACAAACACTGACAGGCCAACAACATAAATAACATAATACTGCGATACGCATGCGTCGGATTCGAAATTCTGGCCCGTGTCCGGGAATGCATTGGACACATTCCGAACAAGTTCAAAATTATAAATCTGTGCTCCGCGAACGCAAAATTTTTAATCCCTAACTTGCATTCTGTGCACCGCGAACGCCCAGTTTCAAACTGCGCATGAATCTGATGTCTGAATACGTTCGGGATTGCTTCCGCGAACAAAGCTACTGAGAGCCACCCCCTAAAACTACCCCTTAACCAGAAGAGAGGGTCTTACTGATACCTACTATGTAAACTGGCGTCCAGACGGCCTACATCTAAGTTTAAAATATGAATTTGATATTTTAAGTAGGTCGGAAAATATTGCAGAAAAACTGATAATTATTACTCCCTTTAAAGGGGTATATCTCCCTTATTACCCGTTTTTGGAAAAAAATTTATATAAAAAAGTAGGTACCCTTATTTTTTAAATATTATCTGTCGCAGAAATATCGAAAGTGAACAAATTTACTCCGTTCTCAAAAATCCAAGCCTAAATTTAATAGCTCTCTGTGGATTTATCATTTTTCTGGTACAATTGAACATGTGAAACAATAAAATACCTCTAACGAATTAGTTCCTTTTATACCTGTTTTTTTCGACAGGCAATAGCCTACATAAACATAGTTACATTCGAACGACTTGCTTGTTAACCATACTTTAGTTGCCTATTTAATTCATTAATTTATTACTCAATAGATTGACAATCGTCGTCATGTGATAGGCGACCCTTGCTGAACACTGACAAAGGTGATAGGTTTATTTAAGTGGTAAAAATTATCCTCAACTTTTGTACCATATCATCATCCTACAAATGTCTCATTATATCCCAGGAAAACACTCGAGTTCTTCTTTCAGTAGATTCAATAAATAGTGACTTTTCGATTGCTTCAGTTAACCATTTACATTTACTAATTGAATTATATTTGAAAATGACTAGGCACTTATTTGTAAATAGAATGTAATCCCCGTACTACACTACTAATATGTACATTATAATAATACAACTAATTAGTTCATTGGCATAAATGGTCATGTCAAGGCCATACGTATATCGTGGAACTCCACATTATTTATAATAATGGCATTATATTGCGTGCATAGATTGGAAAAAGTGTTTCACTAATTTCAAGTATTTTAAGTATACATTTAAGAGTTGGAACGACAGCTTGATTTGGCGGTGTTTAACTCTATTGATCAGTATTTTTTAAATCTTTATTAATCTCCGAATATATATTTTACAGTAACTTGTGAAAAAAATTATGAAACATTGTTCTGTGGCACGGTTTCATTATGTTTAACTGTTGCCTCACACAAAACAAAAAAGATGCACTTAGGTACTATATTTCGCTTTGCGTTAATATCTCGGAGCAATTTATAGAATATACATATTAATAATTTGCTCGTCATTTGATACTACCTCATTTCATTAGCATGTAGAATTTAAATAGAGTAGTAAATATTTTAATATAGTCCAATTAAATGTTTACAATTTGCATATTAAGTGGACTCTGTATATTAATACGGTATTTATACAGTACAGCAAAATCTCCGACTTTCGCGTGTTTATAACCTTAAACACGACGAGACGGTCTTTTACTGCACACGTAAGGACCTGCTGTTATCAAAAGTAAATTAATTTTTGTCAATTTTTTTACCGCAAACATGAGCATGTTCTTAATTTACGTCAAAATGTTTGTGGTAATGTTTCATTATTATTAGCAGTACCGATAGGGTAGGAGAAAATAAAGTTTGCGTTGTTAATCACGATTTACATTTAAATTGCTAGATCGGTATTTGATTTCCTGCAGACATGTTACATAATATATTTTTTTAAAGGAAATGGTGTTACAATGAAAGGGTACTCACAACGTGATTAATTTTAACAGATTACTAACGTGTAGATTTTGCAGTAGAATTTTTTTTAATTGATAATAATTTAATATTTAAAATACTTTTACAGCAGTAAACTGTTTAATAATTAGACCGATATTTTCCATTTTGGAAATCGTAAGTATATAATTATCTCATTCAATTTTTATATTAAAATCAAATATAGAAAGTTTTCGCAGGTCTATTTTTGTTTCGGAATTTAAGTGTAAAGTCAAGCTGGCGCATTTTAACGTCTACTGACATCTTGAAAAAGAGTTTTGTTTTTTTCATAGGCCTTGTTTTCCGCAAAATGTATGTGAAAAATAGTAGCATTTGTGCAGCGCTTGAAATTCTCTAAAATTTTGATTTTATTACTAACACTTCTACTAACAGAAATCGTAGCATGAGAACTCACTTACAAAGGCTCCTATGAACCTTTTCCAATAACAATTGAAACTCAAGAAAAATTACCAACACCGGAAGTCTTGAAAGTAAAAATTATTTTTTGATGCTGAACAGAGAAATAAAATTGAAAATCCTTCAGGTGCAATGTTTGCAAGTAATGCGAACAAAACATTTAATACATTTGATTATAAAAAAATTTGACGAAACAAAGAGTAAACTCAAATTTGTGACATGGGAATATCTTTGATGAACATGTGAATGCAAACCTTTTAGTCTTCTCCTGGAAAATGGAGAACAATATTTCGAGCAAACTTTGATAATTCTCATATTATTCACTAAACATAAGTTCATTACACAATTACACATTTATGTCCGTAATTCTTTCCTAAATTAACCTTACTTTAACTATCAATCGAACAATCAATATGGTCAAAGACATGCGTTGGTTAATTTATAAATGCCCTTCATCGTGTTTTCTATCGGTTTCGATACAATAACATGTTACCTGCTCAGTCATTAACAAGCAAATCAAATTTTGTCTATCGTCAAGTTGTCAATTATATTTTGGGATTTCTTTATATGAAAAAAAAATAGTATTCTATAAAATGAAATTCCAATTTCATTTTATTAAATTATTACGTGTGAAACATTCTTCTACACATACCTGCAACATTTCCATCATATTTAATGATACCAGCTTATATAAATTTTACGTAGTGCGGGAAAATAATTGACATTAATGAGTAAATTGATTCAATAAAATTAATCTAAGGGATAATCACCAATTTTTACATCATTAAAAGCCATTTTTATTTTTGATCTACTTAGATCGAACGGATAAATGAGGGTTTATAATAAATATATAATCAGTAATTTTATCCTATAATTGCGGGAAGAATTTTTCTGTTTTATATGGTAGGGCAACTGTTATTCCCGTTGCTCTTACGTATCAATTAGTTATTAGCAATATGGTAGATCTACTTTTTCTTAAATTCAAAATCAGAAAGTAAAGTATACTATTTCTTTTTCTTTCGGTATTTCGATATATATACTTGTGTGTAATGTGACATAAAAGTGCTGATCTGAGCATCTCTATCCGGTTTGAACGCTACTGACGGTTGTTCCGTATCATTGCCCTCGATTTCAGGAACATTCAGGAATCGTGCTGACCGGGAAATGGGGCTACTGAATTCTAAAAAGCTAAATCGAGTATGAATTGAAATAAAGCACAACGTTGGCATTTGTGTGTAATTCATAGCAAAAATATGCGTAAGGACTGTAATTTGTCCAATTTTTATGTTTATATAAAATCAAACAACTGTCTAGTTGCAATGTATATTGCTGGCCATTAAGTGAAGTATATTTATTATAAATCTATGGGTTTTAAAGCAAATGATAGAATGTTTGCCGAACATTGTCAATCCGTGTCGAAAAGTATTAATTTCTCGTCGACCATATCCACTATATAATTAAGCATCATTAAAAAAATTAAAAATCGGCTATTATATCTGTTCGCATGCTGTAAAATGGAAAAGCAATCCAAATTCTTTGTAGGCAGCGGAGCCGTACCGCTATTCATTTATTTGGTGGCACTTGCACATCACCAAAGCAATGTTTAACATATCAAGATTAGATTTAATTACATATTATTTGGATGAATACTGTGATTTCCGAAGGCATCTGTCAGACGGTTGTATCAAAAGCGTTTTTTGCCTTTTGGCTGTTTAGTTCCGCGTATAAGGAGCTTTTATATTCCTTAATATGGTTTTAAATACCGGTCAGATTTGGATTGTCGAAAGGGTTGGTATTTTTATTGGGCGCCCAAGTGTTTAGTGTAATTTATGGTATATAATTGAACGGTATTCATAAGATAGATGATATTATTGGATTTGAATAAATATCCACAAGCGAGTATTGATGAACATTATTTTAAAAATTTCTCATTATGAACAATAATATAGGTATATTTCTTTCCTTTTCTTTTTTGGGATTTATTACCACATTCCTTGAGATTCCTATCCAAAAAATTCGATTTATCTAAAAAATATTCAAATTAACCAGTTTAAAACTGGGAAATAACCTCTACGCCTTTGACGTAATGTCAGAGGATCAGTTAGAGGGTGTTTTTTGACAACTAATAGGAATTAAATTAATTCAAAAATACTGCTCTGACGTTTCGGAAACTATATCCGTTTCCTTTTTCAAAGTTTAGGCTTTAGATTTTTATGTAACGTGTAGAATAACACGGCATAAAATACAAATTGTTTATATCATTTCCATAGATACTTTCCATAAAAATGTTGAAAAATATACTAAATAATATTAATTTTATTGAGTTCTTCTCTCAACATTGGTAACCAAGTTGAACAAAATTCTACCGAACAATTTGATACGCATTTAAGTAAAATTATTGCAGATTCTTTGATTTTTCTTTTTTTGTTGTCTGCTTCTTTGGTCAAAATTTTTGCTGAATCCCATTTTATCCTGTGATCGTTTTTCCAAGCATGTTCACAAATTTTAGATTTTTCAAAATCACCTTTTCCAATATAACTTTTGTGCTCGGCCAATCTTACATTAAGTAGTCTAGATGAATCACCCACATAATGTTTATTACACTCGCACGAGATACTGTAAATACAGTTTTTTGAATTTTGTTCAGGATTTAATGGTTTCGTTTTTGTCAATATGGATCTTAAAGTATTATTTGTTTGAAAAATTGTCTTAACGCCAAATCTTTTACCGACACGACGTAATTTCTCAGATAAACCTTTTATATATTGAATTAATGTCGAATAATGATATTTTGGTTTTGGTTGCACCACCGGATTGTTAACTCTATTTTCAATGTTCATGAGAGTCTTATCAACAAATTCTTTCGGGTATTCATTATTAATTAAAATTTCTCTGACAAATTGTTCATGTTTGAATATTTCATCATTAGAAGAAATTATTTTTGCCCTATCATACAAACATGTTGTTACACCTCTTTTAACATCCAAAGACTGATTTGAGTTAAAATTTAAATATCTGTTAATTCTCCTTTGTCGCCAATACTAAGCAATATATTTATGGAGGATTTTGAAAACAGATATGTTGAAAATAGTATTTATAAACCGGTAACTTGGTGGAAATATATTGACGATATTTTTGCAATTTGGCCTCATGGAATAGATTTATTAAACAATTTTTTGAAAAATATTAATGAGAAAGAACCATCTATCAAATTCACTCTAGAAATAGAAAATAATAATGAATTACCATTTTTTGATGTTTTAATTAAAAAAGCGGGAAAATGATCACAGGATAAAATGTGATTCAGCAAAAAATTTGACCAAAGAAGCAAACAGCAAAAAAAGAAAAATCAAAGAATCTGCAATAATTTTACTTAATGAACTTGGTTTATAGTTTATCCAATATTAGTTGACACACTGATGTTTGATCTGCGCCTCCTTAAAGGTAGTTATTACTTTGTCGGCTCCTTTAAAATATAAAAACGTTTGAATAAAAAGTGTTTCAATTGGCTTTGGATAAACTATACCAATGTTGAGAGAAGAACTCAATAAAATTAATATTATTTAGTATATTTTTCAACATTTCTATAGTAAGTATCTACGGAAATGATATAAACAATTTTTATTTGGGTGAAATTTGTGTCACTAAAATAGCAACTGTTATTTTAGTCACACAAACTATTGTTTTACTATTGCTTGCTTGTATTTTAAATGCCAAGGTTATACAAAGTTTACTAAATGTTCACTTATGGCCAAAATAAATCCTTTTTCAATTATTTTAAACATTATCAACAAAAGTATTGACTGATTTCTATGTCATGATTAATATAATTTATCCACGTCCACTATATTAGGAAGGTTTAATAAGTCTGTTTACCGTGGATTAAAAGCCCTACAATACACTACTGGATTAGAATTCGTAATACCACGCTTCTATTTTTTGCTCAAAATCAAAAGATTTTTAGTTAAAATAAACTTGTCAAATCTGACGATTTTGAAAATCAGAATTTTTCACCTGCTCTTATACGGCTTTCACGCTCCTAATTTGGCCGTGGTCGTGGATAAAACGTTGAATTAATTACATTCGGGGATTAACAGCCTTCAATCGACTCGAAAAAGTGTGACTCTCGGCTGCGCCTCGAGTGCACATTTTTTCTCGTAGATTAAAGGCTTGTTAATCCCCTTATATAATTAATAACTAAAAACTTTAACACAATAATACTTAATTAAAAGTTTAGTTTTCATTGTTTTATGTTATTAATTTTTAGTTAGTTTAGTTAGTCTATCTGCGATCGTGTAAAAAATTACTATTTTTTACATCATTTCCAGTGTAAAAAGTAGCCTTTTATAAGAAACTGTGCAATAAAAATTTTTATTGCACGCCTCTACTACGGCAGTATCTTTATAATATCGTTTCCATAGTTACCATCATCAGTCACGACCAAAAAGTAACATTAATATTATTAACCGTCAAAGTGACGTTTACAAGAGAATATGGGTTAGTTTTACAAATATTCATAAAAATTGTCGCTTTTTTACGATAATTGGCACGATCGAAGACAAAACGTTGTAAGACATACGCCGTCGTGTAAAAAGTCTTCTTATTGCACTCGCGGCTTTTAAAAACACTCGCTTTGCTCGTGTTTTTAACCTAGCCGTTCGTGCAATAAACAATGACTTTTTACGCTTGTATCTTAAATATCTATTTTAGTTACTTTTAGTTTTATTAATTTCAGTTCCAAATATCATAAGAAATAACATCCTGTTTTAAAAATATATAGTCTTATGTTTGGCAAATATTATTTTGTTTACAAATGATAAAAGAGACTAACAAGAAGTGAATATCTGGTTATTGAATTAAAATTAGATATTGTCTAAAATTTGCTGAACATTTATTATTTTTGAGAATAAAAAAGTTCTTTTATTGGTAAATAATATAAGAAAAAGACGAGAAGTCAATATCTGGCTATCACTTTGAGATTATATATGGTCTATGAAAAGAAAAGGAAGAGAAAAAATTTATGAAATGCCACAATTAACATTTAAACAATATTCAGTTATATTTAAGGTAGGTATTTTATTACGATTTTGATAAAAAATTACAAGAACAATATGAATTCCAATCCAAAAACAATTAATACAATTGCAGTTCTATTATTTGCACTTCATGCTTTTGATGATGTGTTCGTAAAATTGTGGTTTTGTACGTATTTTAAAACGATTTAGGCACAATCAATTCCAAAATAAAATTGAGACAAGTTTCATCTTTCACGAGAGAAATATTATTTAGTAGCAATTTTTTCAAAGCGAATTACCAAAAAATATCTTGGGAAGCAGAGAATTATTTGCAATAATGTGAGTGCTAAGAATCCTGATCGACCTATGTCCAATTAATATTATTGGCTACATGTGATTATATATACAACCGCTATCCAGAAGGTGTTAACGAGAAACAATGTTTAGTGCTTGATGATGATGATCCACATGAGCGAATTTAGACCTGAACAAATGGGGTTACAATAGTTGTTATTAAATTCTAATCACTCGTACTTATTATTAAATTTATACTTAATGGATCAAATATATTATTTAAAATTAGTGATTTGAAAATAAGAACCATCGCATATTTCCTAGAAAACTTACGGCTTGTTCTATCAAAATTTTACAAGAACACATTTTTCTTCAGAATTCCATAGGCAATTAAGCAGTTTAATAATTTTTCAAAAATATCCAGTGGCGTACTACATATTTCTAGAAAGGGGATATGTAACCCCCGTATCTACGCCAATGGCTTTCTGTTACTATTTTTGACTTGAAGCGTAGATACAGATTTACGTAGAAAGGCAGTGTGCAAAATTTTAAAAGGATGACTTTTGTCTCTCCTTAGATATTAAATTATAAAGCTTTTTTTAATGAAACTTCAACACCCTGTATCTAAGTTATGGTGCATTTTTCGAGGTATGTTTATTAAGAAAAGTCCCCTTATTTTGCGATTTTCTATCACCTCTCAAAATTAATGTACAAAAATCTGGACCACCCTGTATACCCAAGAAAAATAATACTTGTATTGATATCAACGGTCAAGAAAAAAACCTAGAATATATATCTATATATTACAGCTATAAGAATAATGATGTTCTATTTACAAATCGAATTAGAAGATTTTCATATCACTCATCAAGAATTTGGTTTTGGACTAAAACAGAGGAATTCAGAAATCGTTTTAGGAAATCCATTTGGTCATAGTTGAATTATGTTGTGGAAGAGCAGAACTTTATTTTGATGATGAACGATAATTTATTATTTTTAGAATATAATAAAATAATTGCTATCTCAAAATGTCTAATATTATCATAATTTTGTATTAAAAGAAGCAATTTTTTCAAATGGAACGTATATTTTAAGACTATGTGATGAATCGAAAAACTAAAATTTTTCTGTGACATCCCTATGAATATTTTTATCCATTTTCGATTTGTTGAGATGTTTATAAGTAGTAAGTTATTAAACAATAAACATTTAAAGGTTTTTAAAATTGCTGGAGTGATTCTTCTAAAATCATTCTGAATTTTTTGTCGGTGCAATAACTATAATTATTATGAATCATGTTTGTAAAGCATATAAAATTTCAATTGATACGACTACAGCAATTACGCCTCCTATTTATTGGAAATTGAACGTAAAATTGCATAAGCAAATAGAAATATATTCCTGACTGAATATGGATTGGTGTTACTAAAGGATTTGCTGGATTTAAATTATGTGGGTCTCCTAAAATACGGCTTACTTAAATTTAAAATTATTAATAATAATACAGTCTCTTGGTGCCAAAAAGTACCCAAACTTCGAACTAATTCTAAGTATAGCTTTTTGTATTTTTTTGCGGATCCTTAAACTTTAGGGCATCGACTTCAAATATTAAAAGGAATAGATGTGCTTTTACCCCTAAGAGGGTGAAAACCACCCCTGAAGTTAAAAATTTAATACTGACTCAAATATTAAGAATTAGTTATTAAAAAAATTCATGTGTATGTGTTTGAGGTCGCTGATTTGATTATGAATCTCAAGTCAGAATTTTAGAATTCGCGATTGCACATATTTTGTTTGTTTTGAGCAAGTAGAACTTTTCCTTTGGAAATTCTTATATTTTAGGACATAAAACTTATATCTTAATAAGAAAAATTATTGCTCTACCCCTAAGATGGTAAAAACCACCACTAAAATAAAAAAATCAATAATTAACGAAGTACTGAGAATAAATTATTGAAACTTATTATTTAAGATTTTGGAGTTTCTGATCACGAATGTGAAGTCAGAGATTAAAAATTGTATGTTGCACCCTCAATATGGCCGACATACGAAGGCCAAAATGGATGAATTAATCATTTTTTGTTTATTTTGAGAAACTAGGACTTTCTTAACAGATTGTTAGATTTTGAGGCATAAAACTAATTTCTTTATAAGGAAAATAATTGATCTTACCCCTAAAAGGATGAAACCCACCCCTAAAGTTAAAAAATCAATAATTAACGAAGTTCTGAAACTAAATTACCGCCAAACGAGCAATATCGTAATTTGCTAAAACGAGGCGCGCTAAAAATCATCCAAAAAAAGCATTTTGAAGGTCTTTTAATTTTCTTTAAGGTCAGGTAGGTCAAAACAGTACAAAAGTTGTCAGTTTTTCTATATTCGTCATAAATATGTCAATTAAAACAAAAATTAAGTTAAGTTAAGTTAAGAATTAACCTATTAACTCATTTTTTGTTGCCGGTAACATGCAACTAAAATTCTTCCCTGCCAAGTTATTTAACCTCAAAACCAATATAATTCATTGTTTCAAAAATTTTCAAAATACATGAAGTGCAAAATCTTTTAGATAATGCAACCATCACGGCCAATAAAATTTGAGCGTATACACACGATTTGGATTTTTTTTTTCACTATAGAATTTACCGGAACCAAAAAATGGGCACCTTTTTTGTAAAAAATAAAAATTTTGCCTTTATTTTCCTTGTATCATTTTTGATTTAGCAGATATCAAAATTTGTCAGGAGACAACTTTAAGCTACTGTAATTAGCTTTAATTTGATTCAAGGTACATGTCAAAAGGTTTCTTTAAACCTGAGTAAGTATGAATGTTTGAAGCGCGTGACCTTTTCAGGGCTACGTTCAATAATGCAACTAAATATCAACTGTATCTCGGAAACGATGAGCCTAAACAAATTTTTATTATATTATGGATTATTTTTATTATTTGAACTTTTCTGTTATGACAAACTCTTTCGAAAATGTGTCCTCTTTGAGTAATTTGCTTAAAACCTTTGAAGAATCAGTGTTTTTTGCTTAAAAATCAACGTTTTCAACCACCGTAACTTGGCAGGTAGCAAAGAAAAATTTTTTTGGGGTAGAATTCGACAATCTACACGTTCCAGTAGTTACTTTTTTTGAAACCCCTGAGTTGAGGTGAAACTCAGCCCCAACGAAAAAGCACCCTTATTCCTTTGTAATATTTGTTTTTTGACCCATTTTGAATAAAACTATTCCAAAATATTTGTATTTAAAACAGTTACAGAATTAGTTCGAAGTGAGATCACCAAAGTAACTATACTATGAAAGATAATGATGAAATGGAGTATATAATATTGCTTTTAATTCCTAAAGGATTTCTTGATCCAGTTTGATGTATGGAAATGGACTAAAAAATTACATGAAAGAATCGAGTTAAAATGGCATTATCAGCAGCAAATCCTCCTCAAACTCATTGAACAATTGTTGATCCTAAATAAGGAATAGTAGATGGAATAGATTTGTAATAATTTTAAATCCCCAAAATTTATCCTCACGGTTCAACATATACGTTTCTTTTACTATCAAATAAGCAATTTTCTTTACATATTTCCATAAACAGAAATTCATTTTTGTAGGATCCAAAGATCTAGCATGCCATCTAATGAGACAATTTCTTCAAATCCATTTATGCGTGGGGATTATCAACTTGGAAGAAATAGTGAGGATTTTCCAAGGCATAACAGAGGAAGTTGAGTTTGTTAACAAATATATTTTTATGAAAAGTTATATCATTGTTGAGGGAAGTAGTACTTCTTGTATTTTACCTCTGTCCCAATTACAAATTGTAAACACTTTAAAAAATCATCACTCAGTGATTGAATGTGAGATGCATGAAATTAATTTCTTTTTCAAGATACGTCTAATTCTTACTAATGAGTTCACTCTTCTCTGACTCATATAGGGATCCTCAATCGTTGTCTTAATTTTTTCTGTTCACTTTTTGGATATCGTACATTTCAATAAATCAATCAAGCAAATATTGAAACCTTTTAACGTGAGGGATACTTCTTTCAGAATATCGTTGGTGATAGATCGTATTGAGAGGCAATCCATTTACAAGTCAAGTTCTTCTTAAAATTCATTTTGGAAAGCTCCAAATATCTCACAATTGGAAAAATGAAACTTTGAACTCTCCAGAAAAATGCATACCGTTTTCATGTGATGCACTAATGTAGTTTTCAATTTCCTTTGTTAGGTTTCGGATAATCCTCGTTATTTCATTCAAGTTGATGATAATCAGCACAGATGGTCCATAAACGTGTAAATGTTTTAAGTAAATATTTTCTTAACCACCTTTCAACTCACCAAAGTATCCCCTGAAAAATCCTAGGATTTTGTTTAAGAGACGAGGCCCTACAGTTTATTGTGGAATCCGAACCACATCCAGGGCATCAATAGTTTTCTTCCATCTAGGTCCGAAACAAATCAGAAATACATTTTTAAATTGTCTCAAGATGGATTCAAACAATTGACCTTCGCAACCGAGTAAATACGTACGAACGCATTTAGCTCGGCTACCGTGCCCCTCTAAGAATGACTTATTAAAGAATATGTAAGGACCACATTTGAGGGTACATTGACTGAGGCTAATTATTTTCATTTATTGGAAAACGTTGTCATTATAGTGGATTTTCCTTGAGGGATCCAAAGTGGGATGTACCAATACTTACGTAACATTCCATTTAAAAAAAATTACTTAATCTTTTAGAATCGTCTTGGCGTACCCCGTATTTTCGAAAATAATTCCCGGTTATAAATTCAATTATTTAGTGTACGTATGTTTTTAAATTTAATTTCTAGCCATCATAGTCGAACGAGCTGCACTACTGCTCCACCCTGTAACATTCCTAGAGGGAAATACATTTTTTTAGGTAACATTCCTTCGTGTACAGTAAGAGAAGTGATTTAATTCGATACGAAATTTATTTACAGAATATAAAACTATTAAATTCTTGAATAAATTATGTGCATTTTTAATTGAAATCAATTTTCCAGGATTTATTTCATTCGAATTATCATACTACGGTAAAACGACACAATTTGTTTATACTCGATAGGACACTTATCATAAATTAAGTTTTTACAGATAATTGTCCCTTCATTAATAATTTATAGGAAAATAATGAGAAAATGTAGACTGTCAGACTCTTACTTTATATTTTGCTGAAGTCGGCAGTGGGCAGTAATTATAAAACCCAACAAAAGCAAAGGTGTTATGTAGGTTACTAAGACATGACAAAATTGTAAATTATATGAAAACATCCTGCCTAGCCCGAAGGATGCAAATTATACCGCTAGCACGATATCTTGCAATTAAACACTTATTTTTATTATAAGGAGGAATGTTAGGTGGTCTTTTATAAACGGAACACTTGGGTTTAATAACAAATTTGGTGGCTAGAATTGTTTGATTGAAGAATCTAATACTCCAATTATTACGAATTATTTTATGTCTCATTAAATAATGATTACGTTTCATCATTAACTCAGTTTTTGCTTGTTAGTGTTTTCGGCATTGCCTTTTTAAATTAGGCTATTTTATAATGTAGTGGCATTTCCTGTTACTGTCCTAATTTTATTCTGATTAGGTTTATATATTATTCATTTCACTTGTAAGTAAAATCCGGAAATGGCATGATCCACATTTTTTTTTTAATTTCCTTAATCGACAGTATTCTGAGCTCACTACCAAACTTATTTTGCATTATTTTGATTACAATAATATTACCATATTCGGTGAAAAACGACCTCTAGTAATTATTGTCAATATTAATTCCCTATAACATTTTTTTTTATTATCACAAAAAGAACGTTGGTATGGCCAATTATTGTACTCCATAACTTGATATAATAACATAATCGAGTTCGAGGTAAAATAAACGTCATTATCGCTTCTATATTATTCTATATTATCCAACAAGTACTTTAAGTGTACTGTAAACAATTATTAGCACGGCATGTGGTAACGTGTCAGTGGTTTTAACCACAAATTTGCGTGTTTGCCAAGGAGGGGAGAATGTTAAAACGTTTATCAATTTACCACAAAACTTTATGCAGGCAATTCTTTGACATTTTACTTTGTAACCGATGTTTTATGATATTATTTCTAGTTGTTTTTAAGAGCGATGTGCTGATCCAAGAAACAAAAAAATTATTTTTTTAATGAATATTGTCAAAAATATTTTTGGCAATATTCTAGATAGGTATAAAAGGGCTATAATGAGGATATTACGTAAATTTAACGAGAAATTCCCTAGGATTCTGGGTCACATAAATGAGTATTTTGTTTCTTAATTTCTGACATTTCGGTTTATTCTCGGGTTTATTCAACCAACTTTGGAGAGTATTATAATAAGAAATTTCCAAAAAAATATGACCAAGAATCCCAAGAAATTCCAAATCAAGTTAATAATTGTTATCAATGGTCAAGAAAAAGATATAGCAATTTTTTAGAAAATTAATTAATTTAAAATTGTAAAATATATAAGTTCCATGATTCTGGAATAACTTGATTTTACAAACAATTCACACTTTTTAATAAATCCTAATTATGGCCCTCTTATACAGGAACTAGAAAGATTTTACCATCACTTCCTACTTCCAAAAATAGTAAAAAAAGGTCATAGAAACATGGGTCCAGAAATGGCTCCTAAGGAGCTAGAGCCTCTGGTGCCGATTTTTTTGTAAATATTTTGGAAACTTTTTATGAGAAATCAATGAATTTTTTCCCAATTATTTTATTTCCGATTCAAAAATGTAAAAATGATTCTGAAATTTTATTCAGAGACGTAATAATCGGAGGGGGCTAGGGGTGTTTAATTTATAGCCTCAACCTTGACCTGAGGAATTTTTCACAATTTAACTACAGAAAATGAAAATTGAATAGAACTATTGTCTAACTTCGATAGAATGCATGGTTTTTAAGTTAAATTGATTTCAAAATTATGTTCCATTCCATTAGTTGCTTTTTAAATCCATATTTTTTACATTTTCACACAGCAGTCTATTATTGACAGGTAATTCGAATTATTAGACAGGCAAAGAAAATTTCAAATTTAAAAGTTTCCAAAATATTTACAAAAAAACAGCACCAGAGGCTCTCCGGCCTTTAAAAGGCTTCAGTCCCCATAGGAGCCATTTCTGAAACCATGTTTATATGAACTTTTCTTACTATTTTTTGATGTAGAAACTGATGGTAAAATCTTTCTAGTTAATTTAGGGACACCCTGTAAATTAAATTAGGTAGGTTTATAATTTTTTGACAAAATATATAGATTAATATAAAAAAGTCATGAACGGTAAATATTCTCTTTTCGAGTCTTTTGGATATGTGGCACCCGTCTTATATGTATTTTTTCCTTTTATTTTTCTGTTACAAGGTTTCCTAAACGTGCAAAAAGAGTTAACGCAACATTTAAAGCTCCTCGAAATCCGAAACACAAAAAAGAGACGCTAATTAATGTTATTCCTCTGTAATACACCTTTTTTGTGCATTGGTAGGATAATTCCTAGTCTCCAGTCCCTTGACATCTCTTCCTGTTCCCAGATATGTAGTATTAGGTTGTGTATTTTTGTTTCCATAATTTCTCCTCTTCATTTTTTATTAAGTCTGCTACTATTCAATTTGCACTTGGTGCTTTCTTATTTTTTAGATCTTTTACTTCAAGTTCCGCACTGCAATATGTCATCTCATTTTCCTCTTCCTGTTGTTGTTCACCTCTTACTATCTCTTCAAAATATTCTTTCCATATTTTGTCTTTTCCGTTAATTTTCTCCCATTTTTATCCTTACAGATATTAATCGTGGAGTGAATTCTTTTGTAAACTCTTTAACGTTGTTTTAAAGTTTTCTACTCTCAGATCTTTTATTATTTTCTATTATTTCTTCTACTTTCTTATTCATTTTCTTTCGTTTCTTTTTCTCCAGCAAATTCGATTTCTTATTTTTCTTTTATTGTGATATTCCATTTGATTGGCTCTTGTGTTTCGTTGAAGTGCTTTTTTCCTAGCTTCATTTTTTGATTTTATAACCTCTCTGCATTCTTCGTCACACCAACTGCTTTTCTTTTTCTTTACTTCACCGACACCGACTACATCACCAGCGGCTCCTGCTATAGTTTTTTTGATTATGTTCCATTCCTCATCTATACTTGACACATGCGGGTGTCCGTTTCCTATGAATTTTCTTTCGATTTCTCCTTGATACATCCGCATTTTTTTTTACAATTGATATTCGATGTTTGTAGTTAGCTGGTAATAAATAGTGGTCTGAGTCGCTGCTTGCTCCAAGATAAACTCGTGAGCATTTTCTATTGAAGTGGCCTATCTTTTTAATATCTGTTTGGTTCGCATTGGTATTCTCCATGTTCCTAGGTGTACTTCTTTGTGGGAACAGTATGTACTAATTACCTTTAAATTATTGGCAGCAGCAAATTATGTCACTCTCATACCATTTCCATTAGTAACTTGGTGTAATGTGTATAGACCCATGACTTCTAGGAGTAAATTACAGTAATTTGGTTTACGTCTATTTGCCATATTCAACCAATTTAGCTAATTTATTTTATGGGAAATATGATTATATTTTCTCAATCCGAAAACAAGTCTGCAACAAGAGTTTTGCACCTTTTGAATTCCATTTTGATTAAATGAATCAATAATTGGTCCATATACGCAATCTCCATAATTAACACGCGACAGTATCAAGGAATCAGATACTTTTTTATTTTTTTTTTTGAGAATATTTAGATTGCAAGCTGATAGCTCCAACTACTAACCTTCAAAATTTTTATTTCCAAAGAATATCAAATGACATTTGTTTTTATTTAGTATTAAATTGTGTGCGTTAATATTAAGGAGTGTCGTCAGCAAATGCTTGTACTTTACAGTGTTTAATAGGCTTTAAAATATCACTGGTGTAAACTAAAAATAGAAGTGGCCCTAATATCGATCCTTGAGGTATACCAGATGTGACATTTTTTACTGAGGACACTTTGTAACGATCCTGGAGGAATTGACTAGTTTTACTAAATGGCAGATACAATATTACCTATTTGGACAATATTTTTAGTCTAAGTTACGGTTAAGTGTAAGAATAATAATAATAATTTATTAACCACTTTGGATACATGAAAGTATATATGGCAAGTCAACAAGATACAATTATGATAAAAATGGTATATATAAAAAAATTGAATCAAATAAGAAGCTGACAGAAAAAAAAAGCTATCAATATAAATAATAACATGTAGATGCATAAGTACAAACTTCTTTTTTTTATAATATAAATAAAATAAAACAGGTAGGTTTAGGGTATAATGACGAAACACATGTTACAATAATAAAAAGAACAAACTAACAAATACACAATACGAACAGTAGTTATTATGTAATATTACTTGTCAAGTTAAGAAAATCTGTTAAGTTATAAAAAGTAATGACGATTAATAATTGCTTTACTTTGGACTTAAATTTTTTGTAATTATTGATATTTCTAATGTTACAGGGCAAAGCATTAAATAATATTACAGAGTTATAATAAGGAGAATGTTTAAAATGAGTAGTAGAATGCCTTGGAATCAACAATAAGTCACCATGTCTCGTGCCATATGTGTGATTATTTGAACATGTCGCAAAGAGATGCTCATTCTTTTTTGCAAAAGTTACACACTTTAAAATATATATACAAGGGACGGTGAGAATTTTCTTGTTTTTAAATATTTGCTTGCAACTTTCTCTAGGCTGTAGTCCATATATTAATCTCAATATTCTCTTTTGGGATATAAAGGCACGTTCCCTATCTTTTGCACTACCCCAACAGATAATATTGTACGATATGCATGAGTAGGCGTACGCGTAATATGTATTTAACAGGTTCTGATCCAGTGTATCTTTTAATTGTAGCAGAGCAAAATACGCTTTATTCATACATTTTCTATATGGATACTAAAAGACAATCTTGAATCGAAGTATGTACCTAGAAGTTTTACACCTGTTGAAATTGTGAATTTGTGATCCAAAATAAAATTATTCGGGAGTTGTCTCATGATGCTGAAATTTATTATTTCAGTTTTGTTTTCATTTAATATAAATTTATTTCGTTGACACCACGCACCAAATTTATCTATGACAATCAAAACCTTATCTAGAAGGTCCTCAGGATTGTATGCAGATACCGTTATCGTAGTATCATCTGCAAACATAGTAACATGACCATTCGTTATTTGATTAGGCAAATCATTAACATAAAGCAGAAAAAGCAACGGACCGAGACCAGAACCCTGAGGAACTCCTAGATTTACTTCACAGGTTTCTGACAGTTCTTCTCCCACTTTCACCTTCATAGACCTATTGTTCATGTATGTTATGATCCAATTCAGGATATGTCCTCGAATACCCATATGGTTGAGTTTTTCTTTCAATATGTCTTTACTGATGGTGTCAAATGCTTTAGACAAATGAAACAAAAGCGAAATCACATATTTACCATCATCTAGACAGGAATATACATAATCTAGTAAATGACACGATGCAGTCCCAACAGACTTACCTGACCTAAAACCATGTCCGTATGGATTAGACTTCACCGAATTGATGTGATAATGTAAAATTTATCTTTCAAATAAAGTCGTTTATTATTATTATTATTATTAATATCATCACAAACATCCAAAAGAGCAGTTGATGTACTGTAGCCTCGTCCAAAACCGGATTGACATTCTGGTATCACCTTGTGATCAGATAAATGTTTCGTAAGTTTTTTTCAATGAGTAATTTTGTTCAAACTTAAATTATTACTACAAAACTTAAGCCTATAGACTTACTCACTAGTATTTCTTAGATTCTAATAACTTAATTACACTAATATTTACGTGTACACTAGCACTGCTCTGCTTTTGCGCTAACACAAACATTAAACTAAAAAGGAGGGTTTACTCTTGAGCCTTCTGATCAGATTCGTGTTATCCAGGAGCTGGATGACTTCGACATTGACGTGATGTAGGAGTTGCTGTTCATGACTCTTGGTGAATTTGTTAATGGCCTGGTTAACGGTGTCCATTTCCAAGTCCTAATGGAGGTCACTGTTTTTGCAATACCAAGGAGCCATTGACAATGCTCCTTAGTACTTTGTTTTGAACTCGCTTGATTTCTAAGTTCTTCTTTTTGGCACAACCCCACAGCTGGATGCCATATGTTCATACAGGCTTGAGAATTTGCTTGTACAGAAGTACTTTGTTATAGACTGACAGGGTGGAATTTCATCCAAGCAGCCAATACATTTTTCTATATTTGAAATCAAATTCTTCTTTTTTCTTTTTAATATGAGCTCTCCAGCGAAGCCTAGCGTTCAGTGTCATACCCAAATATTTTGCTGTATTAGCATAATTGGTACTTGTATATTAATTATGCTAACAGAGATATGTTGATTTCTTTTGTTCGTGAAATTGATGTGGACAGATTTAATTCCATTCAACTTGATACGCCATTGCTTAGTCCAGTTGTTGATTTTGTTAACTGAGGTTTACAGATTTATTGCCGCTTCTTTGTGATCTTTGCCTACAGACATTATAGCATTGTCATCAGCAAAGGTGGCTATCGTGTCATGCGCTAATATCACTAGTGTAAGTATAATAGGTAGAGGACTGGCCCTAATACACTGCCTTGTGGTACTCCTGCCTTGATTTCTTTTAGTTCAGAGTAAGCATCTTCTTGCTTAATTCTGAAAGCTTTATCTGAAATATAGGACTTCCGTAATTGCGCAAGAGCTTGTTTAATTTGTAATTGCTACATCAAGGAAGACTGTAGAACAAACTTTTCTCTCTTCCAATGATGTCTATAATCCTATGGACTTGATCTATAGTTGAGTGACTCTCCTTAAAGCCAAACTGGTGCTCTGGGATTATATTTTTGTCCTCAATAATTGGTTTTAGTCTTTTAAGAAGTATTTTTTCGAATAGTTTCGAAATTACAGGGAGAAAGGAGATTGGCCTGTAAGACGAGACTTCGTATGGTGGGTTTCCGAATTTAGGAATCATCGTCACTTCTGCTACTTTCCATATCTTAGGTACCTACATATTTTAATCTAAAAAATGCATTAATAATATAAGTCAGTTTTATTATTGCTTTACGAGGAAGTTGTTTTCGAATGTCCCCAGTAATAATGTCAAATCCTGGAGCAGTCTTCGGGTTGATGTTTTCTTCAATTCCTGTTATTTCTTTTGGAGTAGTGAGTCTCCTGGATAAGATTTTCCCAATCAAGAGTATCTTCACCTTCATTCGGTTGGAAAGTCCTTTCGAGATTTTCGGCATATCTGTTAGCCTTTTGTATGTTGCTTTTTGCCCATGTACCAACTGCATTTTTAATTGGCGGATTCTGCAAAATTGGTCCTTTTAGTCTTTTAGTGGGTCCAAAGTGAATAATCAGCTTTACTGTCAATTAGATAGTTTCTTATCCATTGGGGATCTAGATTGATGCCAAATTCTTCGGAGTTTTCTTTTTTCGAAAATAAGTACCCTAATTTCTAAAGGGTAATTATTACCCTTGGTTCGTGGGATAATATTAGGGGATATGCATCTGCTTCCTTGTCTAAATGATCTTCGTTTATTAACGGGGATACCAAATTAATAGATTCTTCGAGTTGGATTTGAAGCTCTGCCAATCGGTTAGTCGATTAGTTAGTCTAGGAGGCATTTCCTTTTGTATAATATTACCGCTCAGGGTGAGGAGAATGGTCAAAGTTCATATCCCAAGCCTCTTTTTTTTTATTGGGATCTGTAGGCCAATATGTCGGCTTGCCAGTTCATATTGTTTCGCATTTTAGTTCATGGACTGCTTGGAAAAATGCTCTTCCTTTTGTAGTTATTAACCTAGATCCCCATTGAACGTGTTTGGCATTAAAGTCGCCTCTAATGAATCAATATATGTGATTATTTAGACAATCTAAATATTGGTCCTTTTTTAGGGAATGTCTAGGCAGACAGTAAACAATGATTTCGTATGTTTTGGTTTTGACATTTACAGAGGCAGCTATTTCCTTGAATGATTGAGTCACACTCAGCAATGGACTACCCATTTGGTCTTCATTTTTATTTGTGAGGTTAGAAGAATGTAGCTTAAAATATGTATTGCTTCTTATTGCTCCTAGCAGTTAATCGCTTTCTCTACTAATATCCAGAATTTTTGTTTGGAATTTTCTGATCTTTAAAACTTTTTAACCGACTTCTTCTAAGTAGAACTAATCCTTTTTGAAAAAGTAATATCGCATACCTCAATTTCATCATATAAGACATTTGAGCATCCATAGTTGGACTAACAGGCCACATTTGCAAAATTTGTTAGCGTCAACTAGCGTCAAATCTACACTTTCAATATGAAAAACTGCACTCCAATCTAAGGATGTTTTACTTTGAAGATCTTGATCTTTTCTTATATTTACAAAAAAGTTGACCATCAATATCTATTTTTTCATGGAATGAATAAGCAGTCTCCCTCTGCTACCATAAACGAACTTGAATTTTCACTTCCCTTGCGTTGTTACTTTCCTTTTTTTTAACATCGATTTACGAATAGAAAGTTCTTCCTTCACTATACGTGGATGTTGGGTATGTGTCCGTTGTCTTACGCACGTCAGGGATGTAGGGATTTGTAGATACAATATGCTGTGTTAATTATTGCATACAAATTTTGTGACTTGCACCATAAATAAACAAGTTATATTAAAAGCTAAGACGTCGAAAATGTTAAGTGTTCTCTAAAATCGCTATTATAAATTATATATAAGTAATAGAATAAACACTTAGTTTTAATTAATAAAACTGATTTATCATTATTACCTGTCAGAGTGATAAATTAAGTTATACAAATAATTATTATTATACCTGGTATACACCTATCAATTACTAATATTTTATTAGTAATTGTAATTAATGATATCGTCAATTACAATATTTAAAAATCAACAAAATTTATTTACTGGACGTTCCAAAGTGCATATTGCTTTACGCAAAATAAAAAAAAAATCGTATGAAAATGTCCATAACGTATTTTTTGATTTCGTCAATTTGTATTTCACAGGAGTCGGTTCAAACGTTTGCCGCCAACTGTATAATAGACGAACCCAATGTTCCATGCATTGCGATATAAAAAAAATGTAAATTTATGTTGAACGTATTTGAGCTATGTATCATGTATCTGTACAACAAAGTGTAATAAAAACAAAAGAACACGTTTAAGGCACGGTCTGGCTGAGACAATGTGTTGTACTGGTACTGGTCTCAATAATAGCGACATTAAAAAATTCCTAAGATACTCGTCGATAACTCGTCGTGGGTGGAGTTCAAACGTGCCCTCCGGGTAACATTTTTCGTCTTCTTTTATTTTATGGAATAAAAAAACCCTTTTTATTCGTTAATAATGAACAGCGAAGAGTTAAATTACAAATTTAGCAAATTTATGGCCGTACTGATACAGTTTGGGTCAGGATAGTAAACGATTCGAATTTATGATATTTTTTACACAACACGAAGTACTCCTTTATGGCTGTTTACTTAAACATAATAATATAACCAGAGAATCTAATTTTTTTATTGGTAATTAAAATTCGTAACATTTTTTTATTCTAAGACTCTCCTGAAGGTGATGATTTGTAGAATAATTTTCCGGTTCTCTTCTGCGTTAAATATTTTGAATTCTTGACATTTTGACGTTCCATAATATTAAAATCTAAATAGAGCAAAATCAAAGCAACCAACAAATTTCATCAATCTGAAGGACCGAGTTTTCGGAAAAATTAAGAAACTTTTGGCATTAATTTTTCGAGTAGAGTCATCTCCGGGCTTTCGCTCATTATTTCCGAACACCTTGTATAAAACAATTCGATAACTATTATCTTCATAATTAAGGACTATTTTGATCTTCTTGAGATAGCAGGTATCATTATTGGGTACATCGAAGTAAAAAATAAAGCAAAGAAAGTCCACCAATTAGTTTACACGCTATACTGGATAATTCTATCTAAATAAGGATCAAGACAACTTTGCAAAAGCTTGTTTAAAAATAAGAGACGGTATATAAACCCATCCTGGTACCATAGTCGGTCGTATCTTCCCTCTACCTTCCTCACGTTACGTATTGAGGTCCGTGATCACGTACTGTGTATTTTTATCGATCATCTTTTTGATTATTATCGATAATTAACTCCACCTTGAACTTAGTTGATTAGAAAACGTGTTCTGTATGGTGGATAAAATTTATTAGGCTTCAGCTTATAACTTGGGACATAATCACTTTAATTATTATCATATAAAGTAGGAAGTGTTGTTATTATAGTCAATAAAAATTGTATATGAATTTTAAAAAGTTACATTGTGTGACGGATTCAAAATATCCTTAATAATATGTAGATTTCGCTTTAGATAAGTTTTTATAGCGTTATGTAATATTTTTTCAAGGAACAACTAGGAAGATTGTAAAATAAAGTTACGATATACTTAATCATAAATCATAAATTCCTATATATTATAAGATACAGTTAGAAATAATGTTTTAGGATGATAGCAGTTTAGGGAAGTAGAAAAAAAGAGAATATGTTTAATCAACAATGTCAAAATTTGTAGCTTAGATAAGTGGTATACTTATTCTTACCCATTTTTTTAAACAGAAAAAACGGAACTGCATAAAATGAATATCTAACTAGTTTACATTCACTGGTAGTTTCATGTTTGCAAAGAATGATGAAGAATAAATACGAATGAAGTTGAGGTAAGTAATTCATTCTGTCACGTTAATTAGAAAATGCTACAAAATGTGCCAGATCAGCGATTCAGTAAACGAAGGAAACCGCAAATCTTAAAATTAAAAGAAACTGCCAAAATCATGTCCGATGAAGCAAAAGAATCGTTGGAAAAACTGAAAAAATTGAAAAAGTTACAATAGAAATGAGTAGCTGACTACTCACGGGTTACAAAATGATAAAACTTGCCCGATTGCTAATACTTAGCCAAAAACTAAATCCATTGTTTCGCAAGTAAAATAATAAACTGATAAAACTTCTACTTTATTAACAGCGGAACGAAGGAAGTTGAAATGAAGATTGCAGAAGAATATGAAGAAGATTTTAAAAATATCTGTTTAAAATCTGTTTCCACTGAAGGAATAAAATTTAGTTTAATATTGGTATAAATACATGACGCTACACCAGAAGTTGGGAAATGGAATCGTTTATACTCATAAAAATTATCAGAAATCATTCTTAGAATAGTTCTTGTTAGATTGAAAGATCATCTTAGTTGCAAAATGTATGCCTTCCACGATAAAGGTTCCACCGTTACAATATTGCTGCTAATATTGGACTTAAATCTATTCGTTAGTTTCTTTAATGGCAAAAGTTTCTTTGGCATTTTTCTGAAAAATCAAAAATAACTAGTCTTAAAATTTGTTTTCTTATACAAAATTTTTATAACTTTTTTACTAGTGGACACATTCTCTTATCAATAACGTTCTTCTACATTCTTGTTGTTCCAAATTTGACGTAAATCCTTCAATTCCGAAGGATCTAAATTGTCCTTGACTTTTGGATAAAGATTCACAACTTTTTTGTTTGAAATTTTTTTCTAAATTTTGCACACTCAATTAAATACCACTAAAAAAATTGTTAAAAAGGTCGTCTTGTTGCACCACGACAAAATAAGCCATTTTCAAGAAAAATGCTTTTAAAAGTTTACTTGCAATAAATGGATGTCTCCCTTAACTTAATTCCATAGCATGCATTTAGATTCATTATTTTACATGTCTCTTGGCCCATTGTTTACTTGTTAAAACAAGACATTAAGGTACATAGTTAATACTTTACTACAAAAATATTGGATTCTGAACCTGTCTAGTCTGGTGGAAAATGTATTTTTTCATTGCCCATTTTGTATGAAGAGAAAAGCAAAATCAGAAATCTATTTTATGGGAAACTTGCTTTATTAACGTCTTTCCCACCATTCTGGCCATTCTGGATTATTTTGGAACGGTTTATGCTACAATTGAAGCAGCAAAAGGTACGGTGTTCTGTTTACATGCTTGAAGATACTTACGAAATATTCACCTGGAAATAGCAGTTTCATGACTCAGTAATAATGGTGAGAGAAAGGGAGCCTGCCCAACAGATAATGGTTCAAATTTCAAAGGTCCTGAAAGGGAACTGAACCTGGTTTTAAATGATAACGCAGACAACGAAGAAATAACAAGAAAATTGTCTACCAAATACATTTGATGAAAAGTGTAGAAACGCTTAATCTGTTATTCTTGAACAACAAGCACCAAAGTAAGAAACGTTCTAAAAACCATATTTGTGGAAGCCGAATTCACTGGCAATTTAAGACCACTTAATGACGAATCCTTGAATCATAACGGCGACAAAGCCTTGACCTTGACTTTTTTACTTAGCTTAAAAAGACAATAGAAGTTAACCCAAAATGTTTCTTAACAATTTTGGAAGTTGGAAGTTGATTCAGGAATATTTGTCATTTATAAACTTGAGAAAAAAATAAAAGTCAAGTTCAAATGGATGACGTGGTAATGGTGGTTAATGGTTGATGATTAAGCTCTATGAAAAATATAGAAGAAGAAAACGTTGTTGAGTCCAGGTTGTAATAAAGTTAGGGTTGTTGATGTGACTTCCAAAAATACAATATATATGTATTCCTCGATTTATTCCATTATGGTAAAAGATTGTTTGGAGACAAATTTATATTATTTTAATAGTAAAAATATTGGATTCTGAAACTGTCCAAGTTTGTATAAAACAGAGGACCAAAATCAAAAATTCCTCTTATGTGTAAGTTGCCAAAAGCTAGATTAACTTATTTCGTTCCTTTCACCTTTACTGGCATGAATTATTTTGGATCGATTCATGTCATAATTAGAAAAAGAAAAGAGAAGTGATATGGTAACTCAGCAATAATGATGGCCTAAGAGAAATTTTCAGTGATAGTGGTTTAAGTTTCAAAGACACTAGAAACAGATTTAAATTGGTTTCGAATGGAGTCGACAACAAAATTGTGTATCAAAGACCTACCTACTGCGTTACATATGAGAGGAGTCTGAGTAAGCTTGAAGAAATCAGTAAAACTGATGTCTGGTGTTCTTGAAGAACAAGCACCTGAGGAAGAAACTGTACAAACCATATTTGTAGAAGCTGAATTCACTCACTGTTAGCTCAAAACCACTGCCATATAGTTGGAGCGATGAATATTTTCCATTACCTACGTCATCAATTTAAAATTTACGAAAATCAACATATCTTCCTCTACCAATAAGAGTACCTTCTTTTTGGGGCTAGATAGGAAAAATATCTAGCTATCCAATGGTATATGATGGAAAATCCGTCGACCACATATTATCGTGTAGAAGCGCAATGGAAAACATTCATCGCTCCAACTATATCTATAAATTATAGAGACAATGAACAAAGCCTTAACTCTGAACCATTTTTACTTGGGCTTTACAAGGAATCCCATACTCTCTGAAAATTAAATGCAGTTTTGGACAAGGTAATTGAAATTAAGTCAAAACTTCTCTGAAAAGTTTTGCAGCAGGAGGATTCAGGAGTATTAGTTTACATAAACTTGAGAAGTAAATAGAAAAATGACAAAAGAGTTCAAATGGAGGACGTGGTGTGTGTGGTGGAAGCAAATTGAAACCGGTTTTGAATGAAATCGAGTCTACCAAAGACATCACATGGGGATGGTAGTGAGACATTTTTGTCACTCCACCTTTTCCCAGTCGTTTTTTCCACTTCATTTTTTCCATAGGCCACTTTTCCCACTGATCCTTTTTCCCCACTGACCGTTTTTTCCATAGGATACTTTTCTCATTGCTTCTTTTTCCCACTGACCCTTTTTTCCATAGGCCACTTTTCCCATTGCTTCTTTTTCCCACTGACCTTTTTTCCACTAAAATTTCCCACAAAAATTTTCAATAAAAAAAATTTATTCGTAAATATATTAAGATATTTCAGATTTTACAAACTATTAAAAACATTCAATTAAAAAAAAAATTATTCGTAAATATATTAAGATATTTCAGTTCTTACATACTATCAAAATCTCCAAAATCGTGAATTAAAACGAGATGCTGTTGCCCACGTTGTGAAGATACTCTGCAATCCTGCCTTCTTTTTTTTTTCTTCGTATGAGCGGACAATATGGACTTCTGATTCGACCATTTTACTTCTTTGAATTATACGTTTGACAGAAAACAAATGCCAATAAATTGTCAATAAATAAAAACATAGTGGAAAAATAAATTATGGGAAAAAATGGCCTATGGAAAAAAACTATGGGAAAAAATGGTCGGTGGAAAAATGGAGTGACAAAAGTATCGTACAATCGTAAAATAAACCATGAGAAAAAATTACTTATGGAAAAATAAACTATGGGAAAAAATGATATATGAAAAAAAACTATGGGAAAAAATTACCTATGAAAAAAAAAACTATGGGAAAAATTGTCCAGTGGAAAAAAACTATGGGAAAAAATGGCCAGTGGAAAAAATGGAGTGACAAAAGTGTCGTACAATCCATGGGGATCAATCTGGGCACGCTCGATGAAATCAGTAAAACTGATGTCCGTCATTTTCGAAGAACAACCACCTTAGGAAGAAATTCTACAAACCATATTTGTAGAAGCTGAATTCACTGTTGGCTCAAAACCACTGACATATCTGCAGATTATAGAGACAACAAAGCCTTAACTCCGAACCATTTTTACTTCGGCTTTACTCATATTCTCTGAATATGCAGTTCTGGACAGTTTCGTTTATAAAGGTAATTGAAGTTAACTCAAAACTTCTCTAGAAACATTTTACAACAGGTGGATTCAGCAGAATTAGTTTACATTAACTTGAGAAGTAAATAGAAAAAATGGAGGACGTGATGGGTGGTTGAAGATAAGCTTCACGTAATACATAGACGAAATGAAAATTTGTTGCATCCAAATTTAACAAGAAAAGGTCAGATTGAGAAGTGTAGATCTAATAATGTTTACATAGGAAATTAGTTTCAAATCGCATTATCATAATCATTGGTCAAGATCTTAAAGATAGTTTGTACAAAAGATAATTATTCTGGTGTATGAGGTGGAAATTACACTGACATGAGTTGCTCGTGTGACTCTCTTTTTTTATTTTGCTTGGGCTATTTGCAACTTTCCAGCTTTGTTAACCCTTTTTAAAACGGAATCTCGGCCGTCAGTTTCTTATTTTAGAGTGCAGGAAACAGCACTTTCTCTCTTGGCGGTTTCCAAAACAGGCGAGGGTAGTCTGCAGTGAAGAAACGGTGGTATACAGTGGTCTAGGAGATGATTGTCGGTTTTAGCGGGCTGGACAACTTCCTATACAGGTCTAATTAGTTTTACACACCAAAAATAATAACACGGCGATTTTAGAGTAACATACAAAATCTTTATTTATTGATAAAGTGACAGATAAACCTACATCTACTAATTAATCGGTGCAATATGCATACGATTGGTAAAGGAAGACAAAGTCAAGGATTTCTTCTATGATCAAAAATAATACCATTTCACCTTGATTACGTACATGGATTTGGGGGTTGTCTAATTTCTGTGGTATGTTTAATTTAAAAAATAATAATTTGTGGAACTTTTACCTCAAAAATAAATATAATAAATGTGATACTTAGTCTAAACAATTTTGCACTTGAAAAATCTCTAAAAAAAAACAATAAATCTCCACATATGATCTGGTGTTTCATTGACAATAAATCATCTTCTCGAATAATCAATCCAATAATCCTCTCCATCGAAATCAAGCCATCAACAAATCATGGAGTGGCGGTCACATCTAATGCAGATGAGTGTGGTCGACACTAGGATACAACAGCATTTCTCATTAATCCAATAAACATGATCGAGTGCGCCAGTTCTAATTGACAATAGACGAATGCCGCGGTAGCGCCGGAACCCCGCCGTGCGACCTCCTGCACGTTCATGCGGGTCAAGAGGGAGATAGAACGTAACACGGCTGACACTATGAAAGATTCCGACGCAACTACACTCGCCGGCACAATTAGTGCATCCACCTTCAAATTTATTTAATTTACTTCCTTCAGGACACGTTATTTGTTACATATGATATCCACATGTGCTAAAAAGGGAGCACGATAGGAAACTGCGACATTTAGAATTATTAGTAAAAGGGATGAATAAAATGATAGAAGTATGGAAAATATTATTAAAAAAGTTTCTATTGTGATTTTCTTTTATTAATAAATAATGTTTCCTTTAGATTTAGATGGGGTTAAGGCCATACTATTTTTTAATAAAGTCGACGTTGAGAAATAATTTGTTTTATCCTCAGCATACTGAAAATATATACAGTGATTATTGTTTGTAGTTTATTTGTGGCGGATAGTTAATATTCATTGAACTTAATTCTGGGAATCACGCCAAATTCTAAAAAATAAATAGAAATAAGAAAATTGCCAAAATATGTCAAGATAAAAGTGTAGTATCAAAGGCAAACCTCAACATTTTGCCCCAGAAAACCACTGTATAAAGTTCTAAATGAATATAAATACAATATTGTTATCTAAAATTCGTATCAGTGGTTTTCTAGTATTTTACACTAGAAAAATATAATAACAAAATGTATATTATATAATATATAGATATATATACATATATTTATATGATATGTAAAAAACAATTATAAAACGATAACTTATCTTAACAGAACGTTTCGAACCAAAGTCTAGGTCCTTTTTCAACTGTGATTACAAAAAATTACTTGACAAAAAAGATCACTTTGACACCTGACACTGATTATTAATTAATGCATAGATCACTAGATAAAGAATTCTAATTTATTTTGATATTTCCGTCACGTACTTCTTTTTGGAGAATCGGTAGCCAGACTTCGTCTAGCAACACTGAAGTAGTAGAGACGCAGTCGGTACTATTTAGTTGAATACAGGCACTCTCTTTAAGTTTTCGTGTATTACAATGTGTCTCCGTTTGAATTATTTTTGCCTGTGTCCAACTAAATCTGTGGCTATTACTCCAAGCATGTTGTGCCAGTGTAGATTTATCAACTTGGTAATTTTTAACGTTATTTTTGTGTTCAGATATTCTAACTTCTAATGGTCTAGACGTCTCACCTATATATAGCTTTCCACACTCGCATGAAATGCTATAAATACAATTTTTAGATTTTTGAACACTGTTAAAAGGTTTGGTTTTTGTTAAGAATGATCTGATGGTATTGCAAGATAGACTTAGACGACTTGGTAATAAGTTCAATATAAGAACCACCTTTAAAACTTGCAATACCATCAGATCATTCTTAACAAAAACCAAACCTTTTAACAGTGTTCAAAAATCTAAAAATTGTATTTATAGCATTCCATGCGAGTGTGGAAAGCTATATATAGGTGAGACGTCTAGACCATTAGAAGTTAGAATATCTGAACACAAAAATAACGTTAAAAATTACCAAGTCGATAAATCTACACTGGCACAACATGCTTGGAGTAATGGCCACAGATTTACTTGGACACAGGCAAAAATAATTCAAACGGAGACACATTGTAATAAACGAAAACTTAAAGAGAGTGCCTGTATTCAACTAAATAGTACCGACTGCGTCTCTACTAGTTCAGTGTTGCTAGACAAAGTCTGGCTACCGATTCTCCAAAAAGAAGTACGTGACGGAAATATCAAAATAAATTAGAATTCTTTATCTAGTGATCTATGCATTAATTAATAATCAGTGTCAGGTGTCAAAGTGATCTTTTTTGACAAGTCATTTTTTGTAATCACAGTTTAAAAAGGACCTAGACTTTGGTTCGAAACGTTCTGTTAAGATAAGTTATTGTTTTATAATTGTTTTTTACATGTCATATAAATATATGTATATATATATATATATATATATATATATATATCTATATATTATATAATATACATTTTGTTATATTTTCTAGTGTAAAATACTAGAAAACCACTGAAACGAATTTTAGATAACAATATTGTATTTATATTCATTTAGAACTATATACAGTGGTTTTCTGGGGCAAACTGTTGAGGTTTGCCTTTGATACTACACTTTTATCTTGACATATTTTGGCAATTTTCTTATTTCTATTTATTTTTTAGAATTTGGCGTGATTCCCAGAATTAAGTTCAATGAATACAGTGATTATTTTGATGACATGACAAAAATTTGTATATCTATTAAAAAAGGCTACCTTTTGTATAAGCTACAACTATATTATCCTACATATCTAAACAGTATGTCTAATTTATAGCCCAACATATTCAGTTTTATGACCATAAAAAAATTCTAATCGAGAATTTATAGTGGGCAGTACTACAGTAACTCAGACTGTACAATGTACATATTATGTACTATGTACTTTAAATAACTGCAGTAAATTAAATAGAAGTATGGTTACTATACTTATTATATCAGATACAGAAAGTAAGTAAACATATTAATTTAGCTAAATAAGTGGTTATCATTTTCCATACTCCGTTATTAATTCTACATAATTAGTTATATAAAAAAAAACAAATTGCCAACGACCACAAGTAATTTAAATTATTAAGGCCATTTATACGTAATTACTAGTTTTTACTAACTAAGGAACACATGCAGCAAATAAATAAACAAATGAAAAATATACATATCCAAAGAATCCAGAACAAGGATGGCAGGATGTAGGAAATAATGCCATTGAATTTAATCAATATGAGATACAGTTTAACACCTTTCAAATCTATCGTCAATGCAATTCAGATGGTTTTGTTTGACTGTACCCTACTTTATAAAATTTTATATCAATCAAAATGCTAACCTTTTTGTTATATGTATTTTTCTAAACAGGGCAATATAACTCGCTTTTTAATACATTAAACATAGAGTGTCCAAGAGTTAAACAAAACGTTGTTTCGTCATATTTTTAAAACAAGAGTCGATCTTTGCTCTTGGAATAATTTTGTGTCTGTCTAATATGTTTAATAATTGCTTATGCCGGCGAATAATGCATATTGTGTATTATTTCCAGTAACAATCGATCTTTGCATACATATAAAAAACCTGCTGACATTTATATATTTATTCAAATGTACATGGACCATATGCACCTAGGGCTAGGTCAAAAGTGATAGTTGATTAAATAAATATAATACAACAGAATTCAATATTTAATAAAGGGGACTATCAGTATTGCATTTTTATCTTTAACTATTTTCTATAGGTATATTTGAATTTACATAAAATATACATTGCATGTCTAATAAAGGTAATGCATAAGTAACTCAAACTGATACTCTATAAGAGAATATTACGTAAAAAATATCAAGAATCAAGAATCTAGTAAATGTGAATTGAAATTTGTATTAACATATTTTTTATATATATTATTACGAAACGTATTTATTTAGTTATTTGCAACAAAGTTGGCGCATATTTTATTAAATTAATTAGAGTAAGGCGTGGTGTAGTAATTGTGTAGGAATTTGCATGGGTCAGACTAGCTATTAAAACAAGAAAATAAAAGAACATACCAATACACAGCGAGTTTATTGGCGATAATAATGTTTATCCATAGCATTAAACAAGTAAATTAACTACTATTAAAAAGATTTGAGGCATCAATAAAACAAAACATTGTCCGTTCATACCAGGTGTCGCAGAAAGCACATAAACCTCTTTTTCTACAGTTTTTTAATAAAATTTTGAAATACGGAACTTCGAATACCTATAAACTCTCAAAGTTTGGTCAAAGAAATCACTTCAGGCGTGGCTCATTGAAAATAATACACTATGTATTATTTAAGTCACTTTTCTCATACAATTTATTCATCAGAGGGTTTTCCAATTTAATATTAGATAATAAGATGTCCCTAAAGGGAGCATATTTTTTTCCATTTCTAGTAGGCTACGATATTCAGAAACAAATTTTATAATTAATTATCGAAGTATGCCTTGCAATTGAAATCGAACTATTTTGTTCAGTTGTTTACATTTGGAAATATTTGGATTTTTCCATTTTACTATATTATGGAAATTCACTCCTATATCCCCAATTTTTCAAACGGATGATTTTTTTTATTTCCTGAATCCTGATACATTCATAAATTTGTTTACACTGTTTTTTTCGATGCGACACTCAATTTGAAATCAAAAGAACTGATATAAAGTAAATTTATGACTATATCAAAGATAAAAAGATGTCTAGGCTGTTATTTGGTTATTTGAAAAACTGGAGTTACGACAGGTTGAATAAAATATAAAATTAGAAAAGTTATTTCGGAATCTAAACAAATGAAGGAAGCAGGTCACTTTTAGATCAAAATATTAAGAAATACAACGTGCTACTTTGATTTTTAATTTTTAAATTTGTCCCTTAATTTTTCATATTTCACTAAAAAACAATTTAATGCTACTTATAGGGTTATTTATGATCCGATTTTATCTGGGATTTTATATTAGAGAAACTACTCGAAATATAATTTACAGCTTTATAAGAAAAACTTGATCAGTTTTATATTAGAAATATATCAAAATAAATTCGTATTTCCATCCTTCCAACTATTTTTAAAATATTTTCATGTACTGAATGAGACCCCATATATACGCATTCTTTCATTCTAGCGGAAATACAGTAAATCTCATTCAGCGTAAAAATACTTACATCCTTATCGAGTTTAATAGATTAAATTAGGCATCTGACATTTGTAGTACGTGCTCAAAGGACACCTCATGAAAATAAGAAAAGACATCTTATAAGGTAGGACACCATAACGACGAATAAAAATATTCGGAGACTTCTTTATTTTTTGGTAAATACAACAATCCAACAGTTCAAATTAAAAATGTTGAGAAACGCAGCGCACTAATTTTTTATACTACGATTTTGTATTAATAGTCGTATCTTGTATTGTTATATGTCTTGTTTTTTATTGTTTGATTAAAGTAAGAATCCAATTTTTGTTGGATAAATTCTGTTTTGTTTTGACTATATTGTGATGTATTTACATCCGCTAGATAAAAATATTGAGGGTTTAATGTTGATTTTTTGAGCATGTAAAGTCTTGAGAAAGCCTTATACTTATTTAAAATTATACAGTGACCTCTTAATATAGTCTTTCCAGTAGATATATTCCACCCCACTCCCAACTTTTAATGAAATAAATTAAAGAGTCAAGAAACTCAATGATAAATTATTTTTTATAGAATTCAAACATACTCAGCAGCAGCAAGTGATTCAGATTTCGCTTTATTTGAAAGGTATTTTCCACATATTCGTTTTTAAAAAGTCAGGAAACTCTGTTGAAGTTATGCATGAATATTCGCAAGAAATAATAAAATGAAGTGAAGTAAAATATTCTAATAAATAAATTTAGTTGAACTCCCTTTGTACCTATTGGATACCTTCTGGTGCACACTGTGGAATGTTTTCCTGATGATCATTGACGACGGATAGACTCATAGATTATTTATTCATTGCAAAATATCCAAATGAGTTTCTGGTTGACTAATGAACACTTTGAGTTTAAGGTAATTTCATAAAAAGAAATGAAGAAAGAAAGAAAAAGAATATGTAGGATATTCAATGGAGCCACAACTACTGATCCACCTGGTAGAGTGCAAGTTGTCAAGTTTGTTTCTGACTTGCCCGAATAACAGATATCATCATACTGAAAGGTTATTTTGATTTATTGGAACTTTTGAGCAATTACAGTGAAGTTTTATTGCGAAAAAGACCACTACGATGCAATTCCCCAAAATATACATACTTAAATATCAACTTCTGCTAATTAGTGCTAATTTCTAGCCAATGATGTTGTCGACCAATCCTTTCAGTTAACCACTGAATTATTCTGTCTGGATCGTCGCTTCTCCTTGAACTAATGCACTATTTACTTTTTTTTTAAATGAACTGGATAGATTTTCTTCTCCATACTGAAGGAGACCACCTCCTTCAGTATGGAGATATCCATTATTTTTCCAGTATGGGCGGAACCAGCCTCCAAGCTCCGAGAATTTCAAAATGAACAGTATCAAATATTTCCTACAAGTAGGATGCTGATGTCTCTTATAGAAGATCCGTTATGACTCAAAATACAAAGTATAACATTCAAAGAAGATGGTATCAATTCAAGGATACGATTGGATGAACCATTTTGAATCAAAAACAGAATTTCAAAAATTATTGAAAACTTTCGATTAAACTGGTGATAAAGCTCGTGAATTGAAATGTGAAATATTTCTTATATGTACCTATGTACAGGGTGTCCCGTAAACAATGGATAATCCTGAAAATGGTAATAGGCCATAAGCAATCAGAATATCACAACTTAACCTTATTGAAAACCCTAGAGTTTTTGAGATATGGGCACTCTTTTGAAATTTTGAAAATTTTTACTTTAGGATTGTATTTTGCATGCCACTGCCACAAGGTACCTAAGGATTTATTCATTCCGTTTTTTTTATGAATATTCTAGAACACTTCTGCTATCAAACGTGTATAGGAGTTTCTAGACAACGACGTTATTCTCAAAACCAGAAATACTAACCTAGAGTAGAAATTTTAAAAATTTTAAAAGAGTGCCCATATCTCAAAAACCGTGGGGATTTCAATAAGGTCAAGTTGTGATATTCTAATAGGTTACAGCCTGTCCTATTACCATTTTCAGGATTAACCCCCCATTTTTATTTTTATTTTTGACCGATTCGAAAAATTGGGATTCGGATTGGCAATAACGTTTTAAATATATAGGGTACGCAAAAAAGTTAGGTTCTTTGAAATGGAACACCCTGTATATTTTGACAAATTTGAATTCCTCCAATCATTCTGATTACAAATATATACACATATTGTATAATTGCTTTACTGGTTTTTGAGTTATTTTCATTTTATTATTGATAAGTTGAAACAAAAGCGTTATTTTATAAACTCATATAATAAATGAATAGAATAAATCAATTATATATTTAAAAAAACTGTAATTTTTTTCGTACCCTGTATATTTAATACGCTACTGCCAATCCGTTAGCAGGAGTGGAATCTACATAGAAAACCGTGTAAGGCCGGTTTTTAAATTTTTGGAATCGGTCAAAGATAAAAATAAAAATGGGGGGTTTACATTAATAAAACTAACCCTGTACAGGGCATCACGTGAAAATGTCCTTTTTTGCAATTATGAAAAAGGTGCAAAGACCTTAGTTAACTAATTTTTTTCGCAAAATTCTAATTTTGAATCAACAAAACAATTGCGCATCGCGTTTAAGAAATATGACATCATATTAAATTTATCATATGACAATAATTTATACATATAATGTATTTTGTATATACGCTGAAATTTCATTCTAGACTGTATATAAGGCAACCAAGCAAATAAAGGAATTCTCAATTAGAATGGATAAACAAAATAATTATTTCCTCAGCAAGTTTGTGTGAAGTGCATATCCGAAATGTGTTTAAAATTTAAAATATTCATCTTGTCTACGAGTGACACAACTGTTAAGGGTACCTAGGGAAATATTTAATAAATTCAAACTCAAACAGTTATCATTTTTTAATATTACAAACAATTTAATATACAAATCAAAATGTTTTTAGTGTCAATGTAACTTGTTTTAATTAAACCAAACTCATTACACTTCTATAAAGAATAAATGTAATTTATTAGGTGCGAAATAATTGATACGTTTGTCTTACCACAGAAAAATCCTAAAAGTATCACGGGAAAATTTACAGTTGTATAAAAGTTATAAAAATAACCTTCATTCCATTCAAATTATAGTTGCAAAACCGCATAAATCAGGCTACTGATAATAACAAATTATTGCAGCTATTTATTTTACATAATCATTAAAGTACTTCTGGTTTTATACCTAACAGGATTGCACTATTTAATTCTGCAGGGCACACTGTTATGTTTACAAATAATTTACCAGATCGATGGCATTTTCTTCTCCCAAACGTCGCTGATTAAAAGTGAAATAACTCAGGGACTCATATTGAGGCTATTATTATTTATTTGAGCTAATAACTTATAAAATCTCATGTATACTGAGGCGTTGATTGTACTCCAATTTGGTGTTATTAATTTACTCCATTTTCTGTGTTATTTATCAAATCAACAATACACGTAGGATTTGTGGGCATATTAATAAAATTAATTGCTAATTAGAGTTTCACATCAATATAGATTTAAGCTATTAATATCTGATGGCGATGTCAACTGGCTGGTAATATAATAATATTGTTCTCACAACACATTCCAATCGAACGTTTTCGCAGCAGTACCTGATCAAATTATTAATTTTTTTCATGACGAAAATCCATTACATAAGTACAGAAAATTAAAATGAAGAGAAAAAAAGGCAAACAAAACGTCTTGATTATATCTAATCCTTTTTATTTCTGTACAAAATTGATTGATTAAACCCAACTAGTTTCAGCTACACAGCCATCTTCAGGGAAATAACATTAATTAAAAATAGTAGATGTACCTAAATAAAATCATAAATAAATTTTGAAAAAGTGTTAATAAAATAATTTTTACAAAAAATTTGTATATAAAATTACCTACGTTGAGAAATTTTACATACAATAACAAATAGAATTAATAAAAATTAAAAGTAATTAGGTGAACAATCATAAGTCGTCAAATCCCAGACTCACCAACAAAAGATCCTTTCATAAAATTACTTAAAAAATTATTTGAAAAAAACCCTTGTATGGTGAATGACGGAGCCCGACGACAAACGCCATTGTCCATAAATAATGACTTGATAATGTAAGAAAATTACGCAAATATTTCAGGACCAACTCTACTCTACTAAAATAAGTAAAATATAATAATAAAATTTAGGAAATTTTTTATTGTAAGTAATATACCTACTTATAATAAAAATATTTGTAATTGAAAAAGTCAAAAGTTTTTCACATTGCATTACTGTTGAAACAATTAAATGTAAAAAATGTAAAAAACAACACATTTCTAAATGATTGACTAAAAATAAATGAACCGAAACTAAGTAATAAGACGCAAGATGTCTTCAGCAGGTTTCGCAATAGAGGACATATGATTATTGATTATATTAATTCAAAGATAATGAAAGTCTTGAATGGATTTTAGATTTAGAGAATTTACATTAGGTTTATTAATGTTTTTGAAAATGTCTAGGTTTTCCAAAATATTTAAACGTGAACCGTGGTCACAAATGTGTAAAATTCCATAATTATTTTCAGTGAAAAAAATATGATTATGTTAGTATTTATTTAAGTGTTCAGCAATCCCATATTTAAGCTTCCTGCCACTTTGTGTTGAATAGTTTACTCATAAATATAAAAAAGTGGTTATATATTCTATTAGCACTGCCCATAAACCCAACGGGTACGGGTGGTTTCAATATTCCCATATTCAATATTACCTATATATTTGAAAAAAATAACTGGTTATTTACACAAAGGGTTATATTATGCTAAATAAAATATTTGTTTTAAATTCATTTTATATTCATTTTTAAAATAAATTTACAATTCACTAATGTCTGTTTTCCTCCAAGTCAACCGCCGGTAAAAATCGTGTAAGTACACCTACTTCTAATTTCGAAAAAATTCACAGTCCTTCGCAAAGATGCAACCGGAAGAGACACTGGAAATGACGAAGTAGAACGCAAATCTTGTGAAATTTCGAATGTGATAAAAATGAAAATTTGTTGTATGAATGTATGAATTTAGACATTGTACTTCCTGACAACTACCGTAAATTTGTGAGCATCTTAAACCTGCTTTTCTGTTGCAGTTGCAGGAGATAAGTTGTAATATTGATTCTGGTGTTGGCACAAAAAGTGTTGGCACAGGTAAGGAGCCGTTGATTTGCTTTTATCCCCACTGTTGTGGATTTTCTTCATTGCCAAGCCATTTCTGAATTTTGTAGAATAATCGTAACAAATGTTGAACGATTGCCTCTGAAGTTGGTAGTAATAATTCCAACTTTGTTTTTGCGGCGATTTTTTGAATTGGTTAAATCTGTATGAGTTGAGTGAGAGATTTGTGAATTTCTTTGCAACGTATACAAGCAGGAAAAGAGTTTCACCAGCCTGTTTTACTTATGAGGGAGTCGAATTCTTGTTATTGAAAGTTCTCACTACATTAACCAACTGCATTTCTTTCTAAAGAAGTTTGAAGCTTTTTAATTTTCCTTTCTGGAATATTGTAGAGGTGGTATCACAACCACTGAAGGCATGAGCCAGTAAAATTGTATTTTTATACGTTCATGTGATTTCTGAATTTCTGACGAAGAAAGAATTTTCCATTTAATTTTTTCTGTTCCTGGCCTTGGGAAAAATATTTTTTTTTTTCTGGAGTCAACGCGATTAATAGAACAAGAAGACATCATCTACAGCTTGTTTTACAAAGAATCCTTTATTTTAAAGAATATTTGTCAACATTGAAATTAATCGGATTTCGTTTATACCATTTAACAAAAACTGTTCTTGAGGGAGGGACACGATTACTGAATTTTGCCTAAATTTGTTTTTCACGTAGTTAACATACGTCGCACAAATGTCTTCATAAGTTTTATTTGTCTGTTATAAACTCGATGTAAAAAAATCCACCTTCAATAATTACATAAATAATAAATATAGTTACAAAAACTTCGCAATTTTTTTGCTTATTTTATAAATTTCGGTACATTTTTCCAGTACTGTTAGTAACCGTGTGACATATCGTTGAATCAGGCATTGAGAGAGGAGTCGAACACGCCTATTATTTTCCTTCATTTCAAATCACCCCTTTAAGTTACATATGGTTTTCGGGTATACTTATTTCGACGAGATAAAATGCATTCCGCATTCTCTTCGATTGCATCTAAATCTTCTGCGTCGTTTAAATCCTCAATAATTTTACCGATGCATTAATTAAGACATTGTACTCCCTGACAATTTCCGTAAATTTGCGAGAATCTTAAACCTGCTTTCTGTTGCGGTTGCAGGAGATAAGTTGTAATATTGATTCTGGTGTTAGCACAAAAAGTGCCAATCAATTTTACTCCATGAAATATGTTGAGGATTGAAATATAAAAACTACGCATTAAAAACTTACCCTGGATAATGATAAGACTTAATACTAAGTGTATTATTGCTGTAAAAATTATTTTTTTTATATCATTAATTCAAACATATTTCATGTAATTTTCATAAAAATCAATGTCAAAAGAACCCCAACCTTTTGGCAGGGTAACACGTGTATCAACGTCATGTTTTGTCCAAATAGATATAATTGGTTTATTTTCTCTTCTATACCTACTGTTTGAATTTTGTCAAATATACCTATCATTCGATATTTTTTAAAGCATTTCAACTTTTTAAAATTTTAAACACATATTTGTGCTAAATATTTATAAATACATGTAAATATATATAAATACATGTAAATATACAGTACCCCATAAAATTTTATGTTCAACTTGGAAACAAAGACGGGTTTATAGTACGAAAAGCGTGAATTAAAATGTGAAAACAAACGGTGAATGTGTAACGCCCACACGGAGAGTGACAGCTATTTTCTATTTCAAATTGAAACACCTAAAAACTTGGGCAAAAAATGCCGCCAAACGAATTTAATGGATAATGCTGGGTCATATGCTATGTCAATGGAAGCATCAGTAAATATCGTTTTATGTATGCCGATGTGGTCGACTTGCAACATACGGGTAAGTGATACCCTATTCAATTCGTTTGGCGGCGTTTTTTGCCCAAGTTTTTAGGTGTTTCAGTTTGAAACAGAAAGAGTATAACACCGCGCTGAGCGGCCGCGGCCGCATGCCTATGGAGAGAGAGGCGTGTCTCTTGGCTGCTTTTTTTCTTCGAAGTGGTACCTACGTACCAATCAGAATTCTGTCTCTAATCTGTCTTTATTTTATACTCATTACTGATATTCTCTGTTCTTGTTTTCTAGTTGAACATAAAATTTTGTGGGAATCTGTATATAAATACATGTAAATATTTATGTATACATGTTACTATCTTTTCTGCGTCCATACATTTTAAATTTACATAATATGTTTCCGCGTCCACGGACTTCCTGCATCCGTATACGGACGCAGAAAAGTTTCTCCATGATAATCTGACTATTAATGGTTGGAGTGACCTCTATTAATTTGATATCGAATCTGCCATTTGTTGCAAGTTTTTTGAGTTAATTATTCAAAGTTGGTAATTTGTTCTTTATATATTTTTGAAAGTTTATACAATCTCACCACCATGCCGAAGTAGAGGCACCACTTTTTTCAGAATTTCAGAATAGGGTTGTTCACAATTTTTCATTTAGTTTCAACGAGAATTTTTGACAAAAAAACGTTCAACAGCTCTCTATTTGTAATATATTCATGCCCAAGAGGAATAGAATAAATTTTGTTTGTTTTGTAGGTGCTGTCTGTGGCAGTACACTAGATTCAGTCTACGGACTTCACACTTTTTTCGAGAAATCAAAATGACTAATGTTTTTTCTCTTACCACAACTATTTATTCTAAATCATTTTCTCCTTTATCCAATAACCTTACTGTATATTGTAAGTACGGGGCTTACCTAAACGCTTTATTCTAATCCACACAAAATCAAATTTTATTGCAGCTGTTCGAAGCACTCGCCAAGTTTTATGGCCAGTACTAAAAGCTCGCAAATTCATGAATAAAGTGTAAATTAGTAAAAATAATTATCATTTATCAAGCTATGATGTTTTGCACATAACACGTCAGAATTTAAATATATCTACTTAGTAGATAAATCACTAAATTACATACGAAAATGAGAATAAGAGGAATATTATTAAAAGCGAATAAAGCAAACATTGGATGTTCTTCTAATGATACCATCCGACTAGTTTTCTATATTTTAAATCATTTCATTCATTAAAAATGGGCTTCTTTCAATTTCAAACTTACGTTACGAGGTATTTATATTTTCCATGTATGCACCTTGTGCCAGCAAAACAGAGATATCAAAATTTTTCTTTCATTTATCATTCCCTATTTATTTTAAATTACTTTTGTTTTCAGCTAGAGGTGAATTCGAGGGTGAATTATTCCAAAATGTTACTTTAATTTAAAGTAACTATTACTACAACGGTGCCTACCAAAAGTAGGTAAGATCCCACTTATAAGTTATATATTTTTTGTGACTTGCGCATCCTTGCAGCCAGGTAGGTGCCAATTTTATTTTAAATGGATAATTAAATGATTCTCTTGAAAAGAATACATTAAAATGACAGAACTTACAATGTTAACCAAAATAGGCAACCGGTATCCGCTGAAGGTTTCGTCAAAAGTCTGTATAGGAAGGTATATGTAACCATTAGACAGCAAATATATAGAAAGAGTGGCGCTTCAGCAAGTCAGGTATAATTAATTATTTTTTATTTCTCTACGGTCAACACAACTAATGGGCACATTTCAAAGAACTATAACTCTTTGAAGATTAATTTACTTCTTCAGTTATACCACAACCATCATCTGGTCCCAGCGCAGTATATTTTTTTGAGAAATCGAAATTAAAGGACCTCTTTTTTCATTTTTTACCTTAGTAGGCGTAAACGCTTTTATGTGAACGTTTTAAAGAATCGGTATAAACGCGCAACAAACCAGTTTATTAAGTTTTATATTTCTCGAAGACTTACAGCTAGCATTTCGGGGGATCCTCGCCCCTTTTCCCTATCCGTACGGTCCTCCAGTTTGACAGCGGACCCACAAAGCCGTTCAGGCGGAATAAACTACACTACACAAGGTCAAAAATTTTGTCTTATCACAACACTCGCGCACAATGCGCCATCGGTTGTAAATAATTGAAATGCGACAATTTATGTGAGAAAACAATTGAAACTTGCATACATTCATGTGTTTTGATTGAAACTAACTTAATTCGAGCGCCACTTGCTGCCGATTCCCCTGCCTTTTACAACCCCACCGCGCATACATAATATCACACTATAATTTGCGTTTTTTGTTTTATTTTCTTTCGCTGCCCTCCTCTGTCAGGGCGGCCATGCATCCGTAAAACCCGCCCAGTTAATAGCACCCTCAATTATCGCGACGCCCGAGACATCTACCAGATGTTACTGTAACATAAACTCGGAACAGTGCTCGCTTTCACCAGCAGAGGGAGCCACTCTCCAGCCGGCTATCCACTTTCAAAACTGGAATTCGAACTTAAATGTTACGTAACCAAATTTGTTTTAAAATAATTTATGTTTATTTTCAAAGCATTCTTTTGTTTTTGTCACCTTGTGACCAAGCCAATTTAATTAAATAAGATTAAAATTTTTTAGCCACCAACAGAATATCGAAAGTTAACTCTGAGTAAATTTATTTAAAAAAATATTATTGAAGTGTATTCCAGGCATATTATAGGTAGCTTATTTTCATCAATAAATATACCAAAGTAGAAATAACTCGAATGTATTTGAATTTGGTTGAAATTTATCAGTTTCATTTTTCAAGCATTTCTTGTAATTAATCATAATAAGATTATTATGATTATTAATTTCTTTAGATTAAGATGAAGTTAAGGCTAGTAATTAAAACAACAAACTGCTTTTTTCAAGCCATTTTGTTATTTCGATTATTGGCCTCAACCCCACCTAAATCTAAAGAAAAAAATATTTTATAATAATTATTCATTTTTGGCACAAAATATATTTTCCTAATTCTTACTACCTTAAATAATTTTGTATGCTGTACATCCTTATCAGAACTATATCTACATATTTCAATAGATAAAATATATTGATGTTTCAGGCAACAAGAAAACAACTATCTACGTAATAGAAAAATAATATGGCATTTATTATTTTATTTACAAAATAAAGTATTTACAACTTAAGCACCTATACACAAATTTACAAAGAAAATATGGCTTACACTGGTCCCGAAATATTTACGGAAATAAACGTTCCTTATATAACTATAAGCAGCTCCGGTGCGATTTTGCAATTTTTTAGCCACCGTTGTTGTTGCTAGGATAGTTAATAAAATTATCCAACCAACCAGCAGCTGCACAATCATTATTAACAACTATGGCTAAAAACTTGCAAAATCACACCGATTACGATTGTTCATTTATATTTGGCAGGTACAGTCCGTGATAGCCACTGTATAAACTAGGAGCTGGCGTATGCAAAATTTGAGGATTATATTGAGGTAGCTGAGGAGCACTTGGTGGAACGCTGGGTACAGGGGATGGCACCCGCTTGTAGTGCGACAAAATTTGTAGCTGAGGCTCACTTTTTACCATTACTTCTGGCGATGCCGCTTTTTCAGGCTTCGGGGACGGCGAGGAAGATTCATTTTTTTTCCCGCTCTTATGCGTCTTTACGTGTTTGGCTAAATGGTCGGATCTCATGAACCTTTTCGAGCAAATGCTGCAAGCAAACCTCTTCTCGCCGGTATGAGTCCTCAGGTGTCTCTGCAGTTCATCGGACCTGGTGAATCTTTTCCCACAAAACAGCCAGTTACAAACGAAAGGCCTCTCGCCGGTGTGCCACCTTAAATGAGCTTGGAGATGAGAAGTTTTACCGTACACTTTATCACAACCAGGGTAATGGCAGATATGCACTTTTTTCGAGGAAGGTTTTTTAAGTCCGTTTTCCTCGTTCACACAATTGGGGCACTGGCATTTGATGCACCTTCTCGCCTTCGAGGAATATGTGGGATAGTCGCTCATGCTGATTTCCGGTTTGATCATCTTCATCGTGGTGGCGAAGGAAGGCATGTAATTCGTCTGCGGCCACTGAGAGTACTGTTGCTGATGTATGGTCGACATGGTGGTGTGTTGCGGTTGGTAACCACTTGTAGCTATATCCGCTGGCGGTGGCGAATGTTGAAACCAGTACTGATTGCTGTAAGCATGGCCGTAAGGGGGTTGGTAATGCGGCGAATATTCCAAGGGTGACCTCGCCGTCTCCAGAGGTACCTGGGACATGTAACCGTCGTTGGGGCAGGACGTGTTGGATGTTGGACTCTGCGTGAGGGGTTGGTGTGTGTACATTCTGTTGCACGTGGCCGCCAAGAGGTTTAGTGAAGACATCTGAAAAAATCACCCAGTATTATTGGAAATGTCATGTAAATTTAGTAAGGTAGGAATAAATGCTAGTTTAAGAATGGATTGGTTTCGGTAAAGCGTCAAATTTTTTGATATTCTGCTTCAAATATTAGAATTAAAAGATTTGATATAATTAAATAATTTTTTTTCATGGAAATTATTATAGGTACTATATTTGATGCAACAAAATAACAGTACTAAAAAAGTGGTTTTCGTTTTCAATAAAATGTTCATTTAACAAAAAATAATACTATAACAGAAATTGTGGCCCCAAAAAATATCGTGCAATTAATTTTTATAAATCTATGTATAAATATGTATTATTGTACTTTCATTCAAAATAAGGAAATGTTTACCGTTTTTATGTGGATATATTGCCATAAAAACTATAGCAATATCTAAATTAAACTATGAGGAGAAACATCGAATAAAAAAAAATGCAAATATGGTTTAATGTCAGTTGTATGGAAAATGAAAGTTAAAAATATAAAATATATAAATTTTCTTGATACTAAAATTAATATTAAATTTTAAAAATATTTCAAACAAAAAATTTAAAAGTTTCCCCTAAAGAGGTCTTTTTATCACAATAATATACACGCAAAAATAGCACATATTTCCTTATCGATTCTCACTTTTTCTTATAAGTGCGCTCTTTAAAACCTTCGTTAATTAAAAATACTCTTAACGGTGTGAAAACTAAAACAAAGAAAAAACATAAAACACGACAATAATACAAATAATACCGCGCCCCAGGCGCGTCTGCAATTTTGTAATAACCCAGCACCCGCAAAAAAAATAAACTATGTACCGTAACACCTTTTGAAATTGTCCAAACTCAAGAGCAATACCATTACCGATCAGCAATCATTTTACCTAAAGTATTAATAAAATCGTAAGCACTAATGAGGGGGTACCGCAGAAGATTACTATTATTATAAACACGCACCTGCGGCTGCGCACTAGCTCCTTGGTACTGAAGTTGAACTGAAGATGCCATCATTCTCGACACTTAAACGGCGTACTAATAACTGAGTTAACTGAGATTGCGGCGTCGGGCAGAGAACAGATGACGATCTTGATGTCTAAGGGGCGTGGATGCGCAAGGGGCCTGCGCGACATTGGTCCGGCGTCGCTCCGGGCTATCCCGGACTTGAAGGGATGCTAGGGAACGCAAGACAACCCCCGACAACCCTTGAGGTCGGGGATCAAAAGCAGCCGAGGAGGGCTGTGAGATCGTTATCTGGCTGATCGAGATGAAACTAAAAAAACTTATAGGTACCTATACGAAAAATGAACGCGAGTAACTATGTAATTAAATGCTGTGGTCTGTTTTTATTTATTGACATTTTGAGATGCTATTCTCATGGTTGAGTCGGACAGTATTGGAAATATTGGCAGGTGTTTTAATTATACGGATTTCAGTATGCCTCGACAAAAATAATTAATCGTGAGGTTATAATTGCGTGTGTTTTAAAAAAATAAATGATGATGAGAACATAAAATATATAATTATTGCTAATGAAAAGATTGTGGAAGATGTTTTTAATTGCAATCGTGTAATTTATGCTTGTATCAATGTAAAGAATGAAAAATAGAAACCGAAGTGGAATCATTTATAGCATGTTTTAATTAATAAATTTAATTAACCACAAGAGCATTGTAAAATAAATGAAGCTAAGCACTTCAATTTTAATACCTGTGGAAGAGGTGCAAGATTAAATTTAATTTTATATAAACCTTTGCTTCAAACTGTTTTCAACTCTAACTAATTATTGACTTATTTGAAAAAAAAAATATTGCCAAATACAACGTTCTAAAATAGACTTATTCATATTGCTACTTACCTGCACGTCGCTACATAATCTTCAAATCGTCTTATCAAATACCAATTGCAGTAATTGCACAAGGAATAATATTGATGATTTAGTAGTAGCAAAAGTTGTTTCACATCGTGTTCCGCACTTGTTGCAATTTTAACTACACTAATAATCTGTGAACTAATGCTAGGGAAGCGCCACTTATATCTCACAGCTAGCATTATTATTATTCTAATTATAATAATCATTATTCCACTCAACGATCATATATAATTAAATTAAAGTCAAAGAAATTGATACTTCTGCCAAAAAGCTGAACAAGTTTCATGGTTTAACTATCAATCAAATTAACATTTATTGAGAAAAAAATTAGAGAATTTATTTACCAAATTTTTCTTAATATTATTGCTAACATTGTTAACATTTACGGTGAGTGATTTACACTCTACTGAAGAGTTTCAAGAATATCAATTGGAGTTTTAAAATTTGAATTTTTCAGGTAAGGTCAAACAAAGAGATCGAGTGGTATTAGATCGCAATACATTGTAGGATTTTATTGGGCATGTTTCTATTAATAATGCTTTTGTCAAATAATACAGTTAATTGATTCGGTATCGCATGAGCAGCATCGTCCTGTTGGATAAGCCCATGTTGAAATTTATTAATGAAAAAAGGAACATAATGTCTTCCCAATAACTGATTACCGTAATTGTACCTAAAGAAATATATTGGTCAAATAAATCTCCTTCTAGTAAGCCTATGCCAAATCCAAATGCTAATTTTCGGTGATGATTCTGTAAACATTTTAAGAATTAATATCGTGTAATGAATAGAAACAAGTAACCAAGTAACTCATCTATGCTATCAAAAGTGTTAAAACCATTGACATAATTGTTGCTGTGGCGGCACATCTAGAGATAAGAGTTCACCAATTAAGTACCTACTAGCATTTGATATGGAAACATTTGCATATTATACAGATCTGTTTGTTGAGGCAAGAGGCAACACCGGCAAAGAAGTGTTTTGCAAATTCGTTATTTGTCTCAACATCCTCAATAGCATCCTCAGTGCGTTTTCAGATCTACCATCTATCACTACCTTTCACTTTAAACGCTCGCCAGTTTGACAATACAAACCATCCCATGGTTCAACAAGTATCTATTATAAAAGTCTTTATACTGAAAAATTATACTAAAGAAATTAAAAGTTTTTATCCTTGAAATAATTGATAAAATTTGTGACCTATACTGGCTGTAACTGAGAAGTGGGCCACCGCCAGATTTATTATAACTCCACAACCTCAACAAATGAATCACTGAATTATATGAAACAGATTTTGTGCCTGTGTCTTCTTTATATATTTAGAATTTTCCTCACGCCTAAAGCTTTCTCTGTCCCATTTAATGCAAATTGGTCGCCTTGATCTTACTTATCTTTCATGCAATCAAGCAATTGTATCAATGAGACAGTTTCGTCCTCAAACGCTTCATTTGTTGCCAAACTTTGGAGAAGCACCTTATTATTTTCTCAGTATTCTATTATTGGCCTAACATCTTCTAAAACTCTTCCATTATCATCTCTAATGTAAATTTTATGCCTATTTAAGATGCGAAGCTCAATGCTAGTAACATCTTGGGTACGAATCAATTACCAGAATCCTGGTCAAAACTGATATGTATGGTTTTGCTGATTGTTCGTTAACAGCACGTAAATCATTGGAACGACTCTTCTATCTTCCAGTTCCAATTTGATTTTTGTCTGTTTCATTTTCAGCTTCATAGTTGAGGCGTGAGTAATCTCCTACTTTTGCATGAGGTCCCTTCGCATCGGTTCAATATTCTTCTCTCCTTTCCAGTTTTGCCTTTTTGAAATGTAATAGATTAAATGACTAAATTATCTCATTTGATTTTGTACCTAGGATAAAATATTTTTCCTCTTTCCTAGGCTGTTCTGTGAAACTTCGAGAACTCTACAGCCTTCTGGAACTTACTTATACTTAGGGTTTCCAATCCCGGGACGGGATTAGGCTTTCGGTATTTTTCGGGATTAGATAGTCAAATCCCGGGATTTTCCGGGATCCCGGGATCTAAATACATTTGTCGAATATCAACATAAAATTAAAGAAAAAACGATTTATTAAACAAGAATAATAATAATACATAAAAAAAAATATAATAAAACTCTAAAAAAATTTAAAAATTAACAATCTATTGCTACTTTAATCTATTGATTATCTATTCTATACAAATGAATGCCTAAAATTTACTTTGAAAAAATTACCTGAGAATGGCCAGTGTGTCTAGGGTGTCGTTCCCTAATCTGGACCGGATCTTTGTACACAGAATACATGTGAGATAAAAAGTAATATATATTTTATGTAATTTGCTTATATTATTAATACTCGGGATTGATTTTTGAAATCCCGGGATTTCCGGGAGTGAAAACCTGCCCGGGATCCTGGGATTGGGGATCCCGGGATTGGAAACCCTTCGTATACTCCTTCAGTTTTGTCTTTTGAAATGAAATGAAAAATAACTAAATTGTCTCTTTTGATTTTGTATAGTTGGGATCAAATATGTTTCTTCTTTCTAAGACTATTCTGTGAAAATTTAAGAGCAGTGCAACCTCCTGGAATATACTTATTGGTGTCTCCCAGTTTAAATTTACTCCACTCTTTTCAGCTTCTTAGTTCCTCTGGTCAAGTGATACAGACATACAACTGGATAAGTTTCTGAATCTGGTAATATTGCACACTTATAATATATCTCCTGCAGGCCATTTTATACTCAAATAACAAGTCTTCATACTGAAAAATTATATCAAAGAAATTAAAAGTTTTGGTTCTTGAAATTATTGATAAAATTTTTGACCTAACACCGTTTCTGATTCCTTTAGACATAGCTTGAGGTCTAGGTCACCTTCATACTTCTCACTGTATGGACTTGATGCATTTAAAAGAAAACTGTCATTTCAGAGGCCCAATTAGTATTCTTAACTGGAATAATATAATCCTTGTGAGCAATTCGTTCGTTAATTTATTGCATAGTTCATTAATTAGTGTCCTTCCAAGACAGTTTCCTGGAATACTTATTTCCCTACTGATTTTTGAGTTTATTCTTGCTCCTGTCTTTCATAGCCCCTCTTGCGGTTCTAAATCAATAAGAATATTAGCTGATCCTCGTCTAGCAGCTTTATTATTAGTCATTACCAATATCACAAGATATCCTGACAGTCATCAAGTTATTTTACTTTCTTAATGTAAATTTAGGGATAATATAAAAAGTGGGGAAAGAATAAGATATGACAGATTCTTGTTACACTTGAAATATTTCTGAAACAAAGTAAATGCTACAAACATAAAATTCACCCTGTACATGTGTATATACATAAATATTTTCAAAGTGTCAGGTAAACAGATGAATATATAATTAAAGCATATTTATGACATGCCTACTGTGTTGACTTTTCAGAAGAACGAGCCCAAAAAATAAATTGCATTACCAACAAATCCCATTTGGTTACTTTGTTGTTAATGCCTAATCTTTATATATTTACTGGGAATTACAACTGAGTTGTAAGTAAATTTACAGCCTTAAGCCAACCATCACAGTTATAATCGCATTAAGAAGGCAGCAAAGTGGGCAGGCACTTGTGTTTAACACATTGTAAACTTTCAAAGTTGCTGTAACAATTAGGGGTCAAGAACACCTCGGTGGCAGTCATTATCTGCAATAACTGATGTTTTTGGTAGAAAAAATGTGTCGTTTGCCAAAATGAGTTGAATTAAACTAAAAAAAAAAATTGTTTAATTGCACATAGTAATTAGTTTATAGATTCTAAATTGTGTCTCTACTTATATTATTAAGGGGTGTCCAAATAGGGTGTTTGTAATTTTGCCAGGAACACTAAACTATAAGTACATAAAAAGATTTTGCCTTGGAAACAAATTTCCTTTGTTGAAAAATCTCAAATTCTAATTATATTTTAATTATAAGGCGAATTCTTAAAGAAATTTTGTTACATTTGAATCTAAGTTGTATATGAATAAACTTAAAAAATAGTAAATCTGAATATTCCATAATTTGCACACACATTTGCACATTTGCTAAGATTAAATGAATATTGACATATAGCTGTAGTTAACAATACCTATGCGTAAGAAAGTGTAGAATAAAAATATCCCATTAGTCACCTGAGTGAAAAGTTACAGGTCAGTAATGAGAAAAATGTGATTTTTTTCAAAAAAATCGCTGTATTTTTTTAAACATTACAGATTTTGAAAAAGTGACCAAATTGGTTTTTGCAAATAGTCAGTAGATTACCCCTATATAACAAAATCAAATTTAAAACCGCTATTGTAAATTCTCGGTGTCAATGAAATTTTCCATTTTTGGACGGGTCTTGCATTAGGCGCTGTATAAATATTTATTACAAATGCTCATTCCAACAGACAAAACCGCTTATTGTCAATAAAATTTGCAACAAAATGCCGAAAACCGTAACTCCATAATATTCCTCCCTGTAGAGATATCTTATTCCATGGGGATGTTAATAGCTATTTACATAACAAGTGTGAATAATGATACTTTATTGAACAAGTAGGCAGATTTCAGGACGAGTAGGCGTGTGCGGAAAACCTACGAGTTCAATAAAGTCGTTTATACAGGAGCGAAAACTATTTTTCCTTCGTTTTTAAAAATATAACACCTTAAATGGTAGTTCAGATTGTTTGTCTGCCATTGACAATTCTGTGCAGTAAAATAACTTCAGTTAGTTCATCTTGAAGGCTGAATCAATCCTCCAAATTTTTAATATTAAAATAAATCTTAAATTATCAGCAAAATAATTTTTCACGGGTTAATTCTCCAGCTAAGTCATTTATAAGAATAAAAATAAGAGTGGTTCTAATTGGACCATTGTGGAATAAGAAGTTTTAAATCCATTGTAATAATCAAATTTTTTCTAGAATGGATGTGCTAGTGGATTTAATTAATGTTAAAAGCAATTATAATTTGTTTAGTTAAATTCCACAGTTTATAAGATCCAAAAGCCTTTGAAAAATCAGTGTAGATAACATCAACCTGTCCGTTATCGATGTTTTCAGCAATAAATTGTGCACCTAAACATAAGTCGGACTGTACTGCAAAGGTGTAATTAAACTCCTCACATCTTCTTTTTATGAGGAGCCGGGGGACATTTTATAAATTCCTGACAACTCGTAATGTCCGGGGGTATTCGATTCCCACTTAGAAAAGGACCTACCAATTAAATCCCCCCTTCTTACATCATCTCCAATTTGAAACAGCAAAGCATTACTTCAAATTGGATTGGTTCTTTTTCTCTTCTAGTCTCCGTCTCCGTTTCTTCGCCTTTGTTCTTCTTCTATGTTCCTTTTGTCACTTTTTTATGTAGTTATGAATTATTCTCCAATTTCTTTCGGCTGACATCATTAGTTCTATGTTTCCTACTGTTTCAACCTCCCCTACGTTTTCTTACATTACCTTCCTATATATCTTCCATTTTTCACATTTAAAAAATGGTGTGTCTATACGTTCACAATAGTAGCATTCCTCCTGATGCTTCTGATACCAAATCTCTTCACCTAGTGGTTGAAGCAACCATGCTCTGTGAGATATTGCGTCAATAGTACTTAATTTTCCCAACCTTATGTTGTTTCTATGCCTGTTTATTATCAGTTTCATTATCCACCTCACGTTCTTGAACCATGATATAAATTGATGTAATTCCTTTACCGCCGACTCTAATAGCTATTTTCTGTAAGCTGTGAGCATGTTACTGTATATTTTTTCCTCATGACTTCCTCCCAAACTGATGCGTATAATTGAATATGCCATCGACCCTACGCTTGCTTGATACCAAGCCTCTGAGATTTGGCATCAGTCTGGTTCGGACTATAATTTATTTTTCATTTTTTTCCTTTATATGCACGTTTCTATTAATATTTGTAACAAAGTAGACACCTAAGTATTTTAGTTTGTCTTTGGATTCTACAGTATGTCCCCGGATTGAGTTTACAAGAGGGAAATCTTCTTTATTTTTGATAATACGAAATATTTGATTCTTAATAAAACGTTTTGCTTCGATCATAAATAAGAATAATAATAATAATCATTTTCAAGGTGTCAAAGAAAATCAATAATGTGAAAATAATACAAGAGTAAAGTACCTTGATTTTTAGTTTATATAAAAATGTCAAAGGAGTAAAAGATTTTGATTATTTTAAAACTACCAAACCCGTGCTGGAAACGTCGATAGACATTTTTGTTGTTTCTTTCTTTTCACTTAAAAATGGTAATTCTAGAATTCACCAATCTCCTAAGTAGTTCCTATTATTTTTAACCGGCACCCGCTGACTCCCATTTCTGTTAGTGTGTTTTAATACCACTCCACGGCGTCGTATTGATAGCATTTTTTATATCGATAGTTATTGATACTCCATATTTTCTGTGTCTGTAGAATCTTTCCTTAGCATTTTCTGCTACCTCAGGATTCTCTTCATGACATGTTCCAGTACTTTCCCCCCATCACGTCCAGTAGACCTATAATGGATCTATATTTTATTTCTCTGTCCCTATCTTTTTTTTGTTTTTTCTATTAACACAGTTTTGCTACCTCTCATGTATCTGGAAATTTCCCTTCTTTCTGATGATGTTCATCATTTGGGTTATTTCGTTTGGAAACCCTTTTATTACTGCCTTGATAACTATTGGAGATACATATTTGGTTCGGCTCATTGTTTAGAAGTGGGTAAACGCTACCAAAATATTCAATAAATGCTTTTATGAAGAAGTGATATTGTTGTAAGTCATACTGCCTGGAATTACTAGAACCTTTATTTTTAGACTGGAAGAATGTCCGGCAGTTTTACGGACCATAGATAATTGCTGAAGGTTTCTCAAATAAGTAGATAGGTACTCACTATACTCAATACTCATCCCTAGATAATCTTTGAATAAAGGCTCTCAGTCGTTGAAATCATAATTAGAATTTTCTTTTTGATACTTGGCGATATGTTTATTTTGTTAATTTTATGCAATCAATTATTTCAAAAGTAAACTAATTAGAATAGTTATTTTGTTTTTATACAGGGGCCCATTCGAAATACCATATAGTTTATCATAAGTAATATTGATATATATCGTGTGTCTTCTAAAAATCCATTTGACGCATAGGTGTGTTTTTTGACACTCCGTGTACACCAACTTCTTTTTAACTAAAGAAGAGTGTTTTCTCCGCATACTTCTAAAAAATTCATACAAAATAATTAAATTTTGTGAACGAATTTTAAACGTGAACATATTTTGCATCATCAGAAAGGGCATACTAATTTGCTTTGATTATGTACTTCAATAAAAAATAATGCAATATGTTTAATAAAATCTGTTGAAAATTATCTCCATATTGTGCAATCTCTCAATACTTATAGTATAAACAAAAATATGTTCCCATTTAAAATTCGTTCACTAAATTCAATTGTTGTTCTTCATAAATTTTAAGAAATGCGAAATTTTAGGGAAAAATAAGTTTTTCAATTAAGAAGTTTACGTACATAATAGAGTGACAAAGAACAGACCAATGAATCAAATCTAATGCCTACTTTCTATAAGATTCAAAGTTTCGCTGAAATCAAAATTTCATGCCAAACAAGAAACCAAGAAAGTTAAAATAAAAAAGTTGGTTTACAATTATGTAACATTCGGACTTCAGTGACTATTATCGACGTTTCAAATTTCAGAAATATCTCTTTCTTAATAATTAATTGAGTTATTCCGTAGGCCACCTGATGTAGTGATGAAAAATAAGCCTTAAGAAAATTATGTGTCCTATTTGAATTATTGGTTTTATAACGCGACAAATTTAATTCAAAATTGGGCAGGATAATACATATGGGGATATCTTCGCGTACCATGCCCAAATTTTCATGCGACATTTCACATCTTTTATGACTAAAAACAAGATCCAGAATTCTATTGTTAGCATTACAGTATTATATTGACTAAGATAGTAAAACATAGAAGAGCTTTTGTATCATTTTCCTGTTGCTATTTTCATTACAGAGTACGGGGTGTCCTATTTTCGATAATTTAGTAGGGTATATCGAGTGCTATAAGAGATAAGACCTTGCAGTTTTCCCAAAACTGTGCGACTTTTTTGTGAAAACGAAAATGATATAAACATATTTGATGTATCTTTTACCGTTTCTGGCCTACAAGGCGTTTTTGAAAGTTAAGTAATCAATTTCAAGACGTGGCTCATTTTGTTTTCTTCAAAAATATTTTCTGTAAATTAGTATTTTTATTTGCTTCTTTTATCTACGCCAGTGGCATAGTTAAATGAGAATGAAATTAGGTTTTCTAAACAAAAATGTGCACACCATTGTTCTTTTTTATAATTTTTATTTTATCGAATATTCTAACTATGCGCAACAAAAAACGTCTAGCATTTTTTGCCTAAAAGTAATCGATTTAAAAAAAACAATGGTTACTACAAACAACTATAATAAAAATAATAAATTCCGAAATTAAGATATTGAAAATGAATCTGAATTTATTGAAATCTCTCGTTAATAAAGTCCTAAATTAAAATTATATAAGAGTAAGAAAAGTTAGAGAAATTAGTATTTAATTTAAAAATAAATATTTAGATAGACCATAGACCATTAGACCATAGGCGTACGCATGAAAAAGTTGGAGAGGTTAATAGGTACCACAAAAAGTGCATCTGCGTAAGATAAAAGTCTGTGTAAAATTTCAGGTAAAAAATCTTAAAAAAATAACTGAGTTATTAATAAAAATGATTTTCAAAATTTAAACTTTAACACCCTGTATAAGGAGAACTACGCGCCAAAATAAAAAATTACACCATAAAAGTCGCATTATTTTCGTCCAAGAAATCTGTGGTTAACGGCTTGACCTATTTTTTCTTAACATCCTGTATAAGAAATGTCTGATTGAAGTGTAAAATTTAATATTTTCCATTTACTGCACTTCTTTTTTTCTACGTCACTGGTAGCGTTGATCTAAAACCGTTGTTCTACTGAAACATAAACAAATTAAAACAATTTTATTATAAAGACTAAATCAACTTAATTTGAAAAACTAACAAAAACAGAAAAAAACAGGAAATAACAAAAATGCCCAGACTATCGCAAAAATGGCGAAGTGGGAACTAATATTTTTCAAAAATGTTGTTCAAAGAGACACCTTTTAAATAAGCAATACATCTTTTTCTAACGTCTACTATTGAGTTTAGAATATGAATTTGTTGTGCCGGCTTCTATAATAGTTCTAAAGTTCTCTATTTCGTCGATGTTCTTTGTAAATTATATATGTTTTGAAACCCCAGGGAAAAATCTAACAACGTCAGATTCGGTGATCTAGATAGTCATCTAACAGGATCATTAGTTCCTATTCAATTGCCTCCGAAGATTTAATTCAAATATTACCTAATGGCCATAGTAGTACGAGCAGGAGCTCCATGTTGCTGGAAAAAATAATTCCGCAATCCTTTTCGGGGATATCATGAAGGACACGTGGAATTTGATTCATTATAATCTGGAGGTATCTCCTCAAAGATTGCCATCAAATATCTCATAATATACACTTCTATACGAAACATTTAAAATCCAAAACGGCCTTGAGCCTGTTAAGGAAAAGTGTTACGTGGGTTAACCTCTGCCCCATTGTTTGTTAATTTGTCTGTTAAAGATACCAGTACCAGTAGTTATATGGGACTCATCTGACCATGAACCATGAACCAAAATCCTGATATTTATTTTTTCAAGATACCTCTTACAGAAAATTATTCTTCTCCAATAATCTCCTTCTAGCAATTGTCGTGGAGTGTGTGTCTTGTACGAGTGTAACTGCATTTTTAAAAATTTTGAAGGCACTGGATTTTGTTACACCAATTTGGTTTTCTGTTTCTTTCCATGAAATATTAGGCTGTAACCAGAGCAATTGTATTTATATTATGTATTTCTCTTTGATATATTTGGTAAGATTTTGGTCGTGATTTAACAAACGAACAATGATTTATTAAATTGGTGTCAAAAAAGTCCTCTTGTCAGATTGTCGCCTTTCAGGATATCTTCAATCAGAAAAAAGCAAAATTATGGTATTAAATTTGACTCCCGTTGCAAGAAAATTGTGTACGCCAATGCATTCTACTCAAAAACTACATTGGGGAGAGTTTGACACTCTTAACAGTTTTTATTTTAGAGATATGGAGGTCGATCAAAATTGTTTAACTTTCAAAAACGCTCGTAGACAAGAAACAGTTTAAGATACATCGACTCTGTTTACAGCATTTTCATTTTCACAAAAAAGTAGCATAGCGTCGCCAAAACTACAAGCTATCATCTCTTATAGCAGCCGAGATACCTTACAACTGTCGAAAATATGACTGCATTATAATCAGAAATGTTAAAATCGCATAGAAACAAAAAGTTATTGCAGTACGAAATCAAATTGTTCAAAACTATCAGTACCTAATAATCTATCGACCATTAAAATTTAATGTCTGGTTGACTATTTCTTCCTGTGATTCAGATTTAGGAAATTCACCTTAAACCAAAAAATTACTGCAACTAGCAATTTTTCGCATAAAAAAGGTTTTATTATTATTATTATTTACTTTTCTTCAAGTGGCATATTACGCGATGGGTGTTTCAGTAAAAGAAACATTTGCCACAATTTGTTATTTAGACACCTTAGGTGCTCTGTAACGTGCTTACATAGCAAGTACATGGAATCCATACGAACAAGTGCACTATCAATTCCTCATCCACTTCATTCGCGCGGATTTGGAACCATCACTGAGTACTGAGCGACTACTTTTACTTTTAAAGAATTTATTGGATTAAGTTGCAGTTGACCAATGTGAATATTCATCTATTTCGGTTGTAAACGACCTATATAATTTTATTATTCGGTTGTTGGAAGGAACCGAAAGTAATTAAGGGATGAAAGTAAGTGTAAGTGGTCTGGAATACCCATTATATTTGTCTAAGAATATTACTCCGAGAACCTAAAGTTAGCCCGAAATCTCATAAATCAAAATAGTGACCATTGCAACGTTATAAATCATTGCCTACAGAGACCGATGAAGACTACCACTGGACAATGCGGCACATTTGGTACAAGAAGCTAGGGTTTCTACAATATTACATATAAAAACTTCCCGGGTCTGCACATTATGTTTTGATAGGCGTGAAACATTGGCACTCCTAAAACGTTAGAGTCCTTATTGTTGGGATTTTGCCTACAACTCACAGTATAATCTACTACTGACTACTGTGGTTGCATTATTGTATTTTACCCAGGCAACACCTTAAGTTTCGTGGGCTGGTTGTAAATCCGTAAACACAGATTATCTAGTTTTACAGATTGTATAAGCTCCTAACTGAAACAGGAAGGAACAGTTTACAATGTCAACCAACGAATGTACTTTGTATTTAGTTGTTACTATACTGGGTCCACATCACCATCTAGATATATTTTTGGTGTTTGATAAAACAATGTACTGCGTAAGTTATTTTCTAGAATGTTTTTCGAGCTAATTCGCAGTATGGCTCGCAAATCTGGAAAACGTGTAAGATTATTTTGAACACCCACTCACTACTAGTGTCTCATCGAAATTGTTAATTTATTGCCGTTTATTAAATTATAGATATTTGCCAATAGGCTATAAAAATAAAAGTATGGTGCTACATAACTTAAATTCTACCTACATTCTGGGGTCAAACCTGTCGAAAATTCTTAATAATTTTGCATATTTTACTGCTTTGGATTCACAAATTGGTGCTACTAAGCGTCGGCGTCGGTGTCATTTTAGTTAGTAAACAAAATTTGTTTGATTTAGTTGAAAGGTGAAATAAATAAGGTGGATTATTTTCTGGTAGGTATGTCTACTTTTATACCCTTCGTGGAAAAATGCAATAAAAGAAAGTAAACAAATTGACACTATTCTGTTACTCAATTCTGAACGATCTCTCGGCCTGTCTGTCTAGTAACATAATTATTATTTTTAAAGTAAACAAAAAGAATGGCCCTTGTGGAGTTGCAATTAAGTTTTGCTACAATTAGAGTAGTTTAAATATTGTCTAAAAGTTATTTGTGGCATCTTTCAGTTTTTTCTTTCTGTTCCTGTCATATCTTAGTTTGAGACTAAGCGAGATCGATCCCCAGAATATGTAAACCCAACTCTACAACTTTTTGTCATTTATACCTTATATGCACTCAATTCGTGGACACACTGTATAAAAATGCTTCATTCGACAGTTAAGATAACATGACATCAAAATGTTAGCGCAGCGCAATAATTAATTAATTTCCGTATATAACTATATCATTTTATAGGGTTATTTAATTGTTAGAGCACTTTTTATCATTACAAAAATCTTATTTTAATTACATAAGATTATACAAAATGCTGTATTCGACAGTTAAGCTTTAAACGTTTACAGGGATATCCAACGAGAATGACCACCCCTAATAACTTCTTTATTTTTGCTATAAAATTTTTTTTATATAAAAGTTGTAGGGTTTATTGAAAGCATTTAGAATATGTATTCAGAAAAATAAATGAAAGTCGTTTACAGGAGATATGGTTTTAACTTGCATTTTTTTCAAATGAAACTCCCCATTTTTTTGCATTTTTGAAATTAAGGTACTTTTCTCATTTCGAATATATAGATATATATCATATTATCTTTTAGGGTTTTCTAATTATTGCAATTTTTGTGGCCCGAAAACAACAAGGAAATAAAATAACAGAACAAATTTTTATTTTTAGAATGCATTAGTCTTGGCTAATTTAGATATTATTTACAACTATAAATTAAAGTTGTAACGATAATTTGGTAAATTACGGTTACAACTGGTTTCTACCGGAGGCAATTAAATGTAGCTATGTTATGCGCGCGTCGACGGCACTGATACGTTCTCGATCCTACCGCGTTCCTCCTCCACCAGCTTTTTCGTATCTTCCGTACTGGTAAGTCGTAATTTTATGAATATCTAATTATTTTTCTCGGATGTAGAATTTATCTGTACCTTATCGTTACAAAGTATTATTTGCAATACGTAGCCTAGTAAATATTTAGCATGTTGGTTATTTATTACAGTCAAATGTGGTAAATATCGATTTAAATCGAATTTATCAATTGGGTGTGTTTGACGCCGGCATTTTAGCCAAATTTAGTGCTCTCCACGCGTGATTGCAAATATCTACACGTGGTGTCGTCTTGCAAGTTAACTTATGTTATTACCGTTCCTTATTATCTTTTGCAGTTAAAATTTGCAATTATCGTTATTATCTTTATCGAGTTATTCATAAAATATATGCACTTACACAGATCTCTTTCGTTTGCGGAAGGTGGTAAAAAACTCCTCGAAATTAATAGTTTTCGCTTAACGGAAAATATTGGTTTTTATCTTATCTCACAATTTGATTATTGTAATTTTTCGTAATTTAATTTAATATTTAAATTATTCCCTGCTATATCTTAATACGATTTGAATTAATTAAAATTCATAGTTATTATCTAATTGTCGTAATTTAATTGAATAATTACAGCATTTCTTACCATTTCTCACTCCAATTGGGAGAATTAAATAAAACTTATTGTTTCTTATCGTTCTACATTAAATAGTAGAATTTAACTTTAATTAGTAATCTAATTAAATTAGTTATAAAAATCAGAATACCTAACTTTTTACTTTCTTACTTATTGTATTATTTTGTGATTCACACATTTTCTATTTGTGAAAATATTGCGTTTTAGCAATATTAAAACTTAATTTTCTGAGTGTCTTATTGTGATTTGTCTATTTAATTACTGTTAGTAAATTTAAATAATATAACAAATTTCTTTCTAACATAATTTCTTATTCAGAGGAATTATTTTTATTGCTTTAATCTTGTCTAAGTTATATCTAAAGTAATTTCTAAAATTTCATAGTTTCGAAATTATAATAATTAGTTTATTATAATTTATATCTTGAGTTATTTTTAAAATCAAATAATAAATTCATATCTTTGTAATTATAATAATTGATTTATTATAATTCATATCTTTGCTAAATTGTTTAGTCAACTTTTCTAGAAGAAACTTGCCTTCAGTAAGTTTTTTTTCTAATTTTATCAGCCGTAAGCTAACTTGCATATTTCCAACTTTACTTTGTACATTTTTGACACTGGTATATTTATGTTTTATTGAACGAGACCAAGAAGAGGATTCGACAGATTCAACTTTACCAGACCACATCAGACTGAAATCCAGATTATCCTATTATCTTATCCAGGATTGGTTACATCTTTCCCAGGTGCAGGTGAAGTCTAGCTAGACCCAGAAGATCAGTATACACCAGCATAGGCCATCTTGGCAAGGGAATAGATCATCGTGGAAATCCTTGGAAATTAAGGTCTGTAAGTCTGTGGTAGAACATATTTCCATCATCAGGTCTTCGGTTCCAGCGTAACAAATAATTGCCAGTAATTGTTCTTGTAAATGTAAGCCTTGCAGTTGATAAAATATTTTCTTTCATTCATTTTTTATTGTGATAGCCCTTCAGGCATTTATTTCCATTGTTTTGCCCTTCAGGTAAATATATATTTTTCATCATTGTTAAGAGTAATTTGTATTGTTAATATTTATTCTATTTGTTAATATACTATTTATTTGAGCTGAATCGTTTTATTTCTCTTGTGAAAATCTGATATACAAATTGTTACTAATTTTTTTAGTAGCTGGCGCCCAAAAATTATCTTAATTTATCTTAATTTTACTTGATAAATAATTCCTTAACTTTTAATCTCTTATAACTTGCAGTTTTAAATCTTACTAAGCTAGAAACTTAAAGTGCACTCTTCAAGTTCTTTTGTTAACAAATCAGGGTTTTAACCAAATTTAATAATAAGTTTGTTAATTTATTAAACACCATATTCTGACTCACGACCCACCGGAAAAATCTGAGCAGCCGACAGGTAAAATAAACTTTGAAACCCAGAAGCCCATAAGGCAAATTAGATTTATTCAGTCTGGGGTTACAAAGTAATTAAAACTATCCTACATAAACTGTTCAAAATGACGCCCTTCATGTTCGATACAAAGCCGATACCTTATTCGAAATGAGAAAAGTACCTTGATTTCAAAAATGTGAAAAAATGGGGTGTCCTATTTAAAAAAATGCAAGTTAAAACCATCTAAACGACTTTCATTTATTTTTCTGAATACATATTCTAAATGCTTTCAATAAACACTACAACTTTTATAGAAAATTTTTTTTTATAGCATCAAAAATAAAGAAGTTATTAGGGGTGGTCATTTTCGTTGGATATCCCTGTACATGTAGCTAGTAATTATGGACTTGAGTTTTAAACACCCTTTTACGGCAATTATCCCTGGTCCCACGCCGTGTGAAAAATCTGTTTTCACAAATATCGAGATGTGCAGCGTCCCTTTAAAAAATATAGTGTGGTTTTATGAAGAGTGGCAAGCGCTATATCTTACTTCAAATATCGATCTAAAAATTAAATAACCCTATAGAATAATATAGTTCAAATATACGGAAATTAATTAATGATTATGTCGTTCTAGCAATTTCAAGTCATGTTTAAAGCTTAATTGTCAAGTAGAACATTTTTATATATCGCGTGTGTATTTAATTAAAATAAGATTTTTGTAATGAGAACGCGTAATTTAAAAATTAAATAACCCTATTAAATGATATAGTTCAAATATAAGGAAATTAATTAATAATTCTGTCGAGCCAACATTCCGAAGTCATTCGCGTTTTTTTCAAATTTAGTTTTAAGTAGTTGTTTTTAACGACTCTCACTTTCTATTTTCAAGGCCAGTGCCATTTCTACTATTGAACATTAAAGTTTAGTACAAATTTCTCATCCCCCGAATAAATGGCCGGCGCGAGGTTAAAAAAATCCCCCCTCTTGATAAAAAAAATATCTTGCTTGCTCTGCTCGTAAAATGCCGACTAAGCCCTAGACACCCAGACCGCAACTGAGCACCAGACATCTAATTTGAAGAACCCATGTTATAGACGAAATTCACCCTGACAGTGAAATATAAATGTTTCGGACAATCCAGGACCTTCTCTTCATTTTGAAGAAATTGGAAATTTATTCCTTATTTGTCATATTTGATTTTGAAAAAGCCACAGTTATTTGTTGTATCATTTAATTTCCTTTCTTTTCTTATTTGGAATTTGATTTATTAAATCTAAATCTAAATCTAAAAAAATCTGGATTTTCAAAGAATTATTTTTACGCCTGTGACTTTACGCATTGATTAAAGAATAGAAGATACGCAATGCAAATGGTAAAATGCGAGGCCTATTCTGGCCGCGAGATTATCAGTCAGTGGCTAGCATTCCTGTGATTCAGTTGACAAGACTGTGTCGTGTCTGGTTTTATATAATTTATAATTTAGTGGTAAAATCTCGACAAACGTACACAACTGTTGTTTCTCAACTTGCAAAATTCTGTAGATTTTGAGATATATTAAATTCCCATAAAAAATTGAATGTCAAGCCCCTTTACTGTAAATTATTTTTAATTTATCGAATATTCGAATACTCGACAAAAACAAGAAAACTTGACTAATACTAAACTTTATTTACTGAACAAAAATAGTTAAGTTAAGATATTTGAACCGCTGTGTGAAATTTGCAATCTTTTGTAATTTTTTGGAAATTGCAAAAAATGCGAAATAATAATTGAAGGTTCCAATGCAATAACCAGTCAAGTCCATTTTTAAGGCAAATTTAGTTAGTACCTAGTCGATTCTTGCACAGGAAAAAAGTCTCTATCGTCCTGTGTAATAACCAGTTCTGTATCGTACAGCATAAACAATACAAATAAGTTTTGTTGGTTGCCTACCAAAAAATACTTTGCAATAACAAGTCATGTTCTGGACTTGACTGGTTATTGCATAGTTTCGTTAAAAGATTGTTATGTTTGGTTATGTGTGAACAGCATCTCTATTATTCGTAATTTTAACGTGATTATTAGCAAGAACTGAAGAAAAATATGTCAGACAGTGAATATACGAGTGATGAGCCTTTTGAAGGTACTCATAGTGACAGTGATAAGGATTATTTTCCTGAAAATAAGAAAAGAGGCAGATATAACCTCAATCTCGAATCAGATTCTCTCTCAGACTCTTCTGTTCCTGGTGAAAATGTAATGTAATGTAATGTAATAATGATATAGAAGAATATCATAAAAGTTTTGATAATTCTGATAAAGAGACCTCTGCATCAGAATATGATGACGGTGACGAATAAATATGGTTTTTATTGTTAGGAACTATTACGAAAATATGCCTAATAATATATGAAATGTAAGAAAAATATGTTTTATTTAATAAGTGTACTCAAATTTGAATAAATATGTTTTATTCACGGTTGAATTTCATTATTTATAATAATATTTTACTAATATTTTGCAATAACAGGTCAAGTCCATTAGTTTTTTGCTTATATTTTTTTTATTTTTTTGGAACAATTGTTTAAACTGGTATACATAGATGACCTAAGATCATTGAGTAATCATAGAACAGTTGGTAAAACTACTGTTTACTACACCTTTTTATTAGACGTTTTTTTGCTCTCCTCAACATTTTAGTTTTATGGACTTGTCTGGTTATTGCATTGGACCCTTCAATTGTTGCTAATTTTTCAAGGTCGCAGACTTTATCAGAGGTTGCAAATTTACCAACTTGTTAGGAAATATGGTATAAATGTTAGCAACTAATTATTAAAACTTTTGTAATATTTTTGGAAAAATTACGGGCAAATAAACAATTGATCCACCATTGCTTCAGAAAAATATATTGTGTGCAACATAGAAGGTTGCAAATTGGTATAGCTGCTTATGAAGCTTGTAAGGGCTATTTTATCGGTTTGCAGCACTTTTGCAATTTTTTAATTAAAGTTATAAACAAACGCTATTTTACAATAAATAATCATGTTGCGAGCTTCGAATTATGTTGCAAATTTAATCCATTATTCAAAACGTTGCAATACATATTGCCTCATGTTTGTAGTACTTTTGCAATTCTTTTATGGCAGTTAGAAATAAAAACGCTATTTTTCAATTAAAAATAATGTTCCTGACCTCGGAGACGGTTATAAATTTATATTTTTTGTTATTTCATATTATGCAATATTTTATCAAAGTTTGAAAACTTTTGCAATTAATGTGAATTGATTGTCTTTATTGACTGGCCTATATACATAAATCACAAATTCAAATATTTACAAGAGATAGAACTTTGTTGTTTAAACACATCCCTGCATAAACAGGTATTAGAAATCCGTGCCATTAGTCTTAAAATATATTTCTGGACCATAAAAACTGGTAAGGTGGAATTCCCCCAAAAGGAATACCTCTCTCTCTCTCTAAATAACTATTTAATTTAGCTGCAGGACATCCAGATTAGTGGATCTGTAATTTAAATAAAATACTTCACAATTTAATTGCCACAAAAGTTGACAGAAATAATAACAAAAAGTTCCTTGGTTTAAACAAAAACAGGTATGTTAAAATATATCGTAAGAATAAAAACCTGTATTATTATTCGTAATTAATCAAGGTACAGTGAAAGGACCCAATGTATATTTTCAAATTTGCCATGCACAGCCTCCGAAACTAATATCATTAATCAATCTGCCTGAATGAGCCCACCGCTGCGTACGTTATTTTATTTTCTAAATACTATTATTTGTACTAATATAACGTTTTATAAACGGTTAACGGGGTGTATATAAGTTTAATCGGTTTAATGGACCCTCCTTCGCATGAAAGAAACGTTTGTTAAAGGAATATCAAGTGTCAAGTGAGTTCCCATGGTTGTCAAAGGGAGTTTTTTCGCAAAACTAGGTATAAAAGTTACAAATTTCAAAGGAAGAATAGACTAACATGGTTTATAAATGTTCTTTTAAACTTTTCGGTGCACCTGATGTAACAGGTTAAGGGTATATCTGCGGTAGTTAACAGTTCTATGATATATTCTGCTATTTATAGTGTATATCTATAAATTTAAAAACCCAAATGAATTAACCTGAACCGAATAGTTTGTGGTTTATTTCTATTTATAAGAAGTAGTATAGGAATATATTTACCTCACAAAACGTTGAATGAAACAAAAATGGTCTCGTTTCAATGATCATTTCTAGCAACATTGATGGTCACTTCATAAGTCGGTTTGAAACTGAAGCAAAAGATGAGTTCGAGACAGTTCGACTATTTTTTTAGGTAACGGCGACCATTATTTGGTAACCACTGCATCCACTTTAGACTTTAGGACTATAATGTTGGAATCATATACCGACTACTGATTAATATTTATTTAGAGATGGAGCTCCATGAGTAAGAAAAGAGTATTTGCGAGATAGAAATGGATAAATAAATGTATTAACTTTAAATAAATATATGGCAATAATGTATTCCTGATTTTACCCACTTGCAACTTTTCGGTACCTCTGGTTTTGCACATGGCCTGTATATGTCGGAATGACGCTTTTTAACAATGCAAACTGTCGTGTGGAATTCTTGTAAAGTGCCTCCCGTAGCGCAGTGATTTGTTCCGGCTTAGCTGTTCCCTTTATATTATAGACTGCTTGGTGATGCACTTGTGCCTGTAGTCATGATCCTTAATTGGTACCGATTTTCTCTCGAAATATATTGTTTGAGTTTTGCTAAGCAGCTAATCCGTTACTCTGGAGAAATTTGATCTGATTGATCTGTAATCTAATAGGCAGTTAGTTCTGAGTTCCAGTATTCTACTGTATTCTACAGGAAGTTGCAAATTGGCATACATTCTCTGTATACCCACAAGAACACCTACATTTCTAGTAAATGAATGATAATTGTATATTTTTTGCCTTATAGTAGGAAGATGTATACATTATTATATTTTTAGTATTACGTCTTATTTTGCTAATTTTGACATTTTGGATACGAGGCTAAATTATAAGGAGAATAAATTTAGCCCGTTACAATTTTTTTCCAACTTGCAATATTTTGGTGTCAATTGTTCTTGGACTATGTTGTTCAAATAAAGGAAGGAAAATTAATTTAAATATAAAACATAATTTGGAAAATTAATTTAAATACAAAACATTTAAGGTTAATGTTAAAAGCCATAAAAATGTAAGGTTGGAGCAATTCTGGTAATAAAATCTAATTTGGATGATGAAACTTTTCAACTAAACTGCTGGAACTTTGAAACACATAAAGTAAATTTTTATTATATCTTTGAAGTTAAATATCTCAGAAAATATTAAAGATATTTGAACGGAATTTGAAGCATATTAGGGCCTATTGTCCGGTCTTACAGTAGATTGGTGTGTTTTGGTTTGTAGGAACATTAATTTTAAAATACAGGGGTGGTAAATAAAACAATGCCAATCTTAACAAATTTCACTGCACAACCTTTTCTTTCCAAACAAATTTTTTGTTTTTTTCTAGATTTTAGGAGAAGCAGTGGCTCAATTGTAAAAAACAATTTTCGGGGTTTTTGAATAAAAGTCGTGGTTTTAAAGAAATTTGAGTTTAATAAAAAAAAATTCACAATCGGATTTGAAAGAAAGATTAGACAAAACAAAGAATAACTTTTGTATTCATGGCTTGCTGAGGTCTGTATTGTCTTCATTGTAATATGATTCAAAGGATAAATAAATATATTATTATTATTATTATTATTATTATTATTATTATTATTATTGAAGATTATTTAATTTGTTAGAAAAATTGTACAGGGTCATCACGTGAAAATGTTAGATTCTGCTGTACTTGACTAATTTTTTTCCAGGAATTAAAATTGTTATAGAAAAAAATTATCGAGCATCGCATTATAAAGATATAGCTATTAACGTTGTTTTTTGTTATTCCCTGTGTATTATTATATATTTTTATTCTTCGTTTTTTTTTTTCCTAATTTCCCCGATAGAAACATGTAAGCTACTATCTTTTATTTTTACGATATTGTAGATAATTTGGAAAAAGATATAGGTTATGTATAAAAAACAAGAAAGATAGTTTGAACAATATCCAAAAAAAATAATTATACAGGGTGTATTAAGTATAGGTAGTTTAGCAGGCGATACATTGGCCTAAAAGGAACAAAAAAAGTCTTATACAGTATGTGTCGAAAATTGAAGGGTTTTTCAAAAAAAAAAATGTAACTTTGATTTTCGAAAGTTAATTACACGGAAAATAATAGAAAATAAGTTAAGAAAATTTAAGAGAAGGTGCAGGTCGAATATGCAAATAGAAAATTGTAATGAGAATTTTTGGTCCGGTGAAGGGTTTTGATGAAATAATTTAGTACCTATATATAGTTTGTAATATGTAATATGTAATTCAATACATTTTAAAAATTTATTAAATTACGTTAAAACTATTACACCAAAATCCTCCACCGGACAAAAAATTCTCATTACAATTTTCTATTGGCGTATTCGACCTGCACATTCTGTTACATTTTCTTAACTTATGTTCTACTATTTTTCATGTAATTAACTTTCGAAAATCAAAGTTACATTTTTTTTTTTTTGAAACCCGTTCAATTTTCTACATACTGTATATGATATTTTTGTTCCTTTTAGGCCAATGTATCACCCGTTAAAGTAAGGGTACTTATATTTAATACACCCTGTATATTAATTGTTGTAATTTAAATCATGTACTTATCTATATCTCATAAAAAATAAAACATAATAACTTACATATTTATATCGATAAAATTAGGAAAAAACGAAGAATCAAGAGGTATTATAATAATAATATACAGGGTGCTATATAAGAAAAAACAAAGTAGATAGCCATATGGATACGATGCTCGATTGTTTTTTTTTTCCATAAAAATTTGAATGCCTGGCAAAAAATTAGTAAAGCAATTTTTATCATCATAATTTTTTTTGTAACATCAATTCAGTACAATACATTATTCCGAGCATTATTCTAAACAAAAAATGAACAATACATTATTTTACGTTTGAGAATTCATTTAGTAGCTACAAATTATTTTTAGTTAAAAAAAATTGTTTATTTGACAACCCCTATGTCAAACACCTTTGAACCTACTACGACTAATCCTGTACAGGGTGGGGTATATAAAAGTCCACCTCCTTTATTTTGGTTATTTTTAACATTTTGAAAAATTTCAAAACATTTCCCTACGTATTTTTCCCCCAAATTTTTAATTTTTCTACGAGGAGTGTATTTTGACCTATGTATACAGGGTAGGTCAACAAGTGTGTTGTCTCTTATGGAACACCCTGTATATTTTTACACATTTCGAAAGAGAGCATCGATTTATATATCTCCTAAAAATTTTGGGTTTCACAAGTTGAAAATGTGAAAGTTATTAGCAGTCAAAGTTCAAAAAGTCAAAATTTATTTTATTCTATTGAATAATTTTTTACTCATTTCTAAAATTTGGCACCTTATAATACTTTAGTAGTCTAAAATACTCTAAAATATATAATATGAAAGCAGTAATTTAAGGGATTATAGTATATGTATTAGGTATATAAAATAATAGTTTTTAGCAAATTTTTATTAACACGTAGGTTTGAAACAAATGTTATAAAAAGTCATAAGTTATTTGTTGTTTTGTAAATAGTTGCTAGTAATTGTATTATAAAAAGCTTCTTTTTTTTAATATACGAGTAGTAGGTAGGTATAATAGGATATTCACTTGAAGTGAGATGTCAAATATTAGAAATATTTCTTACATGTAACAAAAATGTGCAAGCTGTAAGTTCACGACCTTCTAAATGCAACATATGGATTATAGATAGACAGAAGAGGCCACCTAGAAGTCCTGACCTCAATCCCCTGGATTTCTTTTTATGGGGTGCATTAAAAACTTCTGTTTACTAAAAACAAATAAGAAATTCAGATAATCTGAAAGAAATGATCGCCAATGAGATTATTAATTTGAATAACAATGAATTACTGCTTGAAAACGTCCGTCTTAATTGCATAAAATTGTGCCAAAAGTGTATACAAAATAATGGAAGTTACGTTGAAAATGTTGTTTAGGATTATTAAATCTTTTACACTGAAATAATAAATTTTACAGTTCTAAAGATTTGACTTTTTGAACTTTGACTGCTAATAACTTTGACATTTTTAACTTTTGAACCCCAAAATTTTCAGGAGACATATATATCGATGTACTCTTTTAAAATGTTTTTAAAAATTACTTTTTTCGATTATTTGGGTGCCACCTTTGATTATTATTCGTAAATATTCTAAAAGAAATATCCCATAGTATATTTCTCCATTCTCATTTTGTATTATTTGCCCATAATTGTATTATTTTTAAAAAAGTTGTAAACAAATTCCGTTTATGCTTTTATAAGCGAAATTTGATTAAAACCTAAAACAATTTCTGTATTTATTTATTTATTTCGGCAAGTTCAAAATTATTAGTGTCGATTTGAATTGATTTCCATTATAAAAAATATATACCTACACAATCTGCTGTAAAAGACGATACAGAATTATCATTGAAGCAGCGTTTCCTAAGTACCATCTGACTACGCTATATTAAGATTGTTTTTTGCTGAAATTTTTGTAACATTAGTTAAGAAGGTGATTAAAAAACCAATATATTTCGGCATGAAACAAAGAGATCGGTCAGCTCATAATAATTTCTAAGCGCCCTATCTCAGAGCTGCTACCCCCTGCAGCTAAACTGTCCCGACAAAAGCAAAGTGTCAGAGGAACCTGTAAACTACCAGGTCAAACGGCATTCATGTCCAAAATGTATTTTCGACCGCTGTCCTCTAGCATTTACCATGACTTTGATTGAAACTGACTTTTATAGCGGTATAAGAACTTTTTCTATAGAGTTTCGATGTTCCAACAAGGTTTTTCGTTTATTTCCCAATCAATCTTTTATTTTATTGCACCAAAATTTTCATAAAAGTTATTATACAAAGGCAATTTACGATGTTTTTGTTAATTTCCAAATAGAATTCATTTATAATTTCTATGAGAAGATGATAATAAAAGTTAATCTCGGACAGACATTTTAATATAAATTCGGAATTAAATACAGAATCACAGAGGGGGACCACTTTAATTAGAAATGTTTAGTAATGAACGTTCCTTATAAAATTGTTTTCCCGACATTTCAACGAAATATCACAGCAATAATTTGTTATAACGAAATAAATTTGTGATAAGTAAAGAAAAATGTGTATCGGTTCTCCAGAAAAGTAAATTGGTGCATCATAGGGTCTTCCATACCTTTCGCAACTAATTATAAATCAGTGCCACATCAACGGTTGCAACCTATTTAAAAGTAACACTTTGGGATTAATAAAAGACAGGCTTATAGTAATTTGATTTTCATTTATTGATGCAGTTTGATAATGACAATGCATATTCAGTTTGAGAGAACCTATTTGTTCTCTAAATTTATGTATACGTAAAAATACCTGATACCCATATTACCTATGTTATTCTAGACTGTTAAATTATGATAAAAAAGTGTTTGTTCGATTTCCCAACTAATAATTAAGGACTGAATAGACCTAAATTACTTACAACTAATATAAGAGTTTGTAGCAAAATTTATATAATTAATTCCTATTAGTAAAATGGCACATATCATAATTGCACATACTCGTAAGTATGTTGTCAGTAGGGAGGGAATTATCATGTTTAGGTCAGTTCACTGCATATTATAAAAGTTTACAAATTTAAGTAGTAACAGTAAAATATATCAAAAATTTAAAAAATGTCATTCGAGCAATATGTCATGATCAATAATGAAATGATAATATAATTTAAGTTACATATTAATATTATCATTGGCAGGACATAAATTAGAATCCTCAATGGTAGAGACAACAGCAGCGTGTGTTTCCAGCATCAAATTGTACTGACCATCTCTATGGGTCTGTTCTGGTCCTTTGAGAGCATGTTGCTTGATAAATGCGATCACCACTTCACGCGCAACTTTCGACAATTCCAGACGATGGCCCCAGGTAACCAGAGCTAGAGGCTGTAAAACGAACAGTTTTAAAAATTATTTAAAATTGGTCAAAAATACTTTACCCGTTCCAGTGATAGTAAGTTGTACGGGGTAATAACGTGTCTGTAAAGGCAAGATTTTACCAGCTTCCTCAGAACATTGACTTGGTTCTTATTGGCACATGGATGATATAACATTACAACTGCTCCGTGTTCCAGGTTGTGGATCCAGCGTTGCCTAGGCAGAAAAGTGTACTCACCCCATACCGCCCAAAGAGGCCGATGCGTACCACTGAAATGATCATATACTTTTATGATATGGGGAAGTTTTTTCATATTTTTATTTTTATTTTATTGTTTTTCTTTCTTTTGGGCCCCACGTTGGGCGCCAAGTTATGTAATGTTTTGGGGAAATTTTAGGGATAGAGTTTGGAATATTATTTTTAATTTTCGAATTTTTTTGATATAATTTAAGGTAAGTTTAAATTTAAATTTGCACGTTTAGATATTAATTTTTTCATATTTGAATGCATGCTTTAGTATTTAGTTCTCTATGCATGCACTAGTAATTAGGTTTTTTAGTTTTGAAATTTAATTTTACTTTCTATAGAAATTGCAAATAGTTTGTTCAGAAGAAATATTTTTAAGTTGTTGTATATAGATTTGAAAAATCGACTTTATGGCATACGATCAGTCCGCCTCTGGGCAGAATTATTTCAATGTTTCATTAATAAGCGACAGTGCGCATGATTTTATGATTATTTAACGTGAAACTTACTGTAGGTTTGCTATAATTACTCTTTTATTTTCAGGGCCTTTGGGGATTCCCTTCTACCAACGAAGAAATATCTTACCTATAAATCTGCTGTCATGCTATTTTTAAATAAAGGTTATTTGAAATTCGTGTTAGTTTATTTTATTATATTTCTATAGACTTGGAATTGTAGAAATCTTTATCAGAATGAATGTCACTCTACTATTTGACAGCTAGATGTCTCTGAGTCTGCTGTATTTTAGATATCCAGCTGAGATGAATTTAAATGCTTTGGTTATTACAATTAAACATAGATGGCACTCAAAATATAAGGTTTTATTGCTAATATCAGATAATCAAAAGCAAATAACGTTTCTAAATCTATATCCCTGCGCTAATTAAAACTTAACTAAATCTACAACAGATTTAGGACAGTGTCCTTTTGGATATTAACAAAATTAAATAAACTTAAGGTTTAAAATTTCAGTTCAGAGTAAGTTCTGCACTTTCGGGTTACCGAATCGTTTTAAATGCACTTAAATTGGCAGACCTTTTTTTAGTTTTTAACACTTGTGGTCCAGATATGATGGCTATTCTAGAAATTATTGTACCGTTTGCTGGATTTGTTTAAACCAAATAGGCCTTGGATGCAATTTTGGATTTCGACCAATCAGGTGGCTGCTCATTAATTAGGATAATTTTTACCTTCATTCCTCGTAAGTTGAAGCTGCTCTTTCGTTACTTTTTTGTATGTGGCCTTGACTCACCATTGGAAAGTCCTGGGAATATAAATTTCCAATTTAAATTATAATTTTCTGAATTTATTTCAGGAGCGATCTGGACATGGGTTTGCTTCTTTCACTACCCAATAACAACTCCCCTTTTGTTTCGTTTCTAAGGAACATGCAGAAAATTTGCCAAACCAAGGATTTCTTGATTCCAATCTGTTATTATGGTTTGTATTTTTGCTTTTTTTAACTTTATTATATAATTTTCCTATGAAATTATGTCATTTTCAGCATCCTTATCCCCTGACGAATTTGTGTATACCCATTTGTTGATATTACGTTAGATGAATTTTTGCCCTGCCGTTCACTTCAACGAAACATCACTGAACCTTTCGAAGATCACTACACAACACTTCTTAGGATCTAATTTACATTGTGTCTAGTCATTTGACTAGACTGGAGGTTTTTACAGGTAACTCTTATACTATTTACTTATAATTTTAAAAGAAATTTACAGTAATAAAGTCCATCTTTGTTTAACTGTTGTGTTGAAAATCGTTCAAACTCTGTTTAAAGCATGTAACTAACAGCTGTTCTGTTATTGATTATTTTAAAGCAACATAGTAATCAATGCATTTACTTTATTTACGCCTATAATTTGTTTACGTTAGGTTTATTTTAGCGTAGCTGACCCTTTGTTTACGTGTGGCTCGTTGACCTCTTTCGCATCAACAGGTGTTCTACGAAGATGGCATACCGCGAACTGAAAAATTAGGCCACTTCAAAGAGCTACACCTCAGTAATGGGGTACCTACCCCAGCAAAAAAATTGCTCCAAGGTTCATTACTAAAAGGCAATTCGTAGTAGGATTTATTGCACTACGACCTGAGATAACCTGTATATACTTTTATGGACGAAAAAATATGTTGCTATGACATTCCGTTCCTTTTAAAAATCTCCTTTTCTTATAACTGGATTTAGTAAATATGCTAGCTGCTTTGTTTTTTGTTACCATAAAAATATTATTTAAGACGTATCTATTGTTATCCTATTAGATTCAACTAAGATCAAATGTTATCAAAATAAAATGATAATAATAAGCAAGAGTAATGCAAATAACCAGAAAGTTCTCGATTTGAATCCGTCTAGATAATTTTTTATATTTAGATAGAGGTAGATTCCTCATAAAAAAATATGTGTAATTATGTACAGGGTGGGCAAATTTGGATGTTTTTATAGGGTAACACTATAACTATAAGAGGTATGGAAAAATGGATGCTACATGTTCGATTCTTGAGAGAAACTCTATGGTGAAAACCAAAATTAGCTATCGTCTTTTGTTTTCGAGTTATAAACAAAAGTTCGATTTTTCAACTTTTCGATACATGCCGCTATCTCGGAAATCTATTTTTGAGAGATTAAAAGAAAATCTCATCAATCATGGGACATTTAACAATAAAATTGTCATATAATGCGCTGTAACTCGTGAAGTATTAGAGATACAAAAAAATTTATAAAGAAAAGTTGTTCAGAATTTGTTATTCTACAACTTTTATTAAGGTCATTTTGCTCTAAAAAATAGTTTAGGAAACCACCCCTACATCGCAAATCATACCAGGAGTTCGAGTGTGATCTTTTGGTTGGATACTCAGGAGGCAGTCCCCCAAACAACCCTGAAAAAATCATCCTGTTTGGAATTATTTTTTAAACTGACATCTTTATCGGATTACGTAGCTTGATACAGCAGTCGTCAGATTTGATGGCGAGAGTAGGAAGTGCGCAGTTGAGTATTTCTCCTTAATCTCCCACTACGTATTTGCGCTGTAAAACGAGTTGCCCGTGACAGTAAAGACATCACCAGCGGGGTGAAAACCTCATCTTCCACTCCAAATAGAAACAGTAAAACGCGTTTGGACGACTTCCATCTTAGTTTACTGCGTCGAACAATACACGATTTTCATGTAACTGAGAAAGTGGTCCCCACGATGCACCGAATTTACAAAAAGTATTGCGATGTTAGTAATTACCAAGGCTCTGAGTCAACGTTACAAAAGGAATGCAAAAAAATCGGATTTCATTGGAGGAAAATGAGAAATGGTAAACAAATTTTAATGGAACGGCCACAAATAAGGTATCTTCGCATTGAGTTTTTAAAAAAAATTAGAACATATCGCGAGCAAGGACGAGATATAATTTATATGGATGAAACTTCCATTCATCCATCCCACACCCATCAAAAAGGATATAGCGACCAGTCCACAAAAGGTCTGTTGAAACCAACATCTAAGGAACCTCGCTTGATTATATTAAATGCCGGTAGCGAGAAGGGATTTGTGCCAGGATCATACGCTCGCTCTAGTACCTACTAATACTAAGGAAATAAATTTCGAAAATTATGAGAAATGGGCAAACACTCAACTGTTACCTAATCTGAACCCCAGAAGTGTTGTAGTGATTGATATATCACAACAAACAAGCAGAAAAATGGCCAAGTTCGTCATCTAGAAGGGAAGAAATTAAAAATTGGCTGACATTGAGAAATATACCGTTTTCAGATAAGATGCTAAAACCTGAACTCTACAATGTTATTAAAGCATATAAACCAAAATACAAAGTGTATAAAATTGACCAAATTATATACAGCAAGGGACATGACGTGTTAAGATTGCCGCCCTACCATTCCGACTTGAATCCGATCGAAAACGTGTGGGCAGCAATGAAAGAATATGTAGGAGCAAGGAATATTAAGTTTGATATAACAGAAGCAACAAATCTAACTGATGAATTTTTTCAACAATTTACAGTGGATCAATGGCGCTCAAAGTGTGAACGAGCGAAAAAATTCGAAATGGAATTTATAGAACGAGAACCAATCGTGGATGTTGTAGTGGACGAATTAATAAGGGTAAATGGAGGTGACATATCTGATGAAAGTGATAGTACATCGACGGACAGCAGATCTGATGATGATCTCTCAGATATAGACATTTTAGAAGAAGATGAAGCCGAGGATTATCCTCCCCGTGCAAGTACTTCAGGAGAAGTAATGAAATATCTTTAAATATGATTTTTTATTATTAGATGTACCAAGTGGGAAACTGTAAATTATATTACTACAACAAAATACCTAATGATAAAGTAATCGGAAATTCTATTACTTATAAACCTTATAAAAACATGAGAAATGCTAATTCAATAATTATTTGTTCAAAATTTTGACAAAAACGAGGATAATGGCAATAAATTGAATTATCTCAAAAGCCTTTAATTATAAATTCTAGGAACTTTAGGTAAATTTACTTTAAACATGGTAAAAGTGTCCTCGACCTTGATCTACTTTTATTAATCAGGAACTTCCCATGTGCAGGGGTTCCCTGTATTAGCATGTGTATAATAAACAGGAAATTTTATTGCCCGTACTACCTAGATAATCAGCCCTCTATATAAAAGGGTACCGCTCATAAAGTCATAAATGAGTGTACAGGGTGGCCCAATTCGATTTCCCTGAAAGTATGAAATAGAAAATAACCGACATAGTCTGGGCTCAATTTTCGAGAAACAAACATTGGTGCAAACCGCGATTATCGATCTATTTTGACTACCGAGCTGCAGAGCGTTTTTAGAAAATTAACGTTTTTACAAATAAATTAATTTTTCGAAAATTAACTACTTTTTCTAGAGATAAATATAACATATTATATATCGTTGGAAAACTAATTTAAATTGCGATTGAGTAATAAAATAATTTACAGGATGTTCCATTTAAAAAACACAAATTTTCTTTTTATCAGCAATGGATTCTACCTAAAAAAGTTCTTTAAGAATGTGTTATGTACTTGTTTTTCGATTCGACACTTGATAATAATTGAGATATGTATAGAGTTCACCTATACATATTTATCGCATTTATTGAAAAGGCCATGAAAAAAAAAGAAAATCAAAACAATCGCAAATGTCAAAAATTGTGTGAGTTGATTGTGAGTGAGCATTGCTTAAAATGGTTCAATTTACTCGTTATGAAAAACATATGACGAGTAAATTGTTTATACAGGGTGTTAAGAAAAAGTAGGTCAAGCCATAACCACAGATTTTTTGGATGAAAATAATGCGACATTTATAGTGTGATATTTTATTTTGGAGCGTAGTTTTCCTAATACAGGGTGTTAAAGTTTAAAATTTGAAATTTATTTTTATTAATAATTCTGTTACCTTTAAAGATTTTTACCTGAAATTTTGCATAGACTTTTATCTTACGCAGATGCACTTTTTGTGTAATTTTGGTAAAAAAATCAAAGCGCAAACGTGGAAAAGGGGGGTTGTGGTACCCATTAAGCTCCCCAACTTTTTCCTGCGTACGCCTATGGTCTTTAGATATGTAGTTTTAGATTAAATACTTATTTCCGTAACTTTTCTTACTCTCATAAAATTTTAATTTAGGACTTGGTTAACGAGATATTCCAATAAATTCAGATGTGTATTATTATCCGAGGGGTTATCACAGCTGGTAGTCGGTGTATGGGGTGATCCACATAACTTTCCCTCCCCACGTTTCTCTGTTATTTCTGTAGTTACAAAAAAATTATTCTAACAAAAGTTGTAGGGCTTTTTCTAATATTTTTAAATATGACATACAAAAAAACAATTGAAAAATAAATGCCGAAGTTAGGTATATAATATATAAATTGTATTTTTTCAAATGGAACAGCCTGTATTTTATTGTCTTTTTCGATGTAGAATTTCAGTCTGATTTCAACAATATAGAATATATAATACCTACTTACTTTTAATAGTTTTCGAAATATTTGCTTTTAAACATAAATTACACACTATTTATATATTTAAAAGAAAATGTTTCGAAAACTATTAAAGATAATTAGTATTATATATTCTATATTGTTGAAATCAGACTGCAATTCTACATCGAAAAAGGTAATAAAATAACTTTTGGTGTATTTAAAAGGTAATCACAAATTAAACAAGAAATCATTTTAATGACCTTTTAAAAACACTTTTATTATTACAAGGATCTCTTTAAGAAATGATTATTGGCAAACAAATTAAAGCTTATGAATCATTATGTCCGAATAATAAAAAAAATAGTACGGTCCCATTTAAAAATTTTCCATAGGACCCCTACGGAAATGAAAATGAAAATTAAATTCCGTTTTTTGAGAAAAACCTAAAAATAGTCGTATCTATCAGTAATTTAAATAACTATTTTATTCTTTACAGACAAGCTTACTACCTTGCTAATAATTTTCATAGCCTACTTTTCTTACATCGCATTCATCTGACGCGGCCATTTTGTACAAAATAAAAAATCGTTCGTATCTCACTTATTTTTTGGAATTTTTGAAATTTGAAAAAACTGTTGCAGTTAGAATATCATGTTTTATAAAACACCACAAAAAAACATGGTCATTCCATTTAAGAAAAAAAAGTTGATGTCACTTCCGGTTCAACCGGAAGTGATATTTTCGTTCCTGCTAGTCTAAAAATAGCCCACTTTTGTCTTATTCACGTATACAAAAACAAAATTTTTAAATTAAAAAACAAACCAAAAAATTGGGGGCGTACATTGACTCGTGGCCACCCGGTATACATAGAATTCACTTAAAAATGTCAATTTTCCAAAAACGCTCTGGTCTACCCTGTAATGTCGCTTTCCCAAAATGGCATCTTAAAGTCTTCCCTTTTAACCCCAATTGAGGATATTCATGTTTTTACAATATAGTATGGTGGATTAGATTTTAGTTGGGAATCTTAGAAAATCAAAAGCATGCGCTTACATTGTAAGGGTTTATCATAATCTTTTTAGCTAAAATCAAATGCTTAATTTTCGAAATAGAGGACGATTTTCAGTTGTTTCCACATCTTCTGAAATAATCGAGATATTGCTATAAAACTCGTAAAATTACTTTTTTCGGTTTTTTTTTTCGACATGAATTCGACAGAAAAAAGGTCTCGAAAAAGATTCCTTGTAATTTTTTAATAACATATAATATAGGATGATACTTTTAGCACTACAATTCAATCGATGCTTTAATTACACAAAAAAATTAAAATTACAAATGAAAAAAATTTTTCTTTTATAATAATTATAGAATAGAATAATATTCTTCAATATCATAAAAGAACGTTTTTTTCTAAATGTTAATCATAATTACTTCTTTTGTTTTGTTTAAAAGGGCACACGGCCATTCTAGATGTAATATAACATTTTTTCTGGTTATTCATAAATTTCAACTTATTTTATTGAATAGCTCATTAATTTCTCAATTAAACATACGTGTGTTATATGTTTTTGAATTCAGAAAGAGACGTTCTTTTAAGATATTAAAGAATATACAGGGTGCTCCACTAAAAAAAATTGTTTTCTGTTACCCCCTGTATGTATGAACGACAAATAAAGGTTTGTTAATGCTTCTGTAATCTACACGAAATCTCATTTACGGATCTTTTTTATTTTTGTTTATATCTACAATGGTTACTAAGATATTGAGGGTTGAAATCGGATAATCCATTGTCAATCACCCTGTACATTTCAATTATTATAAGGAATTTGACTCCGAAGTTAATAAGATCATTCATAAAAAATGGACTATACCTAATTTTAATAATATAAATGTAAATAGAAAATGACGATAAATGAGCTTCCAAGGGGAATTACTTTCAAACACAAATATTTGTAGTCTAGCTGGTCCTTTGGGTAGGCAACTCTTTATACAATACGCCAGAGACAAAATGCATGTAGGTATTTATTTAATAACTATTTTAAATTTAAAGTTTAAGGAAAATAGTTACCTACCTAATAATTGTTCAATTTTCAGAAAATATTAATATATTCCTTTTTACATAATAATAAATACCTACTACGGTGAATAATCACAAGCAATTTGGACAAAAATTTTTTTATTAATGACCAAAGTATGTATCAATTTAAAGGCCATTACTTTAGTCATTAATAAAAAAATTTTTGTCCAAATTACTTGTGATTATTCACCGTAGTATACCAGTTAGTGGACGTGATTTAAATTACATAATACCTAATAAATATTGAAGGAAAATATGTATAATATTTAATATTAAAGTAATGCTCGAGTCTGAGAAAATGTAGTAAATTATAAACCTGTAGAAAAATAATATTAATAATTGCTTTAGTTTCTTTAGATAAAATACAGTGGTGTGTACTTAATACTAATATACATATTTCTATTTTTTTTTAGTTTTATATTTCGTATCTTATTAATTACTTATGTGATATGATGTGCCAATCAATACAGAAATAATGGCGTAATTTAATTTAATATGGGTATAATTATTAAATTCTCATTAACAAGCCAAAAATGCAGGCGTCAGCAAAAATCAATATTAAAATTACAGATAACCTTTTAATTCAAAGCAGAAAATAAATCGCAAATACTTATAGATATTAGATACTTACAATGTTGGAATGACTTCACTGTATTCTATGGATTCATTCATACATTTATGAGGTGCCTAAAAATTGTACTTGGCTTTATTCGAGTATTATATTAGGTTTTATAATCTTACGCTGTAGGAGGCCGGTATATGTTCCAAACTATGTATAGGATGAATAGTGCCTTTCGGTGTATATAAACTCTTATCTTCATAGCATGTATAGTTTTCAGGATTCATGTACCAGTCAACCTTCAAATTTACCTATGAATAAAACAATTTGATTATCAGTTGTAGAAATTCCTCCTCACAATTTTCTTACGTTGGCATCATCACAATCTGGATCAGATACTCCCATAGCGATACCATGATGAGCATCGTATAAATGATGGCTATTACCAGATGAGGCTTTTGGGTTTAAATCTGGCTCCCTGGGAGAATGAGGAAACCATTTTCCATTCCAGGACTCATCATCATACGGTGCTCCTATAAAATATTAAAGCATAATAACACATAGGTATCTTGAATCATGAAAGAGACAGCGGTGAGTTATGCTATGGATAAAAAGGGCAATTGCCTGGGACCCCCAGAAGCACAGAGATGTGGAATTTCCAACACTATACATGGGGCCTACTATAGGTAATTCGAATTTGCCGGGGGCCCCATGAAGCGCCGTATGTCGTATACTTATAGTAGTAGGTACTTATATATATTTAAATACAAAACTCACCCTGAGCATTTAAAATAGCACTACAAAGCAAAATTATATTTTTTAACATTATCACTAGAGGACTAAGTAAAATAATAAAAATAATAAACTGTGTAACGGTAAAATTATAATAAAATCGATAACATGCCGCTAGTAAAGTAATTGTTAACTGATCAGCACTACTAATGAACAAAATTTAATAAACCCGCTGTTTTTCAATGTTTATCTGTGATTTTTTATTTCGACAGCTGTTTTGCTGAACACAAAAACGCAAGCAAATCTTGTGAACTAAACTAATTGTCAGAAAATCTGAAGTTCCTAGAAAAAGAAACCGGAAATTTAGACAAATTAGAATAACGTTTCCACTACTATAAAATAGATGGCGCTATGCATTTCTGATTGCATTAATATTCAATGGAAAACTAAAATTATGTACTATTTTCATGTATTTGTATTAGCTATTAACACCTACAACCATGACACTAATACCTATTTTTCAGAACAAATAATACTCAATGGTATGGGGAATTAAAAAACCTTGCAACTATAAATACAGAGGCGTAGAGTTGGGGGGAAGGATGACATCGTTCATCCTCAATCGCCCAAATTGACAATAAAGAATTGGCGGAAAGGTGACGCGGTATAGAAAAAAGAAAAAAACTTGAGTAGATACCTAATAATGAAGTGGATTGGATTTTTTCCACTAGAAAGTTCTCCACTCGTGGAAAAGAATCCAGCTAAGAAATAAATGAATTTTTAGCCGGTTAAAAATGAGATTTACTGTAAAGTGGATAGTTTTCCATTTTGGCTAAACATTTGGTTAACATAACATAAAACACACCACAGAAATTAGACAACCCCCAAATACAAAGCCAAAGGCTGTCCGGAAGGGGGCTACACATTTGAAAAAACGCAGACAAACATCCATACCCACCGACATTGCCATTTGCCGGTGCCTGGTCTCGAACCGGGACTCGATAGGCAGTGTAGCCAGAGCCATGTCTGTCACTCACGCCTTAGCCCACTGCGCCACCGAGTCGGTTAAAAATCTGAACATATGAAATTTTAAGTTTACCGCCTTTTTAAGTAGCTATATAACCTTAAAAATTCTAGTTTCTAGATGTACCCAAAAAGTAAGTTAAAAGTTCATTTGATGTTGATAATAAAGTAATAAATTCCTAGTGACTACTAGCTATTTATGATACCTACGAGTGTGAAAAATGCATGTTTAAGGCACGCGTATGAAAGTTACACAATGAGGCGTAGGCAACCGAGTTGTGTAACTCGTACTAGTGCCTTAAACGCATTTTCACACGAGTATCACAAGATTTTTTCTCTACGAACGTACAAATATTAAAAAAAAAGTTATTGAAATAAATTTTGATTTGATTCTCTTTATATCAGTGACGGCTCTTTTCGCACTGAGTGTGAAAAGTCACAGTTCTTTTCGCCTGAGTGTGAAAAGTGACAGTTGTTCTCGCACTGGTCCACTGGTGCGTTAAAGTGACGTTATACACGCTAAAATGACAGTTGAAAAGTACGACATTTCGTTTGTGAGTTAGAAAATAGTTATTTTCCTAACAAGTAAGGAAAGTGGTACTTTTCCGCACGCGACTGTCGTTGAGTGAGGAGTCGAGTGTGGAACAGGACCAGTTTCCGCATGTGTTCGGAACAATATTTTTCCCAGGAGCGTGATGAATAACATTTTTTACTTAATTAAGAAACTAGACTCTACTTTAAAAATATGCTAGTGTTTGACTTGACGTTTGATTTTTTGATATTTAAAGTTATAGGAGCTACTTCAAAAGAGTTAGTATAAATAGAAATGATTTAATTGCATTAAATTTGTATAAAATAAGAAAAGATAAAAGGAAAACATTGGCATATTATTATTTACTAACACATTTTCAAAATGTAATTATAACTTACCCAAAAATGCAAATAAATATATAATTACTTTTCCGCACTAGTGCGGAAAAGTGCAACTTTCGAAACTAACATGCGTGCGGAAAAGTGGTATTTTCCGCACGCTCGTAGGAAAAATTATGTTCGTATTGTAGAATGGGCAGACGGAAGAAGTATGTCTGGAAATACTTTACCAAATTTAAAAAAGCTGATAAAATTCATGGAAGATGTATTTTTTGAGGAATGCATCCAGATTGGAAAAGCACTTGCTAAAATGCCTGAGAGCACCCAAAAAAGTTTAAAAACTTTACACCAAAGTTTTAAAACAATCAAAACGCAGAAATAAAGTTGTGACAAATGATGAATCAGCTGTTACAATTACGGTAGGCCAATATTTAAAAACAAAAAATAGGTGGTATATCTTAATAATATGATGTATTAAAAAGAGTCGTCGCTTCATTTGGGTGCATTAGTTAATCGAGATGAGAACTTTTTATTTAAATTTTAAAAGCCGTTTGTGGAATATAACTACATAATTCAACACTTTCTCAAAAGTCTGGCTGATTGGTATACCGCCAAAGCCATTCAACCATATCCAACCACACTTTCTTTTACTAGAATATATTGGACGATCTAAATGTAGATGCCGTTTCTCAATCATCAACATCAACTTTCAAAGTATAAAATTAAAAATAAAAATAATTTGGGATTTGTCGATACAATGGATCCAATAGAAAACGATAAACTGATTACAATGTTGGCTCGTGCAATTTTTGCAACCGCTACTCCTCTTCAGTTTGTAGAAAATGACCATGTGGTAACTGCAGGCAGGGTTTAATAAAAAATAAAATTAAAAACTGTGATACCATGGTTTTTGTTTCGGATGGATGGACCGATGTGAATGGGATTGCCCTAATCAATATTGTATTCACCACTCCCAAACCTATTTTTTATAAATCGATTGATTCTAAAATGGAATCTCATACTGGTGAATACATTGCAGAAATTTTAGAGCAGGCCATAGCAGAAGCAAGTCCTCACCTCAGAAGGTTTGAGTAGGTATTACTGATAATGCCCGTAATATGAAAAGTACGTGGACGATTTTGTCTAAAGGATCTAAGATTACTTTATCTATTCCATCAATATCCAAAGATTCCAAAGTATGTGCTCAAGTTAGAGATAATACATTTTTTTAGGAATAAACATGCTCCACGGCAAGCTCTGATTCAATTGGCCGTTTTAAATAAGGAAATTCAGTTACTCACCTTCTCAGAGACTCGATGGGGTTCTATAAGCAATTCCTTGGAGATCTTGTTGGAAAATAAAGATTTTATTCAATATGCTGTGTTTAACCAATTCGTAAAACTAATTATTGATTCTAATTTAAAACGAACTATTTTAGGTGAAGATATTTTTTGACCCAAAGTGACCAACATCTCAAAATTAATTAATCCTGTTGCCATTACTATTACCCAAATAGAGACTGATAAACCTGGCCTTTCCAATCTATGTATTGCGGCCAAAAAAACTTAAAAATGAAATCAAAGATAACTCGACCTTTTTGAATGAGACAGAAAAAGATAGTATTAAGGCGTGTTTGAAAAATCGCTGCGAAAATTTCTTTCAACACCCAATTCCAATAGCTGCAAATTTGCTAGACCATACTGAAAAAGGACAAAATCTCACTGAAGATGAGCAAAATGAAGCAATCGGTTTTACTCTAGATTACGCAGAGAAATATTCTTTAGATTCAGTAAAAGTCATGTCAGATTTAGCAAAGTAAAGAGCCAAAGGGGATGCATGGGTTTGTGATTGCTTTTGGAAAAGTGTCAATAACGAAAACATAGACTCATTAACATGGTGGAGGGGATTTTTCCCAAATTGCGAACTTACTAAAGTTGCATCCAAAATGTTTCCTTTTCTTGTCACTGCAGCTAGCGCTGAACGTAATTGGAAGGCGATGATGTCAAATTTAACCTTGAATTATTTAAAGACGACCTAATAAGTTTATCTGTAGATTTCAAAGAGACATCACTGGATTCAGAAAATATTCCCGAACATCCTAATACCGAATTAGATGAAACGGAGCACGTATTTTATGATGATCGAGAAAGTGAAGATAGTGGACAAACAGATAATGAAAATTCAGAAGATGATATGAAGGAGAAAAATGCTGAGGATAAGAATGATTCCGACTGGGGAACTGATGAGGCCTTGAGTGATTTAGTACAAAATAATAATAACAATGATTTGGAAGGAAACGAAATGATGTACGTAGATAGTACTTATAAAGAAAATGTAGCTGCTAACTATACCAAAGTTGTATACCTTACAACACCATGAAAAGTGTTTGGTATAAAAAATAGTGACAAATAAAAATAATAATTATCATTTTTCTTTGTTTACTTCAATTTTAAAATGAGGTATCCTTGAGGTTGAGGTTAATTTGTTATTTGATATGAAATTTTTTTAAAGATTTATTTTTCTTTTGACTAAAAATAGTCATTTATAATGCTGATAATATACCTACAGTTCAGTAGTTCAGTTAATTTACGTAGTTATATAATTATAAAATTATATATACAATTAAATAAATAAATAGAAAGATTCTATCAGTGTTTCTATTTAAAAGGATCCCAATAGTTTAAAAAATGAGAAAATATAATTTTGGAACTTGGGTATTACGAACAGACATTATCTTTTACAAGTTTTATGTAGACGACTGTAAAAAATTTTATATTTTTGTAAAATTCGTTCCAAATCATACAATATTTGAAATTTTTGATATGTATTTGGTGTTGAATTGAACAGAAAAATACTACAAATACTGTAATATACATGAAATTGAGAATTTTTTTGCCCATTTTTAGCAGGAAAAATTATATATGCATCCATATACATAATACTATTTATTCGTATTAATTAGATAGATATTAACAGAATAAAAAATTAAAGAGATAAATATATAAATAAATAAATACATAAAAAACAACACAAACAAGTAGATATATCTACTTCTGTGTTTCGTTTCCATGTTTATTATTTTATTTTGTAAAATATTTTTGTAGAAAAAAAAAAATTGCCAACAATGCTAAAATTTTTTTTTTTAAATGTACCGGAAGCCATCGGAAATTCATTACGAACCCATTACAAATTGTCATACCTTTTGACAGTTATTTGATATATAAAAATTAATCTTCAACTAAAAAATAGTGTCAAAACTGTCAAATATCAAATGAGCTAAGAAAATGAACAAGTTCAAATTATACAAATAGACATTGACGGGATGAAATAAAATATTATTCGATACACGTCCGTTAGGTGTTGTTCTACTAGTCTCGTTTAGATATTCTGGACTCGGTTCCTTCGTCGCCTCGTTCATAATAGCTGTGTTTGGTGACCCAGTTCAGAACGTCCTGGACTAAAGTCAGCGAATTATATGAACTGAACTCGAATTGCTAGAACTTTAAAAACTATTTTGTTCGGTGTACAAACATGTATACTCGGGATTTTTACGTTTGACAGTTGTTGTCAAAGCGATATTTATTTTAACACTGCAGTGGGAAGTTGTAACTTTTAGATCGGGACGTTCTGGACTGGGTCACCAAACACACCTTAATATCTACACCAATGTAACAAGTCACCTACCGGACTTGTAACGAAATTTACTATTACCGTCTGGTATGCTGTGATATTTTGACTTGCTCTATCAGCCCTGACATTTTGAATAGGTACTCAATTCGGAATCACCTTGTATAAATTTTGTTTTAAATTTTATAGTTCCGTTAAGTGGATTAGTGACTATTTCTGTAATAAATAGGTACTTGGCAGAAACTTATCAAAAGGAACCTTATATTTTTGAAAAACTGATTTGAATCAAGAGGAAGTGGTCGGTCCTCAATATAAAATGTAGGGCCCCTTAGGTATTAGGAGTTTCTTTTGGTGGTAAAACCTGAGACTGCTGAATTTAAATATGCCACTAGTTATCCTCTAATTTCCACTTCGCATTATTATCAATATCCGCTGTGATAAGGTAATGAATGAAACACCAGTAAAGTACTGTGGAAGATATTTATAATGAAACCTCCATTTGGAATGTATATTATAGAATGAATTTCCTAATTTACAATAGATACAAGTCCAAAAGATGACACTATATAAAATTTTATTAGAACTGATACATTTTTACATCAATAAAACAGATTTTTTTTATTGTCTAGTTTTACTATTTAAAAGTGCCAATTGAAGGTGAAAGAAAACGGAGATTTGGTAATGAATGAAATTTATCAGAAACGGAAGAGATTAATTTGTTTATTTATCAAAGTAATTGAACATATTGCGCATTTAGAAACATAAGTGATACAGATTTTTTTCTCCGGATTTTCGCAGCTATGCAGGTTTAAGATAAGTTTATATTTATTATAGCCATTGGCGTAGAGAGTAATTTGCAAAAAATATATACTGGTATATTCAATTTATTCATTATTTTATATTTATTACAATATAAAGCTTGTATTGACCAAAAAATTATACTAATGAAGATAAAAGAAAATATAAGTAAATAAATCGATGATGATCTGTTAAAGTGTTTGAAGGAAATCAAAATCAAGAATAGAAACGCAGTTAAATGCGGACAATATAACTTCTAAAATGGGACGATATAACTTCTATAGGCAACATTTGAAGATCAATATTAATATGCCATGAGAAACTATTTGTTTCATTTGAAATTTTTCTGTATCTATTCTTTGAAGCAAAAATATCAATTCAAGGCATATTTATGAGAAAATTATATATATTAGGCGTTTCATATATTTTAGCCATCTAGAGCAATAACGTTGTTCTAAGGCACATGTTTTGGGAGCGCTCAGAATAAATTATTATTTCTCCTTCTTGGGAGCAAGAAGTATGCGGTTAAAATAATTGACAAATGAAGGATAAATTGGGTTTTAAACGAAATATCTTCTCATTTTAATTATTTTATAATATATTTTTAATTCATATCACCTCAGAAGAAAAATCCTTGTTTACGTCGAGACGACCAATTCTTGAACGATCCCATATTATGTGGATATAGTAGATGCAACTCAAGAGTTAGTGATGTAGAGGAAGTATTGTATTTCCATCTGGATGAGGATTAACCTCGAAACCGGTCGTATGTTAAATTACTTGTAAAAATAAAAGAGTTATTTACTACATCCCTGTCACGATATGGCTAATATTTGTTCAAATTATTGTGTAGTAATTTTTTTCAACTTGAATTTCGCTAATATGAACAAAAGTTTGTTAAATCATTTGAAGAACTGAGGTTATATTATAACTAGTTTTATGAGCAATTTTTCTCTCACCTTGAATCGCAGCTGGTGTATTTACAAGTTCAGTGAAAAAATAGTGCCATCAAATGGATAAAGTGCACATTTATTTGACATGTTACAAGGAGCAGACATAGACGAGGTGCTAGGCTAGCTAGAGGTCACAACACACGAGTGAGGGGGCCTTGCTCTCAACACAAGCGACAAACGAAAAAAAAATAACAGTCTCGCTAGTGTTAAAAGCATTCATTTATTCATACTGTGTACAATTTTAATCTCCTAAACAACTTTAACAAATAATTAAATTAACAATCCTTGTGTCTATTGAACTATTTTAATACATTTATGATAGACTAAAGGTTTGTTCCTTGGTTTGTGCTCTTTAAAGTTGAGAAGGATAACACACATATTATTCACGATTTATTTCTTCTATCCAATGAATATGGGAGAAGAAAATGGATATGCATGCAATATGAATATATTTAAAAAAGTACAATTCCATTTTTTCTCAGGCTTTTATATCTACTATTATTTACAATTTCAGTAGAAATAACAACTACGTTTAATTACATATAAATACCTAGAATAGGTGAACTAGTTTAATCAAAAGTGGATAAATTCAACAAAAAATTAGTGATTGAATATGGCAGATTATAGTCTGCTATATGCAATGTTTAATGTTTTTTTTACTTCTAGGGAGACTTGAGTAGGATCCATGAAGTGGTAGGATTAAATTCAAGAGTGAAATTATCAAGTGAGGGGCTAAACTATAATTAGGCTAGGGTAACTATCTTTAGAAACCTTCATGACTGGAATTTTACATTCATCCAAATTTCTCAAATCATAAAAAGTATACCTATCTACTTATGTTATACATCAGCAAAAATAAACAAATAACAATATCAGATCTTTCCAAGCTATCTAGTTATGCCATGGTAACTTTTCCTCCGCTTGTTCTGATTCCCATATCTGGCATATCGTTTCTTGCTTTCTCCATATTTCGGTTTGGCATCGAACCCTTTATGTTGCAATTATGTTATTTTTTATTTGTTGCATTCATTCTAATTTAAGTACCAAGTAAGGCAATCGTTAACACCTAACAGCACCAAAGAGGATAAATAATGAAATAGACGACTTTTAAAAATAGTGTTTATCACCAGAACACCGAATGCAATTGACATAATAGGTACATGAAATAATTTGTATTACAGATAAAAAATGGAAATTTACGATTTAGAAGAAAGAAAGAAAATATTTAAACGGCATCACGATGAGACAAATATCAACAATTTGCAGACAATATTTTTATTTAACAAAATGATAAGGGTGTATAGCCCCATGTCTAATATAGCACTGATAGAAAAAGACCTAGCTGTCGCATAGTGGGGTGGGAAAATATACCGTTAAAAAATCGCTATTTTTTTAAATGTTCATTTTGAAATTTTTCATCAATCTCTCGAACCAGATTTTTGATTTTTAGCTATAATATTTTACAACTTTACAGGAGGTCACAAATACATCGCCTAATTTTAGATTTAAATATTTACTTTATAATAGATCTGCCAAAATAGAGTTTTCATTTCTTTTTTATCCTTGATAGCTGTCAAAATCACTGTCAAATTTAAACATTGAAAAGTATGTCTTTCGTAATTTTGAAAACAATGCGATTTTTCATTAAAGAGATATAAAGTACCATATTAAATTTTTCTATTTTTATAATTGAAATTAAAATAAATTCTCCACTTTTGACAGCTGTCAAATTCTCTGCCGACTGAAATATGCCATTTAATAATGATTTCCACACATGACTTTAGTACTTAAAAGGGCATTTTTCTATAGGTTTTGGAGGTACTGAATAAGAAATTTCATAAAATTATTGTGTTTGTTGGTAGCTGCCAAAATTGCTGTCAAATTTAAAATTATGCAAGTTTGTCTTCCAAAATCTTATGAACAGTGTGAAATTTCATAGAAGAGAAATCAATAGTTTTTTTTTTAATTTGCTAGTTCCATAATTGATATTAAAATACAGTTTCTACTTTTGGCAGCTGTCAAATTTAAAAAAAGCAAGTGTGCCCTTCGTAATTTTGAAAGTAACGTGAATTTCCATAGAAATGCTATTAAGTATTTTGAAATTTGCTAGTTCCGTAATAGATGGTAAAATAAAGTTTCCACTTTTGGCAGCTGTCAAAATATTTCAACTTAATGAAAATGACATGTTTTTTATAAGTTTTGGAGACAATCAATGCGAAATTGATGCCAAAAAAATATTATGTTGATTGACATATGTCAAAATTGCTGTCAAATTTAAAAATTTACAAGTATATTTTTCGTAACTTTGAAAATAATGTTAAATTCCATAGAATCAGATACATAAAATGTTTTAAAACTTTCTAGTTCAGTAATTGATGTTAAAATAAAGTTGTAACCTTGACAGCTGTCAAAATTTTTATCAACTTAATAAAAATGCCATTTTATTTTTTATTATTTCAACAAATTAAAGTACTTACCAAACATTTTTCTATAGATTTTGGAGGTACTGAATACAAAAGTAATACGAAAAAGATATACTTGCATGTTTTTAAATTTAGCAGCAATTTTGGCAGTTACCAAAAAATATAATATTATATTGACATCAATTTCGCACTTAGTACCCGCAAAACCTTAGAAAATTGTCTGCTCGGTACTAGAAAATTGTCTGCTCGGTACTTCAATTTGTTGAAATAATTATTAAATGAACGAAGAAAGGTCAATCCCATGTGAGCAGTTCATGTTGAAAGTAAACCAAAAGTCTTTTTCTCACAAAAAAATTGAAAAATTTATTTTTATTTTTTAGCGAAACGCAAAATTTGTCCACGAAACCGGTCGCTGTAAAAATAAAAATAAATTTTTGAATTTTTTGTGAGAAAGAGACTTGGTTTTCTTTCAAATTATTAAATGGCATTTTTATTAGGTTGACAAAAATGCCGACAGCTGAAAAATGTAAATAAAAAAACACTTAAATCCTTTCTTCAATGGAAATTCACATTGTTTGCAAAAGTAAGGAAGACAAATTTGCATATTTTTAAATTTGACAGCAATTTTGACAGTTATTAACAAATATAATATTTTTTCGAAACTAATCTCGTATTCAATACCTCCGGAGCTATAGAAAAAATGTCTGCTTAGCACTTTCATTTGTTCAAACAATAATTATTAAATGGCATTTTAATTAAGTTGACAGAAAGTTTGACAGCTGTCAAAAGCGAAACATTTTAATTTTCATTATGAAAATAAAAAAATTAAGATTTAAAGAATGTTATATCTCCTTTTCCATAAAAATCACATTGTTTTTAAAATTACAAAAAACATACTCGTAAAATTTCAAATTTGACATTGATTTTGACAGCTGTCAAGAATAAAAATAGAAATGAAAATTCTATTTTGGCAGATCCATTGTCTATTTTTAAAGTAATGATTTAAAACTAAATTGGGCGAATCTTTATATATTTATGACCTGTAGACTGATTTTAATTGAAAAAATAGTTATTTATTATACAAGGAAAAAAAAATTAGATTTTTAGCTAGAGGTTGTGTTTTGTCGCAAATCGCTGCCGCATGAACTTACCTGTCTACAGCAATTTTTGAACGGAATTTTTTTCCCACCCCACTGTGCGACGCCGACGGTCGTTACAATCCGCGCATGGCAATGATTTCTTTAACGAGCAAGCATTCATTGATTCTGTTTTTTTTTCATATAATATGTTCATGCTGTTCCTATTGCAATGGGCCTTAATACATTTTTTTCTGCGGTATCAAACAATATTATTATAAATCCATTCGGTTCCTTGAAACTTCGACTATTTTAAAAAGCAGTTTGCTATTTAATTAACTACCTAAATTCCATCCACCTATCTAAAAAAAATCGATAAAAATAGTATACTGCTGCCTTTTCAACGGAAGTAATTCCTTTGAACCAATCATACATAATGTGGACTCAGGATGTATGTAAAACCCAATGAGTGACCGTCGAGCTCGAGAGAATACCACAGAAGAAGTTAACAAGGAATTTTGTCCAAGGTGGTGTTCTAAATCACGAAGAACATTAGTTCATAAAATTCGCGGTTATTTAGAACCCAGCTTTAGACAGAATTCATTGTTCTCCGTGTTAGCTAACAATGAGTGTTATTGCTAAAATCTGCGATGAGGCACATGGAAGTTCCCTTAGTTATTCTAATACTTCCCACCTGACGAGAGGTTCTTGGTATAATGATTTGAGTTGATGATTGAGTGGTGTTATTTCTAAGCAGAAAAAGTTTATTAAAATGTAGTTATATGTTAAATACATTCAGAGATATAAAAATATATAATAATCGCAGTTTTAGCTATGAGTCCAAACTCGTATGTCTTTGGTTAGTTCTAGATATGACTCAAAATGGCGAGTGATACTAAGTAACTAATCCAAGACACACATTTGTTAATTTATGGGTAACTGCGATTATTTTTTCTTATCTCTGCATTGTATGGATAAGAATAATCTAAATCGACAGGATTTACCTAAAGGCATCTTTACATATTGTTACAAGGGTATACTAATGAGGGCATCTTTACGTTTGGATCCAAATTATATACATACAGAATTATATAAAATTCACATACATGATATGTAAGAATATATCAATATTTTTATTCACAAGGCTTAAATATAATCCTACTTACAATTTAGAGAAAATTCTACAATTTTATACAACGTATCATTGGACAGAAGAACACTAATTATTATAAATATTGCCATATTTGTACAGTGTAAATTCTAATAAACTATAGAAATGGATATGTCAACTCGTTAACATACATAAAATGCGGAACACCACATATTTTTTTAAATTAGCCTAAACTCTACAACATTATCTTATATTTCGAAGAATAACTACTTATATGAAAAGTATTACTACTTAAATCTCACTTTTTGCATCGACATCCAACGACGCAAGAAATATTTTATAATTATTATTATAATTACAATTATGTTTAAAATATTATTATTTCCAATCGAATTGACACTTATAACTTGAATTATGTTTCTGGTGCTAAGGAATCCCATTCGAACAGGATAATCATCTACAACAATTTGTTATACTTAGTAGAAAAAAAAAGTTTCCCGATAATATTTGATTATTCAAAATTGTTTATATGCCTTCCTTGGGAGAGACGGTACTTGTTTATGTTTATTTATTTTTGGAATTTCTTTGCGGCGCACAGTGTTGCCTTTTGTAAAAATAGGCGTCAAAAATCTATCACCACGCCAATTTTTGATAAAAATTAACAAAATTTGGTACACTAAAGGATTTGGGTACGCTGAATTTAGTTTTACTGCCTAAATTTTGTTTTTCAAAATGGCAGCTTCAAAATTTCGGTCAGATTAAAAAAAAAAAAGGTGAATAATTCATTGCCTAATTCAGTATAAACGATGTCCAATTTGTATTAAAATGTTGCGTTCACATATAATTTTTTTACAGGTATTTTCTTAATTTAAAATGGCAAATCCACTGTGGTGCCCAACAAGGCCAAGGGATTAAGAATCACTCTGAGATCTATTTTTTGTGCTACTGCCTTCATTTTTTTTCAAATGCTTGGACAGGAGTCCGTATATATTTTTGAAATATTTCAATTCTAATCTAATGGTAAATTGATGATTTTGACAGTTGACAGCTGCCAACCAGCAAATCCACTGTGGTGCCCAATAAGGCCAAGGGATCTAAAATCACTCTGTGAACTATTTTTTGTGCTACTGCCTTCATTTTTTTTCAAATACTTGGACAGGAGTCCGTATACGTTTTTGAAATCTTTCAATTCTAATCTAATGGTAAATTGATGATTTTTGACAGCTGCCAACCAGCTGTCAAGTCAACGTTAACAATTCAAAATCTTGAAATAATGTAAAATAATGATTTGAAAAATAATGTTATATTTTTCTGGTTGCTGTATTTAAATCTGACGTCAGATTAAGAATTTTTACAGTTGACAGCTGTCAAAACAGTGTCAAATTTCAGTTATAAAACTTAAAATAATTCTATATCTTGGTTTTGAGGTCAATGAATTCAAATTTTAAGTAAGATTACCGATTTTGACAGCTGTCAACTGTAAAAATTCTTAATCTGACGCCATATTTAAAAATAACAACCAGAAAAATAGAACACCATTTTTCAAGATTATTATTATAGATTACTTATAAGTTTTTGAATTGTTAATGTTGACTTGACAGCTGTCAACTGTCAAAATCGTAAATTTAGCATTAAATCAGAATTAAGAGATTTCAAAAACATAATATACGGACTCCTTTCCAAGTATTTAAAACAATCGAGACAATAGCACAAAAACTAGTTGTCAGAGTAATTTTTGATCCCTTGGCCACATTGGGCACCATATTGGAAATGCTCTTTAAATTTAGAAAATATTTGTACGAAAATTACTTATATATGAATATACAGGGTGTTTGGCAGATGGTTTGCCAAATTGAAATGATGAATAGGTGAGGCCATTTGGAACATATTTAGCCCCAATGACCTCTATACAAAGTATCAATATATAATTCTTTGCGTATAATACGTATCTCAGGATTTTGAGTTATTTGAGATTAAATGACCACGAAATGGATTTTCTTGGCCATATTTGAGGTTATGTATAGGAAATTAAAAAAATTTCAGTTCCTTTCCGTTGATTACATCGTTTAATACTACCTTTCCCCTTCAAAGTGAGTTTTCGAATGCCCATCTACGATTTTTTTTATCGAAGTTATGGTCTTAAAGATGAATACACATAAACCATAAATTTATAAATTCTAAAACCAAAATACTTTAACCCATAAACTCATGAACCTTAAATCCACAAATCCTAAATCCAAAAACTTTAAACCAGTGAATCGCACATCTATAAAATCCAAACTCATGAAACCTAAACACAATCCCTAAACCCACAACACTCCATAAAACCTATGGAGTTAAACCCTAAACCCATAAGGTACACATGTTTAGGGTTTCGGGTTTATAGATTTACATGTTTAGGGTTTCGAGTTTATTGATTCACATATTTAGGTTTAGGGCTTAAAGGTTTAGCTTTGATTGGTTTGTGGGCTTACGTTATGTAGAACTAATTTGGTTGAAGGGCTCATCAATTTGTGATTTAGAATTTATAGTCTTTGGGTGCATGGATTTAGGTTTTACATAATTTGAGTGACTGGGTTATTTGATATCGATCATAAAGTTAACGGGTTACTATTTAAAGGCTTATGGGTATTACACCCAGCCCATAAGTCATTACGACTTGGGGTTTAAGGTTCAAACGTAAGGAGCCAACTCTGATATTCATGTAGCAATTCTTATAAATGTTCCAATTTATCCATCTTTTAAAAAGCCATGACTCCGATAAGAAAAATCGTAGATGAGCAATTGAAAACACACTTTGAAGGGAAAAGGTAGTACTAGACGATGCAACCAGCTGAAATGAGCTGAATTTTTTTTATATCCTATACATAACCTCAAAAATAGGAAAAAGGGTACTTTTTAGTCACATAACCTCAAATAAACTAAAATCAAAATCCTGACGTGATGGGTATACATAAATTTTCTAAATAAAGAAGACTATTTGATAAATTAACTGAAGTTTGAATATGAATACTGGGAGGTGACTGTTAGGAATCAAAAAGTTCAAATACGTGTAAATATATCTATCCACTTCCAAAGGCACGTAACAGTCACAATATTTTTTGCATAAAACCATTTTCCTTATCTATCTACTTCAAAATAGAAAATAAAACACTTTCGACGACATTTCGAGGTCGCAAGATGAACATCTCATAAAAATTATGAAGTAAAAGGTTTGCTATGGTATTTTAGTTGAAATATATTCTGAAAGAATAAGCAAAGCAGTGGGAGAGTACGGAAAAGAAATGCGTCGTCTTCTGGCTCTCTGGGAGAAGAATCGAGTCCAACGATGACATCGATGTGTAGACCATAAAGAGACCAGCATAAATAGTGAATACTCAGATATTGGACAAGTTGTAGATAAGGTCGAAGAACAAGAAAATGGCAATACATTTCAAGGTAGAAGCGCTGGAGAAACCTATGAAGAAAATAATGGAAGTAAAAATGATCATAAATATCTTGATCAAGATAGAGGAAAACATGGTAAAAAGTAGAGAGACTTGTTACAATAGGAATATTAGAACCACCTCTTCACTCGTTTAGGAGTTAGAGCACAATATAAAGTAGAAAAAATCCACTCTGGTGGTTCCCTTTTTTCACTCATTGATAAAATTGATAATCAGAGGAAGGCTGAGAAATTGAGTATTGGCAAGACTATCCATATATTATCAAAAAACTAATAATGTTGAATTAAAAGCTATGTTTGGACTATTATATTTAACCTGACTTTTTAGAAGCAATCGCCGTCTCTGTTGATATTAATTCCTAAGAACACAGTGGATTTTGATTCAGCCTATATTTTCATTTCAGTAATAGTTTCATTTGGTGTCATAGATACAATTAAATTCCTAAGTTGAAAGCACACACGTCTCAGGATATATTACACCATGAAAGCAAACAGTTATTAGAATTACGTTGCGAGTTGTCAGTACAGACGATTTTATATAAAATACTACTAGTTTTAAACTATCTTTGTGATCAACACTCTAGCAAACTTTTAGCTTCACCATAAATTAAGAAAAATTTTACAAATTACAATCCAAAAAAACTTTCACAGTTGTTCTAGAGTGACTGTCCTGTTCGATCAAAGGATTATTTTCTTCAACTATCCCAAAATATGCAGCCCACTGGAACTACACTCGAATACAGTATTTAAATCCAGTATAAAATTATCTACATACACAAATATTTTTAAAATGACGAAAGACTTGTTATGTTCATTATTATAGAGATCTTTGAAAGCCTACTTGAATTATTAAAACAATATTTTAAAACCAAATAATGGGGTTCATTTAGGGGTACTTGGGTGGCGGAAGACAAGGAATGTGTTTAATTTTATTTTTGGTGTAGATGCGTTAATCCTTTGTTATCGATTTTTAAAATGCCGCTTTATTTCGTAGGCAATATTTTCTAAGACAAACTGGGGCAAACTTTTAAGGTTTGCCTTTGATACTACACTTTTATTTTGACATATTTTGGCCATTTTATTATTTCTATTTATTTTTTAGAATTTGGCGTGATTCCCAGAAATAAGTTTAATGAATATTAACTATCCGCCACAAATAAACTACAAACAATATTTCAAAATGTAATTATAACTTACCCAAAAATGCAAATAAAAATATTATTACTTTTCCGCACGCATGTTAGTTCCGAAAGTTGCACTTTTCCGCACTAGTGCGGAAAAATACGTTTTTCCGGACTAGTGGGGAAAAGTGCAACTTTCGAAACTAACATGCGTGCGGAAAAGTGATATTTTCCGCATGCTCGTAGGAAAAAATTATTAACCAAGCATTTTAATAGTTATTTTCCTAACAAGTGCGGAAAGTGCTACTTTTCCGACCGCGACTGCCGTTGACCGAACGACGCGAAGCGGAGTTCGGTCAAGCAGTCGAGTACGGAAAAGACAGTTTCCGCATGTGTTAGGAACGATATTTTTCCTAGCAGCGTGATCACATTTTCAAAACGTAATTATAACTTACCCAAAAATTCAAATAAAAATATAATTACTTTTCCGCACGCATTTTAGTTTCTAAAGTTGCACTTATCCGCACTAGTGCGGAAAAATGTACTTTTCTGCACTAGTGCGGAAAAGTGCAACTTTCGAAACTAAAATGCGTGCGGAAAAGTAGCATTTTCCGCACGCTCGTAGGAAAAATATTTTTCACAAAGACACGCCCTTAAAAATATCGAAGGAATAATAAGGGCTAAATCAGAGTCAAGAACATAATTGGGAGTATTTTGGATTTAATTTAATTTATTTTAAACATTCACATCCAAAAATCCTACTTTCATTTGTTTATTCAGTATTATTTTGTTTAATTTGTTTCTCGACCACCAAAAAACCGCATATTATATATTTCGATCCACATTTCAACTAAGTTGGCTTCATCTGAAGCGGATGACATTTCTCACCTCCAGATAGTGCCAATATAGCAGACGAGACGGGCGTTATAAGTACTACGACAGTGTCTAAAACTGCAACAAAAACATTTAATTGAAAGAACTAACGCATTTACACCAAATCGAGAAAGCAGTGTTTCACTATTAGGGCCTACAAGTCGTGTGTGTATGCAAAACAGTACCTAGTTGTATGGTCTCTAACGATCTTCAGGTGTATGGTTCTAGTGTGTGTTTTTTGTTTTTGGTGCAGCAGGTACATGAAGAAGGTACTGTCTTCAAAAGTGAAGTATGTATTTAGTTAGGCCTCTCAAACGCTACTGATTGTGCTCTTCTCTATATAAGAACAATACTCTGTCTTCTAAATTTCTATAGCTATTTTACTAAACAATCTAGATATCAGTAGAAGTTCTTGATAACCGATTATTTTTCAAAATATTTTACAGAATTAATTACAGACCCCTAAATCGGGTAATATAAATATAAACAATTTATTTACGAAAAAATGGCACTTTAACTTTAAAATGCCTAAACAAATTATTGTTTTCTGTTTTACAGAAAACTATTTTTTAAATATTCTGTACACTAATACACAATAACATTTCTAAAGATAAATGTTAAAGTAAATTCCAAAAATCTTAAATATCACACATGTTTAAGAACAAAATTTATTTACTCTTATTGCTATAGCAAATGTTTTGTTTTCGAAACTCCTAAATAATACAGTAACTATTTTACAATCCTAAGCTAAAAACTTTAACAACTTAAAGTCTACAAAGGATAAACCAAGTTTACAATAATTGGAATTGTTCGAAATTAAAATACGCCTTTTTGCAAGCCAGGATACGATGATTACTCGATAAGCTGATGAACTCGTCTGAAACCAAAAATTGATTAATTGTACAGAGCTTTCCAGGAGTATGAAAACAGCTGTTTTTCTCGACAACTTTTAGAGGAAAATAATTCCTGTAAAAGATCTCCTCCTTTGTTTTATTTTTTAAAGAAATATTTCAATGAATATAGGTCGTTTCTCTATTATTCGAATCGCATTTCTCGAAAGGGTCATCATAGCCAGTTTGCTAGTTTCCAAAGGAAATGCGTACAATAAGGAACAATAATATATATTGCTATGTAATGAAAATTTGTATATTCATTATTCTTTTTAGCCCCACGTTGGGCGCCAATTTAATGTAATGTAATGAAAAGGTTTGTATATTTATTATTCTTTTTAGCCCCACGTTGGTCACCAATAATTGTCAAAGAGTTGATTAAAGATGAAGTTACTTTGTGGAAATCCATTTCTAGTAAAATTTTTGCAATAAAAATTTGCGAAATTGTAAATTACTTGTCAATTTCCACTTTATTTTATTTTATTCGTGTATATTTAGTTTACTACTTGATAATGTCCGAATAGGATGAAACTAGTTGTAGTGTAATAAAATAAAATAAAGTCGAAATTGGCAAGTAATTTACAGTTTCGCAAATTTTTATTGCAAAAATTTTACTACCAATAATTGTAATGTATTGATGGGAATTTTTATTTGATTTGTTTTTGAAAATTGCTGATTTATCTAATTTTTTTATATTAATTACCCACATTACATACAAATTTATTCATGCTAGGCATACACTGCAATTTCTATCTATAAACGACACCGTGTATTTACCAAGCCGAAGGACTTACTTGGGTTAGCTATAAACCCGTGTTTTTCTTATTTCAGGGCGTTCCAGGGATCTCATCAATCGGAGAAACTTATCTTTCTCTAGTTTTTAATTTTTTTAAATTTTACCAGAGTTCAATGGTTTTATTCAAGAATATTTTAAAATTTGGGTCATACCAAGATGTGGTGACCTGTAACTGATTCTTATAGATTTCAGCAAACTACAACAGACTAAGTACAGTTTCTGGTTTTTAAACACAGATGTCACTGTTATGAGTTTTAATACTTCTCTACCTCGACAGCAATGAATGGCAGACAAATTTAAGATGGTAAACATAGGTGTCTCTAGTATTAACGATTATTTTTATTTAACAAATACATCGATAGATAAAATAAGATGGCGGACTTATTGTAACCTGCGACAACTTAAAATTAACTTATATTTAATAAACAAAACTGGTAGGTAGAATCATTTAAATTTAATTAGAAATGTTCTTTACTATCGATGTTAATATTATCTAGTTTTTGGTAGTGTGACTGAAGTCGCGTGTATTTTACCTAAAAAAGTTCGTTCTCCCCAATTGTTTTTGTTGATTTCAAGACATTCCCAAGAAAATTTCACTTGTCATAGCATACGAAGATGGAAATATGTCATTTTTGGTAAGTAATTTCTCAATTATCTGCTTTATTTTAAGTTATTTTTCAGAATTAATCTTGTTTTCAGCATCCTTGTCAGATAACCCCTCTGTGGATGTCCATTATGTTATATTACGTTGAAACTGATTTAGGTCTATTGTTCGTCGGAAGGTACGAACACTGTATTTTAAATTTCACTACACTGTCACTACTTATAGTCTAAATTTACAACATATCTACCCATTTGACATAGATTATCGATTTTACATCAATTATTATACTAATTCTTAAATTTAAATACACGTATATCGTAAATAGATTACACTAAGTTAAACTTTTCGCTAGAGAAACTTAGAATCTCATTCATTACTGCCAAATTACTACTAATTTAGTTATTGATTACTCTTTAGATTATTAAAAATTACTTTTGCTTATGTTTAAAGTCATTTTCTAATTGGTTTTGTGTTTTTTTAGGTTGGACGAGCCCCATCTTCGAAGACTGCCTTGTTGATGTTCGATTGCAAGTGTTAACCAGAGAAAGATTATTTGTTTCAGTGATATCCTTTTGAGCCTTTTATGTTAAAACACATTTTGTTTGCTAAGTAAGTCCTTCGTCGGATTTTATTCAGAGAAGAAAGTTTTTATATTGATATATTTTTGATGTATTTGGTTTTAAAAGAATTTATTTTTATTTTTATCGGTTAGAATACATGACAATATATTCCGTTTGGACTGACAATATGACCAGTGAGAAGCACATATTCTATCTTTAATAGTTTTTTAATATTCCGAAATAAATAAAATTGACAAATATTATTTTGATGTGGGTAATATACAGGGTGTCCCAGCCTCGCGTCGGCCAAATGTCCTGGCTCTCCTATAAGAGATATCGAAAAATTTCAAAAACGAGATGATAGAGGACACAATGGTGCATAATATAAAAATATTTTGAAATATACAGGGTGATCGATTTAGGCGTGATGTCATAAACTTATGTTCTTTTAAATGGAACACTAGATATATTATTACATATTTGAATTCACCTTTTAAAGACGACTCAATCAATATGCCACTTGATGGGTCTGCGATGGGTCGGTACCATGATATGGGTGAGTTTGTACCAAAAACGTGCCAACTTTGTGAGCTCACTGTGGCGTAGCGGAAAAGCATTTTGAGATCTAGTTTGTGCCAAAAATTGTCAAAAACCCTGTAGTTTGCGCCGCTGTTATCAGATCTAACGAAATCGGTCATTTTATACCGGGTGAGTCAGGAAACGCCAAATCTACTTTTTCCCATTTTTTTCAAATGGAACACCCTGTATATTATGACACCAAAGGAGAGCCCTTTGAAAGAGCTTTCCACTGATATAAAGGTTCAAGGGTCTATCTGTCATGGGTGCCAAGATATTTGATGGCAAAGTGACACAATTCGAGGTTTATTAAAAAATTACACTCAATTTTCAATTGTTTTGTGAATTTTCGCTGAAATCGGCTCTTTTTAATAAGAAAATTTTACAACAATAAAGTGAACTATTGACAAGACTGGTATTTTTATGACAGATACCTACTTGATTTTTTTAAATTTATTTCAATAAATTGAAAGTTGGAAGCAATATGAATTTCTCTACAATTTTTTATTTATTATTTCGATGATAGTACGTGGAATAACAGCTTAACAAACAAACTTAACAACAATTTTATTATCTTTCATTGAATTGAAAATGAAAGTATTTTTTGGTCTTATTTTAGAAAAATGAAGAACACTATCTAAAAGCTGAAAAAAAAATACTACGAAAAGGTACGTTTTATTAAGCACCTTCGTTCTAAAATAGTAAATCGTTTCGCGACAAAATTACTTCGGGCTAGAAAATACTTGCCATGACATGAATTTATACACACATTTCAGAAAAAAAATGACTATTTTATACTTAAGTACTTTTCTGTACTGAAGTACTGTTTTTTTCTCCGAGTATATAAGAATTATTTTCAAAATGTTCTTACTGAAAAGAGCCGATTTCAGCGAAAATTCACAAAACAATTGAAAATTGAGTGTAATTTTTTAATAAACCTCGAATTGTGCCACTTTGCCATCAAATATCTTGGCACCCATGACAGATAGACCCTTGAACCTTTATATCAGTGGAAAGCTCTTTCAAAGGGCTCTCCTTTGGTGTCATAATATACAGGGTGTTCCATTTGAAAAAAAAATGGGAAAAAGTAGATTTGGCGTTTCCTGACTCACCCGGTATGAAATGACCGATTTCGTTAGATCTGATAACAGCAGCGTAAACTACAGGGTTTTTGCCAATTTCTGGCACAAACTAGATCTCAAAATGCTTTTCCGCTACGCCACAGTGAGCTCACAAAGTTGGCACGTTTTTGGTACAAACTCACCCATATCATGGTACCGACCCATCGCAGACCCATAAATTGAAAGTTGGAAGCAATATGAATTTCTCTACAATTTTTTATTTATTATTTCGATGATAGTACGTGGAATAACAGCTTAACAAACAAACTTAACAACAATTTTATTATCTTTCATTGAATTGAAAATTAAAGTATTTTTTGGTCTTATTTTAGAAAAATGAAGAACACTATCTAAAAGCTGAAAAAAAAATACTACGAAAAGGTACGTTTTATTAAGCACCTTCGTTCTAAAATAGTAAATCGTTTCACGACAAAATTACTTCGGGCTAGAAAATACTTGCCATGACATGAATTTATACACACATTTCACACACAATTTATCAGGCGTTGACTATTTTATACTTAAGTACTTTTCTGTACTGAAGTACGGTTTTTTTCTCCGAGTATAAGAATTATTTTCAAAATTTTCTTACTGAAAAGAGCCGATTTCAGCGAAAATTCACAAAACAATTGAAAATTGAGTGTAATTTTTTAATAAACCTCGAATTCTGCCACTTTGCCATCAAATATCTTGGCACCCATGACAGATAGATCCTTGAACCGTTATATCAGTGGAAAGCTCTTTCAAAGGGCTCTCCTTTGGTGTCATAATATACAGGGTGTTCCATTTGAAAAAAAAATGGGAAAAAGTAGATTTGGCGTTTCCTGACTCACCCGGTATGAAATGACCGATTTCGTTAGATCTGATAACAGCAGCGTAAACTACAGGGTTTTTGACAATTTCTGGCACAAACTAGATCTCAAAATGCTTTTCCGCTACGCCACAGTGAGCTCACAAAGTTGGCACGTTTTTGGTACAAACTCACCCATATCATGGTACCGACCCATCGCAGACCCATCAAGTGGCATATCGATTGAGTCGTCTTTAAAAGGAGAATTCAAATATGTAATAATATACCTAGTGTTCCATTTAAAAAAACATAAGTTTATAACATCACGCCTAAATCGAACACCCTGTATATTTCAAAATATTTTTATATTATGCACCATTGTGTCCTCTATCATCTCGTTTTTTGAAATTTTTCGATATCTCTTATAGGAGAGCCAGGACATTTGGCCGACACGAGGCTGGGACACCCTGTATATGATCCGATGAGGTTACGTATTTTAATCAAAATTTGTGTGAAATTGAACAATTTTATGAAAAACAGTTTTATTCTAAGTAAAAAAAGCTGGCAAATCACAACAGAAATTTGTCAGTATAATTATAGATCCAAAGCATGAGATAACTGCTCCCCATCGTAAAAGGAGCAATAAAGTTTCTTATGGCCATATGTTCCCCAAACAACCCTGCAGGAATTCAATCCGTAAAGAAAAGAAAATCCTTACACGAATCCAGACCACACCAAGAAACGGAAAAGTAAAGATTTCATTGAAACTTTTCCAGTCAACGCTGTCACAAGATAAATAATCATTCATTCATCCGATCCGTGATATATCAATCTTGGGCATAAAGTTACATCGATACGGAGAAAAGTTGGTACTTACCAAAATTTACACCAATCCAAGATATCCTCCGATGGTACACGTGATAATAATTGCCAGAATTGTAAGACAGATTAAAATCATGATTTTCTTCTGCAAATTGATGAAACACACAACAAAATAGTTAAACATTTTTCTCAGAGTAACTACACTACACAATGTGCCATTTGTCACTAAAATATAATTTTATTAAAATCACGTTTAGTAAGTATGTATGTGAATATGTAGGACTGTGAGGTGCATTGTGTAATACAGTGTACTGTATGTTGTGTGTGTGTTCATAAGGTGCTTGTGTTATGTGTACACCTGAAAAATTTACATTTGTCATGAATTATGTAAATAAATATAGAAACATGTGATATACCTCGTTTACCTCTTACCAAACTCCAAAGAAGCATTAAAATAATGTATTAGATAATATTAGAATATGTATTTAAGTATGAAGCTAATATACAGTGTGTCCTATTTATGTCTAACCACCTTCGTATCTAGAATAATCAAAAAGTATCCAAGCTACTTCATGATTATCCATGTTTTTAAATGTTGCGCCAGATTCTTTCTGAACAAAAAAAAAAACAGTATCCTGAGCAACTAAATTCGATATCACCTTAACATAGAAAAAGGACACATTGTACATACTGTCTAATAGATTTACAATTTAAAATAAAACACACAATTTTGTGGAAGATATAATTATTAGACTTGTAAATTCAAAATAAATATAGATTTCACAATATACAATATAGTGTCCTATTCTTTCACTAAATGATGCGTCGCTTAAATGAATTATAATTAAAACTATTAGAATAGCTAATTACAAATAGAGTACTATTATTGTCTAATATTTTTCTTTCGCAGCATCACCTAGCGAATTTTTACGTTAAAAGAGTACATAGAGGAGTACTGACAAACGAAATATTTTCTAGAATTTTTCCTAAAAATTATCGAAGAAATTTACATTTGGAACACATTGTTTTACATGTGGGTGGATACAAATCTTATTTTTCTTAATGACAGTTCAATGAATTGACATTATCAAAATGCGTTTAACAATTTTATTTCTGATTAGGTGTCTCAAATTTTCCAATACCAATCAACTCATTTTTTATAGTTTTCAGTGTAATTCGTTTCTAGATTTTAGATTCATTTCAATCAAATAATATCTTAAATATCCAAAAACAGACTCTGCTGCCTTAACCAAACCAATTAAAATTCGCGAGAAAAATCTTACATTAGCTTCCAATGCGCTATGACCGAAAAAATAACACCAAAACTAGATCTTAGTCGACTGTCAATTTTAAAGCAGTGGATCTTTATTGTAAGCGTCACAAAATGTTTCTTTCATTTGGTCAAATTAATTCCGAATATGCCAAAATTGAGTCCTCTGAAGAGTAATCTATGATGTGTCATGTCAAAATCTGTATCAAGGATAATTTATTTTTCGCTGTAGTGCTCGATTTCAAAGTCATCAAGATGAAGTTACACTTTGAATTTATCCTAATTCGAATACTGTAGCCCTATCCAGCGGTCATTGATCCACCGAAGGAAGCTTGTTGAAAATGGAATAAATAAAAAATTGTCGACGATTATATTAGCGTTGAGGAGGAGAAGAGACTAACTAACGAACTGATGCTGACTTTAATAACACAATAATTTTTTTTCGTTTGTCTGATTATGGTACTTATTTCCATTGCAAAGGTGTTTCTTTGTTTTTTTGTTCCAAATAGTATTTAAAAACCAATTTCTGGTAAATTTTTTATATCTGATTTCTGGTTAAGAGTCTTTAAATAATTTGTGAATGTTACGAATACTTTACATCTATGTTTATTTTACTTTCAATATCCACAAAGATCGTCTTCGAATTGTCACATTTAGTTCCAATTATTGCACTACTCTAGGTAATTTGAGACACCCAATATATGATGGACTTCAGATCACAAGATTAAATATTTTTTAAATTATGTATTATTGCTTTTGGGGATATATTTATGTATAAACAGTACATATTAAGCTTAAATATATATTTAATATTTTCTTCAACAAAAGATTGTTAACCTAAAAATAAAGAGAAAAATGATTTAAGTAGATGTAATGTACAGGGTTATCCAACGAAAAGGCCCACCCTTATATTTTCTTTATTTTTCGAGTTAGGAAAAAATGTTTCAAATAAAAGTTGTAGTGAATCAAATGAACTCATTTAATACCCCTGCAAAGAATATACAGGGTGTTCCATAAAAGCGGGACAAACCTTACTTACATTTTTTAAATGGAACACCCTATATTTTTTTACATTTTTAAAATCTGTGTTTTTTTGTGATTTCAAAAATATATATATGTTGTATCTTATCTTTTACTGTTTTTTATTTATTTCAAATTTCGTGAACAATATTATTTATACCACCAGCATCTGCATGCGTATCAATCAGGTTAGCCATGGATGAAAAGTTTGCTTTTTGAATTTATTCAATTATTCTGTAAGGCATACGTGTCAAATTAATTGTTTTTCATCCATGGCTAACCTGATTGATACGCATACAGATGCTGGTGGTATAAATAATATTGTTCACGAAATTTGCAATAAATAAAAAACAGTAAAAGATAAGATACAACATATATATATTTTTGAAATCATAAAAAAACACAGATTTTAAAAATGTAAAAAAATATAGGGTGTTCCATTTAAAAAAATGTAAATTAGGTTTGTCCCGCTTTTATGGAACACCCTGTATATTCTTTGCAGGGGTTTTAAATGAGTTTATTTGATTCACTACAACTTTTATTTGAAACATTTTTTCCTAACTCGAAAAATAAAGAAAATATAAGGGTGGGCCTTTTCGTTGGATAACCCTGTATGTAATGTATCGTATCTAGATGGTCAAGTAATTTTGGCTCGTAAAATTTGGAATAAATTCGATACACCATTATTGAAGGTTTTTCACAGGAAATCCTGGGACATGTCAACTTCATTTTATAAAATGTTACTTTTTTCCGCCATTGGTAATTTTCTTTTGTTTTTTGTTTTTGACTATGACGTCATCGATAATTTTTTTTAAACGGCAACCCATATTTCAATAGAGTACATTTTTCTGAGTACGAATATGTCACAAACGTATGACCTTGAGATGGAAATTTTCGAGATATTCTGTTTCAAAATGGGTGGGTCAATCATCAACAACATAAAACAGAAAAAGTGCAAAACTCTAACAACTGTCAAAACTGTCATTTTTCCAGCGCTTCCTTGTCATTGTCCTTCTTTTGTCATTGTTTGTACAGTGCGTTCATTTTAAGTGTGAACGGTTTTAAATGGTTATTACAAGGTTATCATTAAAGATAGAAGGGCGGGACAAACGTCATGTGAGACGATTAGAAAAAAAAATTGTTATGCCTTAAAGAGACAAAAACAAATGAAGCCCGTTTTGGAAAATATATTATTTTGAAGTCATGGCTACCTTTCAGTAATATCACTGTTGTAAGCAATTTCTACAATTTCAATGTTTTTTTTAGCGATATTAAGGGAACTATTCATCCAAATTACCATATTATGCACATCATTGTATTCAGAAAAAATACGTCTAGCAAATGGTGCAAAAATTTATAGGGGATTTTATATAAAAAAAAACACGCCTAACATTAATATTTTCCAAAACGGGCATCATTTGTTTTTTTCTTTTTAATGCACAAAAAACTTTTTTTCTAATCCTCACACACGACGTTTGTCACTCCATCATTCCATCTTTACTAATAATCTCGTAATAACCATTTAAAACTTCAATCTTCAAGGTCATGCGGTATTCGTACTCAGAAAAATGTACTCTATCGAAATCCGTTGAAAATACTATGGGTTGCCATTAAAAAAAAATACCGATGACGTCATAGCTCAAAAACAAAAAAATTACGATGGAGCCAAAAAAGTGACATTTTATAAAATAAATAAAAGTTGACGTGTCCGAGGATTTCCTGTGAAAAACCTTCAATAATGATTTATTGAGTTCATTTCAAACTTTACGAGCTCACTGTATATTAATGTAACTAACTGCTCCAAAAAGAAATCTATTATCAACCATTATTACACAGAATCATTTAGGGCTAAATAAACATAAATATATTTTAGAAATTGATGCTTTATTATGTGTTAAAGTTTTCATCACCAATTTTTGTACTAGGGATGGTTATCAGAATTATATATTTCCGCTTGTTATGTAAGCGTTCCATTCTCCTAATAACCAGAGCGACTACCCCCGACGTCACCCGACGGGTACCACAACAGGTTGCCAAAGGATGAGCACAGACATGATTAATTATTCTGACGTGACGCTTCGAACTATACAGTTGTATTTAATTAACATATGTTATAACTATCGTAGTTACAATAAATAGTGTTTGTGATAAATCAGTTATTGATTTATATTTTTTAAAAAGGCTTTGTTAACGGCCACAAGCTTAACTGGCGCAGTCGGTAGGATCGGTGAAAGACTTTACATCGCGAATCGTCTTTTTGTGTCAACAATTAATCACCGATTTTCCAAGTTTGAGACTTAGGCGGATTGAGTAGTCTAAGCAAGAAGAACCATCCCCAGGTCTATCAAGAAGATGAGAGTCATCGTCTTAATGTAAGTAGAAGCTTTTTTGTTCATGTCAGAATCCTCAACTCCCAAAGTATCCTTCAGTGATAATACGGAGGGTGAGTTAGATTTAAGTGATTTGTTAAATAATCTTTCATTAACTACTGCAAGCAACAATTCAGATACCAACGCATCGAGCGAAAGTACTGAAAGCCAACTTAAAATAGAAAATAATTGTTCCAATTCGAATAATAATTTAAAGAATAATTCTTCGGAAAATTATCCTAGTACAAGTAAACTAAATAACAATTGTTCTATAGCCGCAATTGATCATTCTAATAACATTAATACTAAAAGCATCATAATGACTTCACCTCAGAAGTTTGAATTAAAAAACTTAAACATAATCTCACCTTTCGACGGTAATCCTTGCGAATTATATAATTTTTTGAAAGTATCCCAAACATTTCTTACAATATATTATAATGAAGAAGATCCAGGGTGTGTGCAAAATTTATTATTATTTGAGGGAATTAAAAGTAGGTTAGAAGGTAGAGCACGCGAAGTAATTTCAATTTACGGAGCCAATACATGGGACGAAATACAATCCGTATTAACCCAAAATTTTGGTGACCAACGAGACGAAAATAGTTTAAATAGGGACTTAGTTAATCTAAGACAAACAAACGAAACTCCTCAACAATTTTATGAAAAGATAATGTCTATATTAAATATCATTTGTAATTACATTGAAATTTATAACGTAGATAATAGTATAAAAATTAGTAAGAAAAATTTCTTTACGCAACAAGCCTTGGTTACATTTTTTACAGGTTTAAAAGAACCTTTAGGTAGTACAATCCGAGCAATGCGACCAAAATGTTTAGCAAACGCAATGCAATTTATTGTCGAAGAAAATAATATTAGGTATCTACAAAAAACCCACATTTCAAATAATCAATCGGTCAATCAATCGACAATAAAGAAACATACTTTTCAACATAAACCTCAACAACAAAACTATTTTCAAACAAACAATACGCCGCGATACGCGCAACCAAATTCCCACAATATAATAATGTTCAATCTCCCAAATTTCCAACTGGACCAATAAATGTGCACGCAAGAACGAACTACCCACAGCAGAAGTTCTTCACCAATCAACAAACATTTAAGAAGCCACAAAATGTATGGAAATCTGGACAAAATAGTCAACAACAAACAAAAGGTACACCCATGAGCGTCTCCACAAGAAACACTTTTAGAAAACCGCAAAATCAATATGGGGATTTCCGAGCTCAACCAGGACCATCAAGTAGGCCAAATTTCGCTTCAGAAGAACTATTCAACGTCGAATATGAAAGCACTCAAGATCCGCAAAACGACGGACAGGAATATGAAGAGTACGTGGAATACGACGAAAATCAAGAATATCAAGACGACGAAGGAAATTAATTTTCTAATTGCCCCCGATACAAACCCCGAAACTTAATCGAACTTAACATTATATCCGATAAGAAAGAATTACCCTACTTAGAAATTAAAAATCCTCCATTAAAACTATTAATTGATACCGGCGCAACTAAATCATTTATAAGCCCTAGTATTGCCAAAAATTATTATCAAAATTGTATTTTCGAAGAACCTTTTATAGTCTCAACGATTTTCTCGCAAAGTAAGCAAAATCAATGTATGCTTATTCCTAGTTTCAAAGAATTCGGCACCGATCAAAAGTTAAAATTTCATTTGTTTAAATTTCATAATATTTTCGATGGTTTAATAGGTCTAGATATCATAAAATGTTTAAATGTTCAGTTAGATTTTATAAATTCCAAGTTTAAAATGCCGCATAAAAACTTAGAAATAAAATATCATACATCCGATATAAATTCCACTTTTCATGCAAACATAAAAAGCCACACGGGACAAAAATTGCATATTCCAGTTTCAATAGACAACGGTTACATCATCGTGCCTCAGCAAGAAATTCAAAACCTTCAGGTCAAAGAAACATTGTCGGCATTAACCTGGACCCGCCTTTAAAAGTAAAACCGATAAATCTTAACGAATACGAAATTTTTCATATCGATTTTAATCCTGATCAATCAAATATCGAAAATAAAAATAATAATGAAATAAAAAATTTAATAAGAACCGATCATTTAAATTCTCAAGAAAAATATCTTATTGAAAAATTATGCAATAAATACTCTGATATATTTAAATACGAAAATGAACCTCTAACTTTCACAAATCAAATCAAACATTTTATTAAAACAGTTGACGAAATTCCAGTTTATACTAAAAGCTACAGATATCCTTTTATTCACAAACCGGAAGTCGAAAAACAAGTAAGTTCTATGTTGGAACAAGGTATAATTAGACACAGCGATTCACCGTGGTCGTCACCGATTTGGATCGTACCAAAAAAAGCAGACGCCTCGGGCAAAAAGAAATGGAGAATTGTTGTCGATTATCGAAAAGTCAACGAAAAGACTATCGATGATAGATACCCGATTCCTAATATATCAGATATTCTCGATAAAATCGGTAAATGTCAATATTTTACCACGCTAGATCTTGCAAGTGGGTTTCACCAAATAGAAATGGCCCATAAGGACGTAAAGAAAACGGCTTTTAACGTAGAGAACGGCCATTTTGAATATGTCAGAATGCCATTCGGTCTTAAAAACGCGCCCGCAACTTTTCAACGTACCATGGATAATATTCTTAAAGGTTTGCAAAATAATATATGTCTCGTCTACATGGACGCGATATTGTAATTTTTTCAGTCTCTCTTCAAGAGCATATCGACAATTTAACGAAGGTATTTCAACGACTACGCGAAACAAATTTCAAAATTCAACTCGATAAATCTGAATTTCTCAAAAAAGAAGTCGCTTTTCTGGGTCACGTAGTAACACCAGATGGCGTCAAACCTAACCCAGACAAAATTAAGGCTATTTTAAACTATCCAATTCCTAAAACTATCAAGGAAATAAAAGGATTTCTTGGACTTATAGGTTACTATCGTAAATTTATAAAAAATTTTGCCAAACTAACAAAACCTTTAACTCTTTGTTTAAAGAAAGGTTCAAAAATTGAACATAACGAATCGTTTCTAAAATGTTTTGATGAATGTAGACATATATTGACTAACGACCCCATATTACAGTACCCTGACTTCACAAAACCATTTAATTTGACAACCGACGCTAGTAACTTCGCCATAGGGGCTATTTTATCCCAAGGGCCGATCGGAAATGACAAACCGATAGCGTACGCGTCTAGAACACTAAATAGTGCAGAGCAAAATTACTCCACAATCGAAAAAGAAGCATTAGGTTGTGTTTTCGGGACAAAATATTTCCGTCCTTATCTGTACGGTCGTAAATTTACCATAATTACCGATCATAAACCTTTAGAGTGGTTAATGAGTCTTAAAGAACCAAATTCTCGGTTAATCCGGTGGCGATTAAAACTTGAAGAGTTTGACTACACAATTCGATACAAAAAAGGTAAAGCGAACACAAATGCGGACGCCCTATCACGTGTTGAAATACACACCAAAGAAATTTCGGATTTGGACGATAACGCATCAATGGTAAACAACCTCGACGAAACACCTAATATTAATGACGTAGACAGTACCGAAAATGACGACATTCCCCCAGTAGTAAGTACACAAAGTGTAGACATCCCTATAATACACAGTCCGGAGGTGACACAGAACATTAACCCCGAAAATGAAAACGTTTTAATGACAGACAGTCCTGACCAAATACCCGACACTGACAACATAGAACACCCCGAAAATAATAATGACGAAGATCAATCTGATCAAACTGCTCACACAAGTATAGAACACCCTATACAAACTATACCTATATCTGAAAAACCACTAAATCTTTATAACAACCAAATTATAATAGAATTTATTTTATATTCAGAAAGTGAACTTTATCAACGAGTAAAATTAAGAAAATTATTTGCTAATAAAAAAAGAATCCTGGTAAAAATAGATAAGACAGAACTTAAATCAGAAATAATTAATTTCTTAAAAAATTATTTAGATCCTAAATTAACGTATGCTTTATTATTCAAAACAGACGAATTTTATCCTGAAATCTGTAACATTTTAAAAGACACATTTAAAAATTCAAGTTATAAACTAGTAAAATGTAATACTATTTTAGAAGACATAACTGACGAATCCCGACAACAAGAAATCATTACTTATCATCACGAAGGTAAAACTAATCATCGTGGAATACCCGAAACAACACAAAAAATTAAACAAAATTATTATTGGCCCACCTTAAATGCGGACGTTGAAGATAGAATAAATAACTGCGACATTTGTCAAATAAATAAATACGATCGTAACCCTATAAAACAAAAGTATTCTTTAACACCCACAGCTAAAAAACCATTCGAAATAATTCACATTGATACACTTCAAGCCTCAAATCAAAAGTTTTTGACCATTATAGATTCGTTTTCAAAGTACGGACAAGCTTATCCTTTAGAAAGCCCAAACGCAATAAATATAGTAAAAAACTTATTAATTTTCATGAGTCATCATGGTACACCAATTAAAATAATTTCGGACAATGGAACCGAGTTTAAAAATAACCTTATGTTGGAATTTCTCAAATTACACAATATCGATATTCACTACACGACACCGTTTAACCCCCAAAGCAATGGTGCTATCGAAAGATTTCATTCTACAATCATAGAACATTTGCGTATTCTAAAATCAAAACAACCCAATGAAAAATCAATAACAAATTTAATGCCGTACGCGATATTAGGTTATAATAATACCCATCATTCTGTAACTAAACAAAAACCGATAAACATTATTAACGGACATTTAGATACGAAAGACCCATTTGATATTGAAATAACTAATGTTTTGCTAAATAATTATATAGAAAATCACAAAGAACGGACGAAACTAATTTATCAAAAAATTCATGATGATTCTCAACAACAAAAAGAAAAGACTATTAGTGCACGTAATAAATCTAGAGAAAAAGAGTTAGACATTCAACCTCAAACAAAAATTTATAAAAAACTAACTAGTAGAAATAAGTTAGCGCCTAAATACGCCCCTGAAACCGTATTAGATCAACATACTAAAACAATATCTACCGATAAATCAACAGCCATATCCAAACAAAGTATTAAGCGCCCAAAACTAACTAAACAACCTTTGTTACAGAATATCTCTGATAACACTGGCCAATCTTCAGGAAGTAAAGATAACTGATCTCTCAAAAAATCCAGGTATCCTTCCCTTTAAGTTAGGTACCGCCAAAATAAAAACAAGTATTCACACTTTTCTACATTATCTCGATTTAGAACCTATCGAAAACGAAATAAATACCTTAAAAACTCAGTATGACCAAATTACTAAGGCCATTACTGATGGCTTAAGCCACCCTTATTTTATGGCACTACAAAATTTCAATGCAGCAATACGTTTTCAACTAAAAATAGTTCAACAAAAATTTACTTCGGTATATCCTCTTCAGAGACAGAAACGCGGTCTAATAAATGGATTAGGTAGTATAATAAAAAGTACCTATATCGGGTAACCTAGATCAAGAAGACGCCGATAGATTTAACCAAGCAATTCAAAATTTACAACAAAACCAAAATGGCATTGCTAACAAACTCAATCAAGAAATTTCTCTTACTACAAAAATAATCGATAATTTTAATCATACAATAACTTTAGTTACACACAATCAAGATGTAATATCAGATGGTATCGACAGTATTAGAAAAGATCTTAATAAATTTATATTCGAATTCAATGATTACTTACAAGTAAAAAATATCTTAGATCAACTAAATTTAAGTTTAAACATCTTAATTCAATTATTAACCGATATTGAGAATGCTATAACTTTTGCAAAACTAAATACATTACATCATAGCATTGTTAAAATAGATGAATTAGAATTCATTATAAATACTCTAATAAATAATCACCCTGTAGAACAGTTATTATATACAAACAAAAATGACATTCACAAATACTACGAAATAGTAGAAGTAAAGGCTTATTATTCAGAAAACAAAATAATTTTTGCACTAGAATTTCCATTAATACATATAGATCACTTTTCGTATTATCACCTATACTCAATACCTACTCCAAACCACACAACCATTATTCCTCCTAATACCCACCTGGCTATGAGCGAATACTTCTACCAATACCAGTCAACCCCATGCAAGGAAATCGACGACGAATATTATTGTCAAGAAAGCTTGTTAATCGATGGATTGAAAGAAAATGATTGTATATTCCAACTGTTACAACTTAGCCAGCAAAACAACACCTGTAACCAAATTCCAGTGAAAACAGTTCACCCCATCATCGAACAAATTACCGAATCCTACTACATAGGCATCTTCCCAAATAAGACAAAAATCCAAACCACTTGCAAAACAACAGACTTCACTACCCTGCAAGGAACATATCTATTTAACCTACCCCTAAAGTGTAACTTCAAGACAGCCGACTATATCTATTTGAACGATAGAGACACAATCAAAGGACAACCCCTGCTGTTACCGGAAATAAAGGCATCGGAAACAAAAATTTATGGCATCAGAAAGCTTAAATTAGAAGATGTTGCTTTGGACAAACTTCACACGCTAAAAAAGGAACAAGAAGCCATTGAACCCGTCAAGTTGAAGCAAGATAACATAGAGACAGCCCACTACTGGACCGCACCACTCTATATTATTTTTATTATATTTGTTTTAGTTCTCACCATAAAACAGTTCAGGAAATGGAGAACCAAAAAATCTACCCCACAAGAAGAAGCTACCCCAGTTGAAGGTCATTCAAGGAACAAGGACCCAGTAGCAAAAGTTTTATTTGTCCCAAATAAAACTTCAGTCTAGTGAGGGAGGTGTTACGTAAGCGTTCCATTCTCCTAATAACCAGAGCGACTACCCCCGACGTCACCCGACGGGTACCACAACAGGTTGCCAAAGGATGAGCACAGACATGATTAATTATTCTGACGTGACGCTTCGAACTATACAGTTGTATTTAACTAACATATGTTATAACTATCGTAGTTACAATAAATAGTGTTTGTGATAAATCAGTTATTGATTTATATTTTTTAAAAAGGCTTTGTTAACGGCCACAAGCTTAACTCGCTTTATGCAGGGTGATTCACTTTTCATGAGTACACCCTCGTATCTCAGGAATAAAAAAATGGATCAACAAATTTAGGTGGGAAGTATATACTCAACATGTGATTGTTTTGACGCGATCAACTTTGATATTGGAAAATTGACGTCGAGTTTTCAAAAAAAACTATTAGCGATTTTTTATAGAAATTTTGATTTTAGATTCGCATTCAGCGTCATTAAAACCCCACTTATACCAAGATTGAACAAAATATTTCACTTTCCGAGATACGAGCTCGCATTTTTTTTTTAAATAAAATATTTTAAAAACTCAAAAACTGTTGTCTCGTTCCTTTATTTTCTTTAGCTCGTTGAAATGTGTCATATTAATAAATAATAACTATAATAACGAGAAATTTGTATCAAATAAAACAGCAGCACATAAAAATAAAAAAAATAAAATAAAAACCTAGCCCCTTTCTACAGGAAGTAATTCCGTTTATTAACCTGAATAATTTAATAAATCGATAAAGAACAAAACGGACAACAAAGGAACCCCTAAACAAATCAACATAATTTAACAATGGAACATTTTAAATTATTAAGTCATTTGTTGCACGGCAATATCAAATAATTTAAAAGATTACTTTCTCAGTGCGGCCGTAAACTTATTGAAAGGTTTACCAAAACGTCGATCTTAATAACGGCCCTAAAAGTAAAAATTAAATTTTTCAATTTAAGATTGTCACTGAATAAAAAAATTTAAAATATTTTAGGTGATTCTTAAGATCTTTTTGCTACTTTCTCTATTTTTATAGTTTTCACTTTGATTGCTCCTATAAAACATATTCACCTCTACGTTCAAAAAACAAAGTGTGACACAATACACACTATAATTCAGAAAAACAACTATTTAAAATAGTACTACTTATTTTTTATAACTTCACCAAAAATGTGTATATTGATTACTGCGCTGTATGAAAACTTTACGAGGCCATCAACTAACCCGTCGTTAGCGACCCACATTGCAGGTGATAATTATTTGGAAATTATCGCAAACTTTTCAGTCCATTATTAATTTTTGAATAATTATTCTAGTATGAGCGCACCCCTAAAAGCGGTTTCGGTTACAAGATGTTAATTGGTTGATTGATTTTATGATTACATCCGATATTTATGTTGCTTTTAATGAACCTTTAGAAAAATTAAATTGACTCGTTTCTTTCAATGAGCTTTTTAATCAATAGATATAATAAATGTTTACTTGTTGGAAAAACATTTGTTGAGGGTAATAAGTTATCTAAATATACACATTGTGTTGATTTTCCGCCATGACTATGCACGAAAGGACTACACAAAAGACTGTTTATGTCTGTAGGCCATTTACTTCTACAGGTTTTAATTAAGCATTCTAAAGCATTCTAAAAAATTTTAAATTAAAATCTATGAATTTTAGAAACTATTGGAAACAATATACATAAAAACCAATTTACTGCTGTTTTGCTTCCTCACTAAAAGCAAAGTTTTGCCAAAAGTGAGGAAATATGTATTCGTGAAAATTTTTTTATTGCATTTCTGGACGAACCTCAACAAAATTTCAGACAAAAAAATTTTCTGTCTCGTAATTTCACTCTATAGTATTCCATCTCTCGCTTGTAATGGTAAACAATTACATATGTCGTATTTATTGTTGCTTTTATAAACATGCCAATTTTTTTTCAATTAACTATTAACCAACTTGGTATTAAATTTCAGACGGAATAGCTTAATTTTTAACCTTTCGCCTCTTATTTCTTAGCGAGCGTAACAAGACTAACAGGAAAACTTGAGCTTATCATATTCATCAATCATTCTGCATAAAAATTTAAAATTCCATCCACATAAGATCGCAATAGCTCAAAAATTATTTCGAGTGATATAAAGTAACTGGCAGCTTTGTCATGAATTTTAAATGGGATAAAACATATTTCGTCCTCAAAAGCTATTAGATAATATAATTACAACACGTTTTCATTTTCTTAGTTTTCAAAAGAAAATTGTCCTTACAGACTAAAATTTAAAAAATTAATATGTGCCGAATTTGAACCATGGCGTAAGTAATTTAGTAAACAGGGCGTTCCGAAATAGCCCTGACAAACTATTATAATGCAAGTAAGTAATAAAACACTTTTTAGTAAATAAAATGGGATAATATAAAACGATAGCCCTAAATGAATCTGTGGAATATTTTTTTTTTATTTCGTATCTGTATATGAGAAATACTTACGTCCATTTTACGTAAATTGCATAATAGTTCCTCCTCCTAGCAACACAATTAGAATTGACACGCAGATTAGAATCATAATTTTCTTCTAAATAAGGGAAAAGAGTAGTAGTGTTAGAAAGTGTTGAAAATTATGTGAACTAAGAAAACTACTTGTAAAAGGAAAATAAAAACAAACTAAAAAAATAAAAAAGAAAATTTTAATAATTTATAAATATACTTACATAAACAATATGTGCAAATAATAATTAGTAATTAATAAAATATAATATAAATAAAATACATATGTATAAATAATATGCAAATATATACACATAACACAATTTTACATAATAATTTAAAAATAATTGTCTTTGGCATTATTAGTAGTTTTTCCATAAATTAATTATATATACATTATAAATGCTTTCCTTTAGTTAAAATAAAATACTAAAATGCCAAAATGTACACATACATGTGATTAAAATAAAGAAAACCATTTTATAATTTTTTATTCACTGAAAAAAAATTATATTGAAAAGATGTTTTTAAACAAAAAATTTCTGGAGAAAACAAAAGTCCAAATAAATTAATGATTACTTATGAGCTGAAAATAATTATGACGAAAACATGAAACATTTTTTGAGCTATTATAAATCTGAAAATTATGAAACCTTATAAATTATAAAACAGTGTTCCAGCGATAACATAAATGAATTAATAACCAATTTTTAAAAATTTGTTATATCATTAAAACAAATTAAAAGCACCCAATACAGCAAAGTATATGTACCAAAATTGGTTTATAAATATTATTAAAAACATGAAATGTTTTATAAATTATGACTATGAACAGACTTTTTTATAAATGATATTAATGAGTATTGCAAAATTACCAAAAACTGCAACAGATGTAGTGATGCAAATATGAATTATCACACTATACTTACTTGAGGAAAATCACAGTTCCAAATAGTACAACTGTGTCTTATGCATCGCAATATAAGGCTTAAACCTTAAAATGTAATTATTTCAAGTTTTCTATACGGTCACGATTATGAAATTTAGACGAAAGGGAAGTCTCTGAATATTTTCCTTACGCGACGGATTTAAGCCCTATATTGGTGACATATCTTTTAAAACTAGTGAACTCAAAAAGAGCATAAACTACACTACATTTTCAAGAAGCCTACGTATTGCAAATTATCAAAAATTTACAAGCTTATAAAAGACCACCACTAAAGCAAAATTGAATAACAAATTACAATGTTTATTGCTAAAAATTTTATATTGATATTTTAGTTGGTTTGGTCTAAAAATTTCCTCAAAGTGGAAACGCTGCTGTTTTGCAGAAAAGCAAAGTTTAAAATTTAATTTACTATAATATTACAGAAAGCCAAATCCAGTTTTATTATTTGTTATAATAATAAAAAGTGCAATAGAAACGTTGTTAAATCCAATGACATTTTGCATTGTAATTAATAAAACCGTTTGCAGCATATTTATTAAATTTGGAATCATGCATATTTGTATTTTTGTGAATAATTTTTTCTAAGTCGATATATTCCCAAAAAAATTATGGGCTTAAGACTACATTTATATAATGTCAATTGTTTTGTCGAATTTCCCAATTTTCTGCACTTCATTTCGCTTCAGAAGAAGATCGAATTGTAATCGAAACATGAAGCACTCGAAATAATTGAAGCTGAAAAGAATCCAGAACCTACCAACGAAAATCTTTGTATTTCATATTTTTAACTCACCTATTTTTCTAAACAGCTGACATTACTAAATGTTCTCATAATTATGGTATTGAAGTTAACTGCATGGAAGTACCACCAGATAGATTGGTTCCACAGAGTCGATGAATCGAGTGACTGGAACAGTTTTCTGATCGCAGAAGAAATAGATAAGATTGTTCTTATATATTCCAGAACGGTAGATGTTATAGATATAATGGGACGAAGCAGTCATTATTCATTTGTTTAACAAGTGAAGATGGGAATATGTAGGTAAGTAAAGAGTCCAGTAATTACAATGGTGTAGAGCCATTTTCATTGATTTTCGTCGACGTCGAAAGAACTCAGACAGATTGCAAGAACAGTTGGGCTGATTTGTCCAATATTTGACGAGTTTTTCTTAATTTGTATTCCTCAAAGGATTAGGAATTATAACTACTCATATTGTACTTTTAGTACTAATTTGGAGTTCAACAAGTGAAGATGGGATACGTAGACAAGGAGAGACTCGAGTGATTAGAGGTAGTGTTTAGTGTTACCAATTTTGAGTTTCAATTCAAGAATCTACGGTTTAGAGTTTGTGGGGACCGCAGACAAATTATTTTATATTTGGTGAAGGAAGTGGACCGAAACAAAAGATATCCAAAATATTCAAGAAGATTAAGAAGTGTTTTTCTTGAAGATTAGTGGTTATAGGAAAAATTTATTGTCTTGTAAATTAATTTTTCCTATAACCACTAATCTTCAAGAAAAACACTCTTTAGGCTTCTTGAATATTTTGGATATCTTTTATTATACGTGGAGACTTTGTGGGCAAACTGTCAATTGCTGTTTCAAGAAGCTTCCATTTGGAGTAACACCATCTAGAAAAGCTTCTTTGAAAGCAACCAAATGATAACTTGATAATGGCACCAGTTTGGTAAAGAAATATAAATATGGATATTTGATTCTTAAGGGGGAGAAATAGGCACAATCAAAAGTGAACTGACCAATTAGCTGTTGACCGATATTTAAAGGTTGCGGGAAGTTTGGTTACAGCTAATCAGAAATGAGTGGTCGATGTCATAGAGCGCATCGCCAGTGATAAATGGCGTTGAGCAAAGCATGTGGCGGCCCAGGAACACTAGGCGGAGTATCGGGCGCCCCTAAACAAGATGGACAGACGACATTCAGAGGCAAACCGGAACTGGATTTCAAGTGCAAGGATAGACACAGGTGGAAAAATATGGAGAAATTCAGGAGTGAACGAGAACGGGTTAGAGATAGAGAGAGAGGGAGACAGCGAAAAAGAGAGAGAGAATGAGACAAAAGTATTTGTTATCAATAGATTAGCCTTCGAGGAACTCCAGAATGCAGCTGATGGTTTAGGGGTTTGCTCTAGATAGTATCAATAGCTTTCAAACCATATACAGCCTTAGTACTAAAGTACACAATCCTTGAAGGAAAATACCTAAAAAAGTGGGTACACTATTTCCAACTTGACATCTGTGGTGTGTGAAGTTTTTTTTGAAAATGGTCTCCTCGGTTTGAGGTTCAAAATTAAGAATTGTGCTTAGGGCAAAGTAAAGAAAAGACGAGATTGCTCACATAATTAGAATACTACCAGCTAGCTCCTTAGAAGAAAATAGAAGGAAGAGAAATAAGGAGGAACCAAAATAATGGCGATTGGCTTGATAAAGAGAATGGACATTTGAAGTAGGGAAACAGCCAGAAGAGAAATGCTGCTCTCGAGATGGCAAAGCAGATGGGAGGAAACGACAAAGGGAAGGTCGACTAAACGAATCATTCCTAGAACCAGGGAGTGGGTCGAGAGGAAACACAGGGAGGTGAGATATCACCTCCCTGTGTTTATTCTTCGACTCGTGTCCTTTAAGTGAGGTGAGATATCACCTCACTTAAAGGACACGGTTCATTCGGAGATCATCTCGTCGGAATTGGGAAGTGGGAAACGAGAGAATGTGTGTACTGCCGCGAGAGGGATGACGCCGAACATACGGTAACAGATGGAACGAGGAGAGACGGGAAATTAGCCATCGAGGATCCGACGAACTGGTCCAATGATGAGAATACAAGCGGGATGGGACCAGCAGCTACAGTACACCCCCCCCCCCCCCCTCCCCTCCCATAAAAAAGGCAAAAGTTATAGTTTGTACTGGCACTTTACTGCCTCCTTTTAAATTTCATGAAGAAAGAAACCACGCGAATAATTATTCTCTTTTGAGTGAGAGCTAAATATATCTTTGATGTCTTGACAGTTAGTAGCATTGACCACTAGGGATATATTTATTTCTCACCCACTTCTGGTTGCTTAGTCTGCCTTAGATTAGTTTGGTTTGCCATTACTATTTGCCTTTTCAAACACCTATGGCATATTGACATAATATATCTGGCGAGGAAAAGACAAATAATCTACCAATCAGGATTTGCAGATGTAATCCAATGCAGGTCGGGGTGTTTGCCCGCTGAGTAGTTGTTTCTTCTATTTAGCAAATATATCTACTTTTATTAACGTAATGTCAATTCTCTACAATCCTCAAAAATTCCAGATTCATAAACAACTGCGGCAATCAATTTGCAGATTTGAACGCCATCCGTGACAGTGCACTATTTTTTTGTTCAAATCAACAAATAATTATTATATATTAAATTCACTGGAATTATAACCTAAATATTTAAAATGTTATACTCATAACAAATAATTAAGTTACTACCAGTGGCACCAATAACACGAATCCCTACTTCCTATATTTTTGATGAAGTCAAAGATTAAACACTACTCTTTGATAAGGTGCAAAATGGTCACTATTAATAGTATTATATAAAATGTTTCATAAAACCATGTCATATTTTTCCTAATCTTAGGGGAGAAAAGAATTTACTTAAGTCGATTCTGGGAAGAATATTTTTCGACTCGTACTATTCAAATGAGCTAACGACTTACAATTGGACAACGTAAATATTATCAAAATATCTGAGAATTGGAAACTTTGTACGGTTGTGGTGAATTTTTGAAAATAGGGTTGGATCATTCACACCTAGATTTCACTTAATATTTCCAAAATAAGCTCAAAAAACCTGCAACTATTAAAAATCATTATTTTTTCTCTGCATGGCAAATTATAATTCTAGTATATTTATTTCAGTTTCTATGTAATTTCAATATTTTTTTTTACTTTATACGACAAATTATAAAATACGCACTGGACGACAATATGTAATAGGTAACTTAGTTGATATTATCGGATGTACCTATATTTCAAATTGCTTTGAAAAATGTTTTCGTTACATATTATTCTTGAACAGAGCTTTTCTAACAGAACAGCGTTCGCACTTTACTTTTACAGAAAACTTCTAAACACTTGTGTGTAATAAGTATGTCTAAACAGTAATAAAAATCATTCAATATTTGTTACTCATATTTGGCTCAAGCAAAATCACAACTGCGACAACTCGATACACCTATATTCTTCTTATGCTTTCATCGAATGGAATAAATCTTGAAATAATTGTTTATATATAGACGTAGTAAACAACCAATAATGGAAACAGAATAACAAATATTTTCAACAATTTTTACTTATTGCTTAAATGCACAGTAGTACACGTCGATTACTATACCTAAGCTTAGTTTGTAGATATTTTAAAATGATCTACGTAAATCTGGCACAAGTTTTTTTTACATTTTCCAACATTAAATGCTATTTTAAGTTACACAGAGCAGATCAACAGAGGATAAATTTCTAATAGTAGTAAATAATGAATAAGTCACTTTTACAAGCCGTTTCTTTTAAAGAACACTTGCAAACGGTGTGCAGTAACAGGGCAAAAACATAACAAAATACCATCACACATTTCTGTGCCTGGATATAAAAACATAAGTTCATAAAAAGGGAAAGGGGCCAACACTAATATACACTCAAACAGTATATTGCAACATTTGAAGAATGTTTTTTTCTTAAATATATCTGTTTTACACCCGTTTCTAGCATGCGCACAAGATGGCGACGGCCACAACGTGCCCAAGAAACTTACAACGTAACTGCTAATATTATAACTAATATGATGAGAGCTACTACGAGGCAGATTATGATCAGGATCTTTTTCTGGAAAAAGAAACAAATAAAAAATAATGGTAAATAAAAGAAATTATAACAACAGGGTTTTCGCATGCGACAAAGGCATATTTCATAACAATAAACGTAAACATTTCATAATAATTAAGCGTCGCCTTGTATATTTTTATAATTACAATAAATTGAATGTCCATTTCGCGGGACACACAATTTTAGGCCTTCATGAGCAAATGCGGGATTCATAAAGAAAACAGCGAGTTTGGATGTGACTAAAATACGCAGTCGGTTGCCAAAAAGGTCAATTATTACGGTGCTATTGTAAAATCAGCTTTTAAATCTTTATAGGCAAACGTGCAGTTATAAAGTAAGGTCATATCCTGACTCCTGAGCATGGGGAACGTTAGGTCTCGTTCCAACATCGTTGGAACTGTTACTGTTGATGAATGACCAACATAATTAAGATAGTAGCACATTAATGTTGGTGAGAAACTTGACTGGATTAACCATTATAGAATAATATATTAGCGTAGCAAAACGTAGTAGCTTTTTTTGTAAAAATTTTTTGGCATAGGTAATACTTTGAGTCACAACTTAGAATATATTAAAATATAGGTACCTACTTTTTGTGGTGTCCATAAAAAGGCTGCTCATGTTGCATTATTATTCACCAACTATTGCAGTCATTTATTAATTTCAGCGTTATAACAAAGAAACACTAGATCAAATCTTGGTAACGTAAGTAGTATAGACGATGAGCAAGACGAAATCGACCATGAAAAGAAAGGTACGATTATTCTCTTAAATCGACATAACCTTCAAATGTATTCGGATGTGGATGAACATTATCACCTCCTACGTAAACAAATAAATATATAAATATTAGTTTTCAATCTGTAAATACACCCCAAGTTAAACCAACAACTGAAGTACAATAGAAGAAAGAGTAAGCGGGACACATCAACAACAACCCATCATTTGATTTGAGACATTTGATTTATCATCTTTCGGATTCAATAACATTCGATAATATTTATTTAGACTGATTTGTCGACTCTTACATTTGATAGTCATATCCCCTCCAAATAATGTATGGCGGTTATTTTCTGCTAAAACTTTTGAATACTTTATGAGGTTATATATGTTCTATTTCCTTTTCTCACTTTAATCTACTAACAACATCCTATCATACACATTTAACATGGCAGGAAATATTACATATTATAAAAAAAAGTAAGGAAGTTGTAGATGAACACAGAAAAACTAAAGTCAAAAAGAATAATAAACCCAAGCAAAAGATTTAAAGCATTTTTGAAAGTAGACAAGAATAACTGAAATATTTTAAGTTAATGCATCATATACGAATTTGTTCGCCCCTGATGTAACCTCCAACCGCTATTTCTATAAACGACCGTTTGTACTTTGAGGCGAATGACTTACTCATGGGTTTGATGTAAACCCCTCCCTTTCCTTTTCAGGGCGTTCCAGGGATCTTCTGGTAGAGGAAAGTTACCTTACTCAATATTCTGTTAATTTTGATTCAATAAAGATTTATTTGATTCAAATTGAGTTCATTGACTTTACTAATGTTTGTTTTCAAATATAAGTCCTACCAAATGTGCCTGTAATTATAACTATCTGAACGGTTAAAACAGCGATCATGCACACCTGTGGTCTTTGGAACACAGATGTCACCTTTGTCGGTGAAACAATGCTTTAGATAAGGTAGTGATGCATAAAACTTGAACTGATTTTAACTGATCAAACATAGAGGTCTCTCATCTAAACAGATTTTATTCAATGAATTATCGACAAAGACAAATGAAATCGATTAACAAATAAACTAAGAACCTGCGCTAACTTAAGACTACATTTAATCTATTTCACAAACAGTGTTATCCTTTTAATTAAACATAAAAATCCAATATTTTTAGTTATTTTTCTAAAAATAAGTTTCTATCTTTAGTATACTCCGAGCTTTGTAACGGTGTTCGCACCGGTTCGAATTTATCAATTCAGTGACATTGAGACTAAAATGGCTGCTGGAATTGGATTGTTCTATAGTGTCCAATTATACTACATGGAAACAAACCAGCTGTGGATACTCATTCGAAATTGCAAACTAGGTGGGTACCCGATATTTTCATCGTCTATTTTAGTAAATCCTGGGAATATCAGCAAATTATCTCGTTCAATATAAATGATATGAACATACCTCGGCTTTTGAATTGTTGTTTTATATATTCTGCACGATTTTCTTTAAATTTTCATTCCTTTTTTAGGAGTAACAAACAAGCAACGCTCTAAACTAAGAGAGGTGAAGTAAATATACTCTCTTCATGAGAAGCTTTAACACGTGCGTAGATCTAAGAAATATCCTCAAAAAGAAGCCACCAAAGCTTGTGTACAGACGGATTGTACACAATAATATGCAAAAATGTTGAAATTGTAAATTATCATCAATAATTTAACTTGCGTTATAACTACTATTCCCAAGTTTTACACTGAAAACAATTATATCCCTTTTAAAGCAGAAAATTCTAAAATTAAATGAACCTATTAAATTCCAAAGAAAAAAAATAAATTCGTACCTTGTTACAAATCTGCAACAGGCTAGTAATGCAAAAGAATAAAATAAATTACAATTCATATTGTAGCATACCTGCAACATAAAATACAAAAAATATATTACCAAAAATATTATCCAAGTATTATTGGAAAGGAGATTCAGAAATAACTTCTGTACTATAAGAAAGTGAGTATTTTTCATGTAAAAACTGTATGCTATAATCTAATCCAGCTATATCTAAAAACTATCAATTTAAAACTTCATCAGATCCCTTTTTTCGTTAAAAATGAAAGGGACGGAAATAATAATTATTGGTAAAAATCGTTTTTATATTCCAACTATAACTATGTACCTGTAAAATATACCAATAGTCGGTATGAAACTAATATTGATATGGATCCAAAACTGGAGAAAAATATTCTATTTGCCTCATTATTGGATAAAAACATTTAATTTGTCATTATTGACAAACCATCATTACCTCAGTATACTATAAACCAAATCCCGAATCCACAGAATTTCAGCAGCTGAACAGAGATTTCTTCATACAGATTTAGTAGCGCTACTGCATTGGAAATCTCCGCTGAAAATAGTCTACCTACAACTGTTCGTCCCAAAATTAATTACATCAATCTTTTGAACTTCAAGAAAGAGAACTGATAAAAACCATAAGCAGGCATTAAACACCTCACCATATCCTGAACAGGATAACATCTTCATGGACTTAAATGGAAAATATCAGGAACACATATTTCAAGGTTGCACAAATGCAGAAGTTACTATACGAGTATTTCTGAATTATCGAAGGATACCAAAATCTCTTCTTTACAAGACCCTCGCCAATAAGAAAACTGTGGACACGAGAGAGACACAGAGAAAACTTCCTGAAAAAACCAATGGAGAAACTGAAGAATGATCAAAAACATAAATTTGATGATATAAAAGTAGAAAAATATTGGCACAAGAACTCAAATGGTTACTGAGCATGTTAAACTCTTGCACTGCGACCATAAGGATTCCCTAAAGACAGAAGAAAGTATATGGCGATTGGTCTTACTGAAGTCCAAAGAAGAATCCAATAATAGTAGAAACTCCCCTTCGTTACTATACCACTCATTCAAACTACTTAAAAGGTGTTCTTGATTTGATCTACAATACGAAGAAGAACTTATCTCGAAACAATCTGGACCTCAAGAAAATCACAGCAGTTTCACGAAAGTCGAAGAAAAACTATTGGGGGTGATCTATGGTAGGACTAGCTGAATACGACAAAAATCGCCTGCGAAATCCTAATAAAATCCAAATGTACATTTTCTACCTCCAAAACTGTGAAACCTGAAAAGAACTTAATAATTATTGGTAAGATACGTTACAACACACACATAGAAGTACCGAAAATCGTTTAACGGCAATACCACAATACTAGAAGTGAGTACCAAAAATCACATCAATCAGAAATCGCAAGAACGTTGTCTGTCTGTCGAACTGTGCCTGCTCCTGCCAAAAGCGGTTAGTGCCAGTGATAAAACTGACCAAATCATAATGGAATATCTCAGACCACCTCATTGAAATAGTTCTACTCCATAACAGAAGAAGCAGGAAACCGATCGCTGACACCCAATATTTGGGCGTCAACCCTTAAATAGGAGATCGAGTTTCTTGACAAGGACGAAAGCGCTAATAGGGACACACGATGGAAACTATCCTAATTGGTGTAGAGACGTGACGTCAAAGTACGAGCAACAAACTCTAAAACTCAAAACCGTTTGGGAGTTGGCGTTTCTGGATGCATGATAACTCGGAGGATTTGCCGTCAGATGGCAAAAACTTTCGGTGGACTATGTAAACTTGTATTAAGGTGCAACTCAAGATTCACAACACCTACTGTCCAAAACTGGACAAAACATTAACAGTAACAAAGGAAATAACAAATCCATTGCTGCTGCTAATTTCCGGAAAGCAAAATATGATTGGAAGGAGGTAAGCATAAGGTTTCAGTAGTAAGTATTATGATTCTACTGTTTTTTGACAGGCCGTTTTCTCGCTGAAGAAGAAGTTGTAAATGAGGAGCGCCTGGAGACCATTTATCCCATGCGAATTGCCTAATTGAAAACTGTTTTGGCGTAAGGACTAGTCAAAATCCAAATTCGCAAGTTGTCTTGATTGAATCTTGATCGATGGCATTCAAACGAAGTCTGCGTTTTGAAACAATTTGGAAACACTGTTCTCGCATATGTAAACTTACTTACTCTGATTCTGCCATTCGAGGAAACATGCTACTAATTATAATTTGCAGAATAATGTCAATGGTGTACCATTTACTAATAGACGCTTATATGTATGTTTGGTTATGAAATACGCCCTTAGCATACGTAATACTAATATAAAAAATGAAAATTTAACAAATACAAACCCTGCTTAAAACACCAAAAACAGAAAAAGTGGCAAATGTTATTTTTTTAAATAAATTGAGTACAGAGATGTGGAAATAGCTTAGAAGCGGATTTAATCCTTCAATTTGATATCGAAGTAAAGGCTCCAAGTTTCTCATTTCGGCCAAGCAATCTTTTATATTTTAGGGAAGAGAGTCGTAAAAATCAGATCTCAATAAAACCTAAGTCCAACACACAATTCGATATACTTTACTCAAAGTTTGACTTATTCAATAATTTTTCTAACAACAAAAGTAATGTTCGCTATGTCCTAAAATGCTCAAGAATTGCAGGGCTAGGCCAGGGTCGAATACTTAGAGCCTTTAGTTGGATGCAACTCCAGAACAAGTAACTGCCATTTTCTGGCTATAGCTTCCGAAAATTTTTTCGTAAGGAAAATACCAATAATCTTAATTCTTGAAGATCACTGAAAGACTGTGGAACAGTACAATGTGCATATATTATAGGGAAAAACTTAGCATTTGCCACTTCAAAAACTATACAATACACGTGAAATGATAGCATCTAAGCGTTCTATGGAAAAGATCTATGCAAGATTCGTGAAACGGGAGACATATAGCGGGAACACCACCTACCTTTCTAGCCTTTGTTTGATACTCCCTTGCATACTTAATTTGCGTCTGTCCTTCCTGCACATGATTCTGCGCACTTGTTACGTGGAACTCCACTCGGTCAACGAGTTCCCCCTATGGTTGATTTAGGTGGAGGGGAGAAGGAAAGGGAAAAAGTAGGGGGGATCACCAGAAGAAACACACCAAGAGAAACAGAGCAACCAACAAGTAATATGTACAAACATTTAATACCAATTTAAAAGTAAAACATATAGTGACAAAGGCACACATAGTAGTTAGTTTTAAGTTACGATTAGATGGGTGCAGAAGCAAAACATAAATACCACATATGTGTATAGGTAAGTTCAGGAGCAAGGTAGTGGTTGAGAGAACAAAAACAGAAAAAAAAACAAAATTAAAAGCGAATTTTACAACTGATGACTTATAAACTAGGAATAGACTCACCCGTCGGGCACGACTTTGGTATCTTAAAGCTTTCTTGGTATCTTGGGTTGCCGTTTGAACGTAATCCACGGCATGTTCTACATGGTACTCGATACGGTCTATCATTTCGCCCTAAAATACCCAGCGGGAGGGAGATGTTAGATACCATGAGGACAGATGCAAGCATCGCATGCCAGAACGATAGTATGTTAGTTAAAATATATTCGTAGCTCTATTATTAGGCATATGATACAAAAATACTATATTTTAAGTGGTGTACTGCGCCAGCACATACGCAAGTTAAGTGAGGAGATATAAGTCCCAAAAGAAACTAACATCTAGAAGAACCCAATTTAGGCTCATTATGGGTTGTAATTAACGGTAAGTTAACGTTAATAAGAGCCCTACAAGAGATTGACTGGTAGTTGATCATACAAAAAAACATTTAAGGGGATAATAGTATACCCAACATGTTTTTGAAAATTCATATTTTCGTTACTATTCATCGGAATCGCTTCAAATTTTTATGAGTGATATAGAATTATATAATCTAGGGCTGTGTGCATGCATATTTGAATAGGCCGGAAAAATTAAAAAAAAAATCGAAAAAATGTGAAATTTCAAATTTCATATTTTTTCGTTTTTTTTTTTCTTCACTTTTCCGGCCTATTCAAATATGCATGCACACAGACCTAGATTATATAATTCTATATCACTCATAAAAATTTGAAACGATTCCGATGAATAGTAACGAAAATATGAATTTTCAAAAACATGTTGGGTATACTATATTATCCCCTTAATTTTAAGAGACATTTTAATCTAGACCTTTTTCTACCTTGCTAATTTTCAATGAACTTTATGATTTTCCAGAAAAACTAAATTAACTGAAGTAAGGTGAGAATAGTTTTAATTAGAATTGTTGGACATACTCATTGGTAGACGTGCCAATAAAAATTATTTAATGAATTAAATTAAATAAAAAATTAACAAAAAGAAATTAAATTCCGCATAAAATAAAATAAATTATTTTACGATCAGCCAACGAACAATGAAGTTCCATATAATTTTAGGGGTGATCACCCCTAATTTGAAACGTCACTTCGGGGACTTATTTCTCCTCAGGGATGCAATTTAGTGTATAAATAAATTGCGTACATACTTTTCAATAACACCATTTTATATTATTGTAAGTATTTTGCTTTTTTTTTCTTTCACTCGTTTATTATCACTCACTTATAAATATGAATTTCCGCTTAATAAAAGAACTACAAATAATGTTTGTATTAGATACACGTTTCAAAAGTTATGCATACTGTTTTCTTATTAATTTGTAATTACTGAAAATAGATAAATGTTGAAAATGAGAGTAAAATCATGTAAAACAACACTGCATTCCCTTAGCACAAAATATCTATAATATAATAAGTACGTATTTTTAGATGAGACCGACTAACATTTCGTAGAAATTTGATATGCAAAACCTTGGATGTGCGAGTATTATTATACTGTTAATAATTAGTTACTACTATTGTTATTAGTATATAGTAATAAGAGTACCAATTAAAAGAATTAGAACGACCATCATGCAATGTTAGCCCCGCTGGGATTTATCTAAGCCGTGTAGTTCCAAGCGGCATCTTTATTATTGTGTGACTTTCAATAAATTATAAAATTTGTCAAAGTTGATTTTTTCTGATAAACTACACAAAAATAGGGGAAAATTTAAACTTTTAAAGATTTTGTACTCTTAAACATATTTTAAGTAGGTATCTTAAAAGATTTGGGCAAATTATTTCTAGTATAGGTACCGGATTAAGTTAAAGCGATTGAAATGCATTCCAGCTTCATTGTAAGAATAACCATTATCGCAAATTGATTAACAAAAAACTGCTTGCCGTTGACATCGCTCTATTCTGTAGACTGATATTTATTCTTTGTGACATTCAGGTCCAATTTCCTACAGGAAAATACTTAAGACCTTTCTGCTTTTATACCAATTTCGATTGCATCGATTTTAACACAAAGGTTGCGCGAATGCATTGTCCTATATTTTTTGCATGGCAATATTGTTATCGCTTGCCCCAACTCTTTGCCCACCGGTGGCTTTATTTCATAAGATGATAATATATATCCCCTAAATACCACAAGATAAATTGGACTTTTTATTACAGAAATTATAATTTTTGCTAAATTACTCCTTTTTAAAATTCTCATTTAAAATATTTCGTAGAAGTATACAGTTCATGCTTTTAAACAATTTAAAATAATAATAATCCATTGTTCAAAGCAAAAACGCATGTAAATATGTATAATGAAAATATATATTTTTATTGAAACATGATGAAATATACACATATAGGTATATACAGGGTGATCTACCACGGATGTGCCAAACTTCAGAGGTCGGTAATTTATCAAAAATTAAACAGATTTTCATTAATAAACATTATGTCCTAAAACGCTTCGAAAGTGACGTCAAAAAAAGTTTGGGGTAAAAACTACCCTTCACTACTCAAAACTACCCTAATAAAACAAGCTGTTGAATATGAAATTTTTTATTTTATGCGCCTTCATGCATGAAAATTTCATTTTTTTGTCACCACTTGGACTTGGATTTCAAGGGGTTGTAACTCCCTTATTATGCGTTTTAGGACATATGTTTATTAACGAAAGTCCATTCATTTTTTGATAAATTACCGGCCTCTGAAGTTTGGTACACTCGTGGTAGATCACCCTGTATATGAAGTATTTAGTAACGGATACTAATCACCTAGTATCTAATACTTCCTATACAGACCGGGTGTCCACCTAGTACGCGGAAGTCCAATATCTTGGTTAACAAAACAGATAAATACAGTTTTTTTTGCTGTGTCTAGTTTCCCCAGTTCTGCAAAATTAAAATAATACCAATTATACCGGGTCGGGTGTCCCATTTCCTCTGGGCAGATATATTTTTCTTAATAGTAACCTCTATTTTGAGCTTTACCATTTTTTACCAAAATTACACAAAAAGTGTAACTGCATAAGATAAAAGTCAGGTAAAACTTTTAAAAGAACAGAATTATAAAAATAATTTTCAAAATTTAAACTTAAACGCCCTGATAAGGAAAACTACAGGCCAAAATAAAAAATCACAACAGACGCATTATTTTCATCCAAAGAATCTATCGTTAACGGCTTGACATTTTCTTAACACCCTGCATATTTTTTCAAAATTTACACGAAAAATAAAGTAGCGTATGCATAAAATACTAATATGAAAATATTGACAGCTCGATATGTTTTCTTTTTAATTTTCGTTACTCATAACATCTGATATTTTTAGACTAGGTCAATCATCAGTAAAAATATTTTTTAGCTAATTGTTGAGCAAAAAAGGCCCTTTGAACTGTTATATTAGAAATTGATTTGTGATGTACAGGGTACGAATAAAATCAAGCCAAACAAAGAAAATTTGAAATATTATCCTAAATTTAAATGGATATACAGGGCGTATATTCATCTACCACTTTGCTGTACTTTACCCTATATCGAAGTTGAATAAATGTTGTAAAAAATGTAGTTGTACAGGGTGTCCCACGTAAGAGTCTCACTCGATTTCCTGGCTTTATTACTGGGCCAAAACGAAAAACTAAAATCTATACTATAATATATTTTTTTGATGAGAAATACGAATATAACATCGAATAAGCGATGGAAAAGTATTGTTAAAAAACTGATTTTCCGAATTTTTTTCGCCCTGCATATTATTACGGAAATCGATATACCGGGTGTAAACGAATAGTGGGCCACCCCTGTAACTTCCTGGTTTTTAAAGATATCGGGATAAAATTTTGTACGGTGAAATTAGGTAAGATTTCCAACTTTTTGTTACCTATCCGCCTTATTTGCCACTTCCGGTTTCACCGGAAATGAACCCAATAGTCCTGGCTGCATGGTCAATGACCTAATGCCATTAATAATAATAATAATAATAAAAAAAACCAATAGTCTTTTCTAAATGGACCACTCTGTATGTTTTTACATTTTTGAAATAAAGATCACATTTTGGATACATTTATACTATTTTGAACAATTTATACAGGGTTGCACGAAAAATAATTCGAATTTTAGTTGTCAATCTAAATGGCTGCGAATATGTTAAAATTATTTTTGTTCCAATGTAATTCTTATAAAAAATACGAAAATGTCAATATGTCCAATAATACATCATACAGGGTGCCCTAAACTCATTAAATTCGCATTTTCAAAATAACTAAATAATCATAAATTTCTTAGGAAAAATTGTCATTCCTGCCGGTAACGATTACACAGTACGGAACTTTTGGTACCGTTTAACCCCTACTAAATAGAGCTATCTGAATATCCTGGTGACCCATATCATCATAATGTTCAAAAAAAGAGTAATTTTAAAAAATGTGATTTTAATGAGTTTTGAGCACCCTGTATGATGTATTATCAGACACATTGCCATTTTCGTATTTTTTTATATGAATTACATTGGAACAAAAATAATTTTAACATATTAGCAGCCATCTAGATTGACAACTAAAATACGAATTATTTTTCGTGCAACCCTGTATAAATTGTTCAAAATAGTATAAATGTATCCAACTTTATTTCAAAAACGTAAAAATATACAGGGTAGTCCATTTAGAAAAGACTATTGGGGTCATTTCCGGTGAAACCGGAAGTTACAAATATGGAGGGTAAGTCTCAAAAAGTTGGAAATTTAACCTAATTTCAACATTCAAAATTTTATCCCGATATCTTTAAAAACGAGAAATTTACAGGGGTGGCCCACTATTCGTTTACACCCGTAGGTATATTATTGTGGTGAAAAAGGCATATGCCATTCATACATTTAACTTCCGGTTTAGTAGGAAATAGCCAACATCTGACAAAATTTTGGCGACAACCTGTATATTATGAACTAATTGAAAAGTAGGCAATCTCACGATTTAAAAAAATATATAACACATGTCCATTATCTTTAGTACCTAGTTTTCTTTTTAGTTAGTTTCAAGCTTTTTGCGTGAATTTTTACGAAAATATTATTATTAGCTTATTTTATTTAACGCATTTTGCTGCCAATTTCTCGAAAACTAATAAAAACAATGGACATATGTGTGATATATTTTTGAAATCAGGAGATTGGCTACTTTTAAGTTATTATTATTCGTACCCTGTATATCACAGAATAATTTCTGATATAGCACTTCAAAGGGCCATCACTCTTGCTCAACAATCAGATTAATTTCTTTTGTAACATTTTAAGAGCCATTATTGCTCAACAATCAGCCAAAAATATTTTTACTGATGACTGGCGCATAGTAGGTATAAGAATTTATGATATTATGAGAAATGAAAATTGAAAAAAAACATATCGAGTGAATATTTTGAAAATTGTCAATACTCTCATTTAAGTATTTTAAGTGCATACATTATTCGTGTAGATTTCTGAAAAAAATATAAAAAAATAGGTTGCCATTAAGAAAAACAAAGTTGCCTGTCCAGAAGAAATGGGACGCCTAATCATGATTATTTTGATTTTGTAGAACTTGCGAAACTAGAATGTATCTCTTTTATTCCCCAAGATATTGAACTTCCGTATCCTAGGTGGACACCCTGTATATAGCTACTTAAAGGACAAAATATCCCTGTTTTTAATATCAGTCACGGGCATATTGTTTACATTCTAAATATTAAAACACAAAATCATATCACTGATTGCAATAATTTAACAGTGGAAGATATCTTTAAATATAGGGGAACTACCAATGTCGGGCAGGTACAAATATATCACCCTAATTATTTAGTTTTTACCCACACCAAACAATGTGAGTAGTTTCCTGTACTTAAAAATATGTCCTTCACTGCTGTCTTATTTCAATCAATGATTTTTGTGTAAAGCGTTTGGGTTTACTAATTTATTACGTGACTACTTTAGGAAGCAAAAATGTCCTTTAACAGGGATAGATACTAGTACCTAATTATTATTAATACTAAATATTATGAATTCATATATTTGCTTCTATGGATTTGCATAAAAGTTGCATAATGGTTAACATTTAACTTAATATTTATATAATTCGAGATTGGAATATTTCTGAGGTTCTTTACATGCATAGTAAAACACTGCAGCAACCTATGCCAAATCAAACTGGTTCCTATTTTAGCCATTAATAAATAAACTTTTTTATTAATGCATAAGGGAAACACGCACACATCGTATATCTCAATTACAATTTTAGATATAATATAAAATAATAGGCTTGCTTGCGTTTCGACAAAATTTTATAGAATGCGAATATCGCATTTTTTAACATCGTTGGCAAAACGCACAACAGTAACTTAAACACTGAAAAATGCTTCGCCTCAATCTTTACCTATTTAAAAACTAATTGATGCAATTGTGCAACCTCTTATTATTTTAATGAACCATTACTCCTTTATTTGCAAAGATTTTGGTCAGGCGGTCACTTTTTTTCCTATCATATCATCTGGCACCTGGTACACCCTGTACTGACCAATCGTTTTTTTTTTATTTACTAAAATTTTACAAAACAAACATCCATCTAATGCTAAATTATAGAGTACTTGTTTACTTAAATGAATCGGAAAATTGTTACCTTCCTGACCCCATTTTAATTTATTGTTCTTAACTGGATTTTTTTTCAAATATTGTCTTTACAACATCTACAAACCATTAAAAGCCAAACAAACAAATCCATATGAATGTTACTCTCACAGCGTAGGAAGAAATGAAACTGCTTGTCAAATTATATAGACACTCGCCCTTATGTTGCCATTACAGAAACATTTCAAATTATTTATAATAAGAAAATTTATTTTGCTACCTAAAATACCGTTCGTGCACGCTGCGTTTGTCATATTCATTCATTTTACAAAAGAAAGCAATCATAAAGCTACTGCCGTCGTTTGGCAAAAAATGTTTTATCTCGGCAGCCCTTAAATTGCTTCTGGTAATCATAGCACATAATCTGAGCAGAACACCAACGAGAAGCATATCTGGGGTAAGGAACGGTACGTCATGCATGGACCCATGGTGGCCCAGCACAGACAGTTAATATTCTTTACACAGGATCTCGACGGAGATACAGCATGATCGTAAAGAATGCCCATCCTCTTGCTAATCTTTGAACGACTCGACGCCTCTTCAAATTAGAACATCTAAACATTTAGTATGCATTTATCGTTTATATCATAACTTAGTAATTGTGTGTTCGACCAATATCCAGCTAGGATATAAGAACTTGTCAAGCTTTATGTAATCTACAATTACCAGAAAACGCAAAAGAAGCATATTATTTATAAAATTGTGATATACGATGCTTGCGTGTTATCCTAAGGATTATGCAAAGGTTGCTCGTTTTAGCCGCATGCATTGCTTGAATCGAATACCTAATAAAGCAGGTCGATAGCGATAAAAATGTTGCACTGCTATACTTTTGTACCCCTCATAAAGAATAAAAATCACGTGAGTAACATAAAAATATTTATTGGGCGACCGTGCGACATCAAAAACAAGCAGTTATTGTAGCTTCATATCTAACCGACACTAATTTCGGCTGCGTACGCCAATAAATTACCTGATTTTCTACCAACATCGCCATGTCCATAAACATGTCATGTAATTCTCTAATTGAATTTTCTAACTTAATGATATCAGCATGCCGAGCTTCGATATCCGCTAAAGTTTGCCTAGCTTGTTGCGTTTCCATTATTATCTGCAAGAGATTTATATGTGAATAAACATGTCGCAAGCTGAGGAAAACGACGACTTACACCTTGTGTGAACACTGCTGGATTTCCTTGTTCTAACATCTCCTCTAATTCCTCATTGGTGGTTGTTCTGCCGGCTAAATTATTAAAGTAATAAATGTTAGTTATTTGGAAAAATAATGACAATGATTAAATCAGTTCAAACCGTTTAAATATATGAGTTATAAAGAGTTGCTACAAAGGTCAAATTTCTAGAAAGGCACGGCACAATCCGTTAACAAGGTTGTCGCCTGGCAGATAACTGGCTGTAAGCCAAGTCTAGTATCCTCTGAGATATCACCGAAAGAAGTTCTAAAAATTGCAACACTTACAAGTCGCGAATATTGTGGGACGTAATAAAACTCGAAAAGGCTCACTCGTGACTACTAGGAATGACACAAAAGGGGACTATTGTGAACTATTCATAACGTTTTCTTTTTGTACAGTCTGACTTCTACATCGTGAATTAAAAATAACACCCTTAACACAGTTTATTAAAGACGTCCGCCAAGGAGTAATTTATTTACCGGCACACATACGTTGCATATGTCACTAACCGCAGTAGAAGAAACAGGAGGAAAATTATTAATAGTTAATTTTCGTATGCGTCTTAAAACAAATGGGCATTAAACCGTGATACAATTCATGTATTATAATTTATCGATTTCAAGAAAATCGCAATGGTTTTCAATTCAAGACAGCGATGATAATTCTAATATTTGGTGAAGGTGCCGATGTCACTACATATTTTAGGTAGAACCCTCTAGTGATGAACTTTCGAACGTTTTGGAATCTGTTTCCTTTAACAACGCTTATTTTTTATTTATATTTTATGTTACCCCCCCCCCCCCTGTTTCTGTCCATAGACGCGGCGGTTATATTTCCATTAATTAATCCAGTTATTTTTCGGATTATTTGGATTCTTATAATCAAAATATTGTGTTAGGAATTCGAAAAAGAAGCAAAGAAAACTAAAATAATTATACCCCTAAATTCCTGAACTATGAGTTTGTTTCCTCATTTTTATTTTATTATGAGTTTTATCAATTTGATACCTTGCACATTTTTCAAATAGAAATAATTACTGTTAAAAAGATACTTTTGCATTTTACTACATTTTTTTCTACTATGCATCAAACATATGAGTAAGAGGGTTATTTAAATTTATCAAATTTACATCAGTTTTTGTCAGCATAAAAAGTCGCAATGACGGAGTCTTATTCGTTTTAAAATTTGTCTTCAAATAACGTCTGAAAAAAATAAAAAAGATTTTATGAAATTTCGTTTTTTTTTTTCCGGATATCTCCGAAAGTATTCGGAATAGTCCCAATTTCAACACAGCATTTTGATAAGGATAAAATTGCCCAACTTTGCCGTTTAACCGACCCTGTATTTTTTACGGTTTTCGAGATCCCAATGATAAGGCTCGAAAATGGGCCATCCTGTACATGAACTGTGTCAACGTTTTCTTATAAAGGTTTTATTTAACTTCAATTTATGTTATTACGTCATGTTTCTTTTTGGGGTCTTTAATACATTTTAATAAAAGCCTGTTTTCAAAGATATTTTTTCCTTTTGTTTTTTGTTGCTGCTTTGTTATTTCAAATATTGTTTACGATACGTCTTTTAGAATTAAAGCATTAAACTTATTATTTACAATCTTTTTAAATTTATTTTAAATAAATTTAGTTTGGAATCGAAGTTTTTTATTTTTTTTCCCTAAAACAAAAAAAAAAAACGAACATGACATAATTAACATAAATAGCAGCTAATTAAAACTTATTTTAAGAAAATATTAACACAGTTCATGTACAGGGTGAGGCAAAAAAATATTCAAGGAAATTAAGTTTCCTTTTGAAACAATTTTTTCAAAAAAAATTTTTTTAAACCACTCTGACGCATGTTTAAAGGCCTAAATAATATTTACAATTTGATGTGTCCAACATGGTCGTCGCTTAAAAAATAAGAAAGTTACGAGTCTATGGAGTTTTAGATGGCACACCCGTAGTCAATTTTTTTAAACTGCACCCCCTATACATTTTTGAAAATTTGAATTCTCCATGAAATTCTCTATATTTCTATCCTTAATGATATCGTATTCTAAGACTTATATAGTTCTCGAAATATTTAACAAACTTAAGAAAAAAATTTAATTGTCAGCATTTTCAATTACATTTTCAGAAAACTACGAAGCTCATTATCACGCTTATTCCAACGAAACGCCCCATACTTATTCCCTATAACTTTTGTAAAGTATGCCCTATACTTATCCTAAAGAGTTAGGTAATAGGTATTCGCAGATATTTAGATTTTTATTTTCTTCATATTGGCCAACTGTTTATTTTTATTAAATTCCTATTCATATTCATATATTGATTGCATTGCTTTACTAGCGAATTGACCAAATAAGCGATTAAAACAGTTTAATGTGACAGGTTTCAATATTTAACATTTTAAAAATTAAGTACTTCATTAATTATTTATTCCATTGTTTGTTTTTTTTTTTCAATTAAATGTAAATAAATTTTTTTTTTATTTTATAGTCTTATTTATATTATAAAATAATTATTTTTCTGTTTAGAGGAGCTTCTACATTACCTATAAGAAAATATATTCCATTTTATTAAGAATTCTACAATTCTAGTACGCCTACAAGATTCTGTAAAAAAAATATGGGGTGTTCCAGTTGAAATAAACGAGATAATCAGCTTCGAAGTTTTCTGAAACTGTCAACTGTCCTACAATTCTATATAAAATTTTTGTTTGTATTATCGATAATAAAAGAAGTGTTGGACTTCGCACCGTTGACTCACCCGGTACTAAAAAAGTTTTCCCAAACCCTAAAAGAATTTGAAAAGCTGTGTTCGAAGTTTGTTAAATCCAATTAAACATAATTTAAAAATTTCCAATTATAATATTATAACTATTTCTTAGTTTGTGTTCCATATTAATTGTTTATTGCTATTATAATTTCCTATCATTTCGAATATCGTTGCATATTTGTCTAGGATAGTAAAGCAAGTTCACTATTATTAATAGATTTGTTTTCGTTTTAGTTATATTTTTAGTATAAATTAAAAGTATTTTTCGTTAATAAAACAGTTACAACTAACCTGTTGATACTCACTGATTCCAAGTCATTAGTTAGAACGTGAGACTGCGTTCAGGGGGTATTACCACATCTACAAAACAACTTGGTCCCTGGACCAAAGAATTTTTTAAAGAATATCCGCGGATTTTTTTCAGAACTCTGGCGATCCCTCGAGAAATTTTAAACATTTCAAAGTTTACCAGACATTCCCAAAAATTTTGAAGGGATTTTTCGATTTTTTGAAACGCAACCACTCCTAGATATTAGGCTTTTGTAATAATAAAATATTTCCATCAATAATTAGTTACGAAATGTTTTCTAGCTCCTACAACTGATGCACTAACGTATAGTGAGAAAAAGAAATAAAAATTGAATCAACGACATACGTTACAATTTAAAACTGAAATTTGTCTGCGAAAAAATAGAGATACACACATACCGGTACAGATATACAACTTTATATCGGAAGTGACGTAAATTCATCTAATGAATTATATCTTCATTTATCATTGTCATTTAAACGCATGTCACACGTATACGTTTAAAGATTGAAATTTTAGAGGTCGACATTATTCGGTTCCCTTTTAGACGAATTCGGAGGAGTAAATAAATAAAGTACGTTTCCTGGATACACTCCAATTATCTGCCGCTTAATTAAATTAACTCTTCAAAAACTGAGCAAGGCGAAGAGGAAACGGAATGGCCAGGATTAAACCGTATAATCTTTACTAATTCGGAATGCCATAACAATATATTTCTTTCGTGTTGATTTGTAATGGTGATCGAAAAAAGGAACTTACTAATTTCTAACTGCCGCTTTATCCTTGCTAAACATCGTTCTCTGTAGTCCGTCTGCGTCCGGTTATATTCAGTCATAACTTCTACAAATTTCCTGGATAGCGCTGAATGCTGTGTTTTTCGTATCCTCAGATCAGCCGACGATTTATTATTTTGTTCTTCTGTTTCTATACTTTGTTCTATAACTGGAAAAAGGAAATTGTAACATTAATTATTTGGCATAAAAATAAGGTGCGCATAAAAGCGGGAAATATCCGTTTTAATGGCCTCATAAAAATTTAAAACGTTTTCTTTGCCCTAATATAATATAACGTATCCTGAAAAACGGCGAGTAATAAAAAAAAAGATAAACCACCCAGGATGCTAGAATATTATCGTTTTGAAGGGGGTTGCTCTTTTTAGTGGAAACAAGAAAAAATGGGAATAAAATTTAATAACTATCATAAATGATGTACGAAAAGAAATTTAAGGTAAGTTTAAATTTAGATTTTTGCGCGTTTTAGATATTAATTTTTCTTTTATATTTTAATGCATGCTATAGTAATTAGGTTTTTTAGTTTTGAAATTTTATTTTATTTTCTATAGAAATTGCAAATAGTTTGTTCAAAAGAAATACTTTTAAGTTCTTGTATATAGTTTTGAATAATCGACCTTATGGCATACGATCAGTCCGCCTCTGGGTAGAATTATTTCAATGTATCATTAATAAGCGACAGTGCGCATGATTTTATGATTATTTAACGTGAAACTTACTGTAGGTTTGCTATAATTACTGCTATAATTACTCTTTTACCTTTCAGGACCTTTGGGGGTTCCCTTTTACCATCGAAGAAATATCTTACCTATAAATCTGCTGTCATGCTATTTTTAAATAAAGGTTATTTGAAATTTGTGTTAGTTTACTTTATTATATTTCTATCAACTTGGAATTATAGAAATCTTGATCAGAATGAATGTCACTCTACTATTTGACAGCTGTATTTTAGATATCCAGCTGAGATGAATTTAAATGCTTAGGTTTTTACAATTAAATATAGATGGCACTCAAAATATAAGGTTTTATTGCAAACATCAGATAATCAAAAGCAAATAACGTCTCTTAATCTATATCCCTGCGATAATTAAAACTAATTAACTCTACAACAGATTTAGGACAGTGTCCTTTTGGATATTAACAACATTAATAAACTTAAGGTTTAAAATTTCAGTTCAGAGTAAGCTCTGCACTTTCGGGTTACCGAGTCGTTTTAGTTGCACTTGAATTGGCAGATCTGTTTTAAGTTTTTGACACTTGTGGTCCAAATATGATGGCTGACTGTTCTAGAATTTACTGCACCGTTTACTGGATTTGTTTAAACCAAATAGGCCTTGGATGCAATTTTGGATTTCGATCAATCAGGTGACTGCTCATCAATTAGGATAATTTTTACCTTTATTCCTGGCAAGTTGAAGCTGCTTTTCTGTTACTTTTTCGTATTTGGCCTTGACTCATCATTGGAAAGTCCTGGGAATATAAATTTCCAATTTAAATTATAATTTTCTGAATTTATTTCAGGAGCGATCTGGACGTGGGTTTGCTTCTTTCACTACCCAATAACAACTCTTTTTTGTTTCGTTTCCAAGGAACATGCAGAAAATTTGCCAAACCAAGGATTTCTTGATTCCCATCTGTCATTATGGTTTGTATTTTTGCCTTTTTTAACTTTATTATATAATTTTCCTATGAAATTATGTCTTTTTCAGCATCCTTATCCCCTGACGAATGTGTGGATACCCATTTGTTGATATTACGTGAGAAGAATTTTTGCCCTGCCGTTCACTTCGACGAAACATCACTGAACCTTTCGAAAATCACTACACAACACTTCTTAGGATCTAATTTATATTGTGTCTAGTCATTTGACTAGACTGGAGGTTTCACAGGTTAGTCTTACACTATTTAATTATAATTTTAAAAGAAATTTACAGAAATAAAGTCCATCTTTGTTTAACTGTTGTGTTGAAAATCGTTCAAACTTTGTTTAAAGCATGTAACTAACAGCTGTTCTGTTATTGATTATTTTAAAGAAACATAGTGCAATGCATTTACTTTATTTACGCCTTTAATTTGTTTACGTTTGGTTTGTTTTAGCGTAGCTGACCCTTTGTTTACGTGTGGCTCGTTGACCTCTTTCGCATCAACAGGTGTTCTACAGCTGATTTATGAAGATGGTTCTCCGACATGATATCCTTTTTTAAAACTATTTATCTATTGAGTATACCATACGTAAGTTTTTCGTTATTTGTTTTATTAAGAGGATTATTTCATTTTACCCTGGTTTGATCTGAGTTTATTTTTAATTTTATTTATTTAATAGTCGGGTTTTACTTTCTTTTATAGTTTAAAATACATGACAGTATATTCTCTGTTCGATTTACTAACATGCTAATAGAGACGTTTCATTTTTCTTTTTTAATACTTGTAACAAAATAAATTGTTTCTCACGATTATCCAGTTTTATTGGTACTTTTATTTTCTCATATTAGATCTATAAGTAAGCGGTGTCTCAGAGTGGTTTGCATTTTTGCGCAACTAGGCAGTCTTTGGGGATAATATGGGATTTGATACCTCAGGTACTAACTCTTTGCAAAAATCAGTGCATAGTTTTGCTAATCGCAATAAGCTTTATTGCGTCAAAAACTTCATGATTATAGTACACAGTATACAATAATAACAATAGTATATTATGTTACAAGGAGTAGAAGGCGACCATTATTGTTGAGCCCAGAAGTTTGCTCAGCCGAGGCGCAAGCCGAGGCAACAAACTGGGCGAAACACATAATGAGCCTTCTACTCCGAGTGACATATACTATTTTTTCTTCAAGCGTTAAAATCAAAAATATCAAAACTTTACTTTTGAAAAATTACATCGGGTCAAATGCGTTCAACCTTAGTAAAAAAAAATATATGTAATACTAACCATTTTATTTATCAATGAAACATGTCATAGGTGAATTTGCAATTTCAAGTATTTCAGGTGGTATGCACTGCATTTCTTCAGACATTTTCGCTTTTAAATTTAAAAAACGGCTCGACGCGCGACGTCAACTTTTAAAATGACAGTTTATGACAAGTCATAAATTAGATTTTTAATTCGTTGCCATGGATACATTACTTCATATTTGTACTAGGAAAAAAATGAGAAATATTTGTACTAATACAATAATAGGCTCTTTCTACAGGACGTGTTGCATTATGTAATGTAAGTATTGTTATACGCTTGAAGAAAAAAATGTATTTACAGTCACATCTGACAGTTATATCAATATAATCAACCAGTATTTGATTCCCTATCTTAATGGCAGAAAAAAATTTGGTTATTTTGCCCCTAATTCTCACTATCCTCAGGTACTTAAGGTCAAAGTGAATCTTCTCCAATCTTCCTGCATTCGCAACATCCGTTTGGTGTAATAGATCTGTCTTTCATGAGTGCCATTCAATAAAAATCTGCCGTATATAAACGGATAAAGTGCTTCACCTTCTCAGCGAATAATGACAAATTACTTAAAATGAAATTGCCTTTGGAATCAAGAACTAAATCACTGCAGATTGAAGGGTGAATTATTGCCACAATAAGTCACCCACTGATTCGTTTCGATGAATTCGTTGTGATAATCGAAAAAATATGACGACAATGCTTTTGTAAATATCTTTTATCTCGTAAAATATGTTTAACATCCATTTATTAAGTTTCTTATTACATTTAACTTTAAATTAAAAGTGAGTGTCATTGGGAGATTTCTCTATTAGAAATTTTTAGTAAAAACTGTAAGAATGTTGAATTTTATTTAAAAAAATACATTTTTATCCTTTATAAAATCATACAATTTTTTTTTGCCTCAAATATTTTGCGAAATATGAACATGAAAATCTACCCTAACTTATCAATGTTTCTCCAAATTATATTAGAGACAGAAAGGCAACATTTTATACAATGGTCGTTTATGAAAATAGCATCGAGAAAATTGCCATGAATATACCCCAACAAGGTGAAAGAGGGTTGTTTCAGTTCATTAAAACGGATACAATAAACAAGCTTAACCATAAAAATACATAAACTTTGAAAAATATTTAACTTTGCTTTTAAATAAAACAGACCTTTTTATTAAACTTAACTAAACTGATCAACAAAATAAACGTTACACTGCCAAATTTGCCCTGATTTTGAAACAGAATAAATTTGGATTGCCGCCGCCGATTTAGTTTCTGTTTGAAGTGTTCGCTAGTAAAATCCTTTGTCTACCAGTTCTTGTCTTTACTAAGATTATGTGTTTCACATAAAGTTTCTACAGGGCGGTAAATAAAACAGTGCTAAATTTCTGAAAGTTCGGCATCGTCCCATTTCAACAAAAAATATTTTTTCTGGATTTCAACATGAGTGCTATAAATATGGACCTCATATCTCGAAACGGTTTTTGAAACTACCGCTGATTTGCTTTATTTACATGGTGACCTCAAAAACATCCATTTTTTGGTCTTGCATTGATAACTTTTTTACTCCCGAACCGACTCTCAAAATCTAGGGCTCATGTTGAAGCCAAAACTGCAGTTAATAAGGCGCGAGAATGGTAATCGATTCCAGACAAAGATTAAATATACAGGGTGGCATCAAAGTTGAACCAAATCTGTATAACCCCCTAAAACTGATATTATGAGATAATTCAATTAAAGTCAACTTGCTTTCGAAGAAACTGTATAATCTGAACACTTCAAGATGTTTTTACTCGCACGAGTTAAGAATTGTTGGTGTAGGAACAAATTAACGATTGCCTGTTTTTGAAGAAGAATCGTAACTCTTGCTTATCTGAAAATTCTCGTTACCATGCAACGTACCGAGAATGGGAATAATCGCACTGGCTTATTATTGCCTGTCACTGGTTGTCATTTTGATTTCTGTCACTTTTATTGTTGTTCCTTCAATTGCTAATAAGTTAGTGCCTCTTAATCGCAAAATGCCAAGTTTAAATGAAGACCAATTGGCCATAGTAGGCAGAATGCGTTATGAAGGCTTTGCAGTTACAGTAAACGCCGCCTTTTTTAACACCTCCAGGCAAAGCATTTATCGGGCCATACGTCGGCGCTTAGCTGGCGATATTAATTACAACAAAAGGGGGAGCAGAAGGCGAAAAACCACGGCAGCACAAGACAGATTCATTAGGAGAACTGTTCTGCGACATAATCGTACCTCAACTGCAAGCGCAGTAAACAATATTCTAAGAAACGCTACTGGAATTCATCTCTCCAACCAAACTGTGAGACGAAAGCTCCATGATTGATGGGTTATACCTACCCGAACTTTTATTTGTTATTATCATACGAGTAAAATAAGGGCGTTTAAGTAATATCAAAATTGAACCAAACTTGCTTTCAATAAAAAAAATAATTTATTATTTTTTACAAACAATAACAAAATACATAAACAATAATAAACAAGTATTTACATAAATAAATAATAATAATAAACAAACAATTTGGGGAAATGTCAATATTTTGTCGGGCCTCCCCTCGCACGTATTACTGCTTCAACTCTTCTGGGCATTCCTTCCACCAGGTTGCGCAGAAACTGCTGGGGAATAGCTTCCCATTATTCCTGAACCGCATTCACCAAATCGTCCAAATTGTCCATTTGGCCTTCCCGTTCTTTCATATTCCTTTTCATTCTACTCCAGACATGCTCGATCGGGTTCATATCCGGAGACAAGGGTGGCCACTCCATTATTTCAATATTGTGGTCCTCCAGAAACACGGTGACGATTCTAGCGCGATGAGGTCTCGCATTGTCATCGACTAAAATTAAATCGCCACCAATGTTTTCAGCATAGGGGACCACAATATCCCTAATACACAAATCTCTATACCGTTCACCATTCATGCTTTCCCCTCTCAGTATCACTAATTCAGTTTTCACATTCATTCCTATTCCACCCCAAACAGTCACTCCTCCAATTCCAAAAGCTACCCTTGCCTCCATGTGTTCTTCCATAAATCTTTCATTCATTCTTCACCATACCAAAACACGCCCATCCGACCTAAACAAACAAAACCTACTTTCATCTGTAAACAAACACCTACTCCAATCTGCTACTCCCCAGTGTTGGTGGTCTCTGGCCCATTGCAGTCGAGCATCCCGGTGTTGAGGTCCTAACAAAGGGCAAGCTGCTCGCCATCTGGCATGAAGTCCACTTTCATGGAGCCTTCGTCTCACAGTTTGGTTGGAGAGATGAATTCCAGTAGCGTTTCTTAGAATATTGTTTACTGCGCTTGCAGTTGAGGTACGATTATGTCGCAGAACAGTAAAGTTCTCCTAATCAATCTGTCTTGTGCTGCCGTGGTTTTTCGCCTTCTGCCCCCCCTTCTGTTGTAATTAATATCGCCAGCTAAGCGCCAACGTATGGCCCGATAAATGCTTTGCCTGGAGGTGTTAAAAAAGTCGGCGATTACTGTAACTGCAAAGCCTTCATAACGCATTCTGCCTACTATGGCCAATTGGTCTTCATTTAAACTTGGCATTTTGCGATTAAGAGGCACTAACTTATTAGCAATCGAAGGAACAACAATAAAAGTGACAGAAATCAAAATGACAACCAGTGACAGGCAATAATAAGCCAGTGCGATTATTCCCATTCTCGGTACGTTGCATGGTAACGAGAATTTTCAGATAAGCAAGAGTTACTATTCTTCTTCAAAAACAGGCAATCGTTAATTTGTTCCTACACCAACAATTCTTAACTCATGCAAGTAAAGAACATCTTGAAGTGTTCAGATTATACAGTTTCTTCGAAAGCAAATTGACTTTAATTGAATTATCTCATAATATCAGTTTTAGGGGGTTATACAGATTTGGTTCAACTTTGATGCCACCCTGTATATTTAATCTTTGTCTGGAATCCATTACCATTCTCGTGCCTTATTAACTGCAGTTTTGGCTTCAACATGAGCCCTAGATTTTGAGAGTCGGTTCGGGAGTAAAAAAGTTATCAATGCAAGACCAAAAAATGGATGTTTTTGAGGTCACCATGTAAATAAAGCAAATCAGCGGTAGTTTCAAAAACCGTTTCGAGATATGAGGTCCATATTTATAGCACTCATGTTGAAATCCAGAAAAAATATTTTTTGTTGAAATGGGACGATGCCGAACTTTCAGAAATTTAGCACTGTTTTATTTACCGCCCTGTAGAAACTGTATGTGAAACACATAATCTTAGTAAAAACAGGAACTGGTAGACAAAGGATTTTACTAGCTAACACTTCAAACAGAAACTAAATCGGCTGCGGCAATCCTAATTTATTCTGTTCCAAAATCAGGGCAAATTTGGCAGTGTAACGTTTATTTTGTTGATCAGTTTAGTATACTTATAAAATAATTTCAAATAAAAACCCAAACATTCTTATAATCCTTATAACTCCTTTATTCTGTAAGGATTATAATTTTACTCGCGCAGTTTATAAGTAGCTTACTGAAAATTATTTTTATGCTTGAAAGGGAAAATTTCTTACCTTAATCAATTTATAAGATAAATCCCTAATGAAATCTCTAATTTGAAATTTTCAGTAAAGCCTTTCATACCATTCAGAGTTAATATACCTGCCGATTTTAATCATCTTAAATAGAAAAACGTGATATATTGTTTAATTACCCGTACCCAGAAATGACTTTCAGCTAAAAATACATTTCTGATTTATTATGACAAAAAAACTGAAAAATGTGAATTTTTTTAAAATTAATATGTCCCATTCCATTAATGCCAATTTAATAAAACTTTCTATTTTTTTGGCAAGTTATTGGTGTTGATAGAAATTTTTTAATCATTTTTGTTGTTTTTGTTGTACAAATATGCGTATAAGAAAGCATAAATGAAACTTACCCTTTAGCTTGGCACGGACTTTATTGGCAGTTTTCTTAACGTCAGCCATGAGGTCTTCCAGTTCTTGTTTCATTTCTGCAACAAAACAAAACATTACTTAATGATAAATTGTTCAAGGGGCATGTAGAAGCGCGGCCTGTTGCCGATAGATAAAAATGGAAAAATGTATAAAAACCAGACGTGAATTTAAATAAGTGTCAATTTGAATAAGTCCTTGTAGTCCTTGTACCATATTTCAGCAACGGAAAGATTGATTACAACAAAAGCAAATAAGCTGACATTATTCTATTGAACCACGCTTTACCGTATCCGATTGTTAAGTAGGTACTAAATATTTATTTTGTAGTAGCTAAAAATATTTAACATTTTTTAAAATAATAGACTTGAAGAATTTGTAATGATGTTTAACATAATTTGCAAAATGTGGTGATGTTTGGTAGATATAAATGATTACAGAAGAAAAATATACATAAAACAGTCTATGATATCGCTAAGGGCTTTTGATTTATTTATTTGCGTTCAATAAATTTTACAATTCAACCACAAGACAACTTTTATATTTCATTTTATATGCAATATATATATCCTACTTTTTTAAATTTTACACTAATTCCAGTCTTATAGTTATTTGATACAACTACCAAAGTTCTTTAAAATAAATGGTGGGTAAAGCAAGTTTAAACCAAAATTACTTTAAATTATGTGTGAAATTCAAAAATTAAACCCTAAAATTGTGAAACTGATAGCTGTTTCAAAAATATTCTGCAATTTTCACAAAAAAATTAATAATCGGCACTGTAAAAATATTAAATATTTTTATTCCTTTGTTAAACCGACTGGACTATTAGAATTAGAATAAAATCAAACACACACGTTTGTTTATTTTCTGATTATATAACTATCTAGATCTAGGATATATTCATTAAGAAAGTAGGCAATAACACTGGCATGTTATCCTTAAGATGGCTGTTAACCGGTTATTATCTCTTATAAGTTTTGGTGGCTCCGATAAGTTTTATTATATGAGTTTTGTCGAGAGAATTTGACCTAGTTATCAGTGTAAGGGGCTTAGAAACAGCGAGGGTGGAAATGTTCCAAAGATAAATTAAAACTAATGAAAATATATGTTTCAAGATATGAAAATTCAGCTAATATAATGCCTTTTACCACATATTAAAAACGGACGGCATAATATTATCACCCAGTTTATTACAAGTGCAAATTATTGTGGTTTGCTGCAAACCCATTCCTACAATGGAGCGCATAAAATAAATTCTGAAGGAGAAATATGAAGTTATCTCGCATTTTCCCTAGCGACATGTTCTCTAGAATATGAGGTTTTTATTATCAGTTGTTCGTTGACCTCGACGACATGCAGCGTGGGTGGCGTCAGAGATAATAAGTGGGACGCTGGATTATTAAGGAAAATAGAATTCCATGTGGAATGGGAGGTTAGGCGAAATGAAAAACACAGAATAATTTTAAAAAAATTGTGTAGGAAGGACGAAGTATTTTACCCATTTATTAGTTGAAATAATTAAATATGTACCCTCAGGACAGATTTTTAAAGTGGATTAATAAAAATGCGAAATATATCTTCACAATTTTAAGAAAACATAACTGTGCTTCGAGAATGACGCTAATGAATTCTTCTGTTGAATGTTAACAAAGCGAATTATTATTTATGTTGTAGATCAGAGAAAATGCGAAAATAATAAAAGAAACACATTAAAAATAAATTACGAATTTTCAGTTTTCTGTTAAAAAATTGTTTCATAAAAAACTTGTTTAGAATTCTTTTACTAAATTCACATCACAACATATTAAGATATAGCAGATATTTCTGAAGGCATATATTCTAGTAAAGATTTCTGTTAAAATTTCGTACGCCTGTTAACGATATTTAATAAAAAATAAATAAAATGCTGTATTGCAGAACATGTGTAACAGAAATTCAATAATCTCTCCCAGCAATATCTTATATAAAGCGTCTTTTCAACGAAATTAAATTATCAATTTTCCTCATCCGAGATAAATTATTTCCTTCAATTGAGAAATATAACCAAATCATTATTCTTATCCGCTGCTGCCTAAATTAATATCTCCCGGCAAATTGAATTTTTCCATACAACCACAAAGGAAAACAACCTGATATATTTAATTTCAGTACTTCTTTATTTTACTATATTTTATCTGAAATTTACTGTAAGTATTTTCTGTACATTATTAAAAATTGGTTAAATAGCAGACATTTATTTACATTTTCAAAAATAAAACCTCGTTAATTATTTATTAACTCAACGAGTCAAAAATTTCAATCAAAGTTCTGACATCAGAAACTAAAGCAACACGTGCCGAAAAAAATAGAAATCATGTCTGTAGTTAACATTTGTGTGCTTTATTTCAACAAGAACAAGAACTTAATTTGATTAAATTTCCTTGAATTCCTTACATTTTCAATTAACAAATCGTGTTTTAGTTTTCGTGATAAATCATTTACTTTTTACGTTTCCCTACATTCATCGTTCTAATGTAATTACCTTAAATATTAAACAACCTCATCACCTCTTCTTGAATAATATTCTTGCATAAATTTACTTGCAAGAGAGTATGCGAATAAATTTTCCGGGAATCCGTAATTAACTTAATTAAATATGATATCCTGATTAGCCGTTTCAATGGATAAACCTATACCTACGCAATTTAACCGGATATGAAAAGGTCATGTTTATTGTAAACAACACTGATAAAATGTTTTACTACTCCCACGGAATCATCCCTCGTAGACGTGTAATTTCTGTGCAGAGCCGGACGACGAAAAGATAATTGGATTTGATTCAATTATATTTTTCGATTCAAGCGAATTTTTGTTTATTCAAATTCGTACTCGAGAAACAGACAATAATTTGTTTCATGATTCGTTTTTCCAACTTTGGACTTTTTAGAACCGTTTTTTGGAATAAAAATATTCAAAAGATTTTTATCCCGCAAATTACATTTAAAATTTAGCTTATGTTCTCATTTCTTACATCAAAATAAAAAATCGCAAATAGTAATAAATCTAAAACCACGTAAATCCAATAACCAAGTTCTTCGCCATAAAACATGGCGAATTTGACTGTTATAACGATTTAAAAAAAAATGAGGGCAGACAGAAAAACCAATAAAAGTAGCTTGTATATTACAGAATAACAATTTCTTTCCTACATCCTTAAAAAGTTTCGACTGCACGAGTTGGGGCACTGCTGGAACGACTACTGCTTGCGCCAACAACTCCTACACCAACCCTGTTCATGTCGAACAACGTGCTTGAGCTTTGACGTATTTATCAGGACTTTATCGAGTGATCGAATCTCATTACTTTTTATGTTATGTAACCACAAATATTATTACAATATAATCGAATAAAAACGTATGTACAAATGTTTTATATATTGTTTTACACGCATAACAGCAACTTGTTTTATTCTTTAAATACATTATAGTCAAAAGACACACTATTTTTGAAATTGTTACAAATAATATCATTAATATCTACAGTGTTACAAATTATGGAAAATTACATTTTTTGCCATTAAATTTAATTTTTAACTGTATAAACGTTCTATATAAAATCATACAACAATTTCATGGCAAATTATTTCGTTTTTGTAACTTTATTAGGAATATATTTTATTTTTTTTTCTTTAATATCCGAGTTAATATCAGAATAATCTTCGATACAATCCAAGTCAAGGTTTTTTGCTTCTGAAAAATATTAATTTTTGGAAAAGTTAACGGCATTTAAAACTTTTAATGGCCTGAATTTTAGTTTGGAAAAATTTTAATGCTGGTAATTTTTCCAAAAATTAGTATTTTTTCAAGTGCAAATAAACTTTATTTCAGGTTGTATTGAAGATTATTCTGATATTAAAAAAAAACTCAAATACTTAAGTATTTAAAATTTCAGGACTTTTCAGGGAGGTTTTCAATTTTTTTTTTTTTGCAAATATTCTCATTTTGATCCCAAGTGGAACCACTAATTTGGTTTAGGTCCATATGTCCGATTTAAAATTTCGATATTAGGTCTGTTCCAGCAGGCATAAGAACTGTCTCGAACTAGTTCGGAATTTAACTGAGCATGCGCAGTAGCAGATAGGCAACACTTATCGGTCTCTGCTCATGCTCAGTAAAATCCCGAACTGGTTCCGGACTAGTCCTTATGCTGCTGGAACAGACCTATAATCTAAGACAAAGTTTTTTTTACTTTTGAAAAACATTTTAATTTTTGGAAACGTTTAAATTAAAATTCGGTATAATCTAAGACAAGGTTTTTTTACTTTTGAAAAAAATATTAATTTTTGGAAAGGTCAGCATTTGAAATTTTTAATGGCTTGAATTTTAATTACAAAAAATTTCAAATTCTGGTATATTTTCCAAAAACTAGTATATTTTCAAAAGCAAAAAATATTGTCTTAGATATATCGAGGATTATTTAATAATTAAAAAAAATCAAGATATAAAATTTCAGGACTTTTCAGGGAGGTTTTTCAATTTTCTTTTCGCCAATATTCTCATTTTGATGAAATGAAACCTCTTATAATTTGGTATAGATCCCATATGTCTCTAAATTGAAATATCGATATAATCTAAGACAAGGTTTTTTTTACTTTAAAAAAAATATTCGTTTTTGGAAAAGTTATCAGCATTTGGAATTTTTAATAGCTTGAATATTACTTACAAAAAAATTCAATGCAGGTAATTTTTCCAAAAATTAGAATTTTTTAAAAGCAGAAAAACATTATCTTAGGAAAATTATTTGATAATTTAAAAAAATCAAAGACATAAAATTTCAGGACTTTTCAGGAAGATTTTTCAATAATTTTTTCGCATATATTCTCATTTTGATCCCAAATGAAACCTCTAATAATTTGTTATAGATCCCATATGTCTCAAAATTGAAATATCGATATTCTAAGACAAGGTTTTTTTTACATTTGAAAAAATATTCATTTGTCTTGAATCTTAGGTACAAAAAATTTGAAATGCTGGCAATTTTTTCAAAAATTAGTATTTTTTTAATAGCAAAAAACTATGTCTCAGATTGTATTAAAGATTATTCTGATATTTTTTTATAAACTCAAATATTTTAGGACTTTTCAGTGAGGTTTTCAATTGTTTTTCGTCAATATTCTCATTATGATCCCAAATGAAAACTCTTATAATTTGGTTATAGGTTTCAAATAACTCTAAATTGAAATATCGATATAATCTAAGACAAGGTTTTTTTACTTTTGAAAAAAATATTAATTTTTGGAAAAGTTACCAGCATTTGAAATTTTTAATAGTTTGAATATTACTTACAAAAAATTTCAAATGCTGGTAATTTTTCCAAAAATTAGTATTTTTTAAAAGCAAAAAAACATCTTAGGAAAATTATTTGATAATTTAAAAAAATCAAAGACATAAAATTTCAGGACTTTTCAGGGAGATTTTTCAATAATTTTCTAACAAATATTCTCATTTTGATCCCAAATGAAACCTCTATAATAATTTGTTATAGATCCCATATGTCTCCAAATTGAAATATCGATATTCTAACAAGGTTTTTTTACTTTTGAAAAATATTCATTTTTGGAAAGTTACCGGCATTTAAAATTTTTAATGTCTTGAATCTTAGGTACAAAAAATTTGAAATGCTGGTAATTTTTCCAAAAATTAATTAGTATTTTTTCAAAAGCAAAAAAAACTGTCTTAGATTATACCTATCGAAAATTGTTTGATAATTAAAAAGAATCAAAGATATAAAATCAGGCGAGGTTTTTCAATTGTTTTTCGCACATATTCTCATTTTGTTTCCAAATGAAACCTCTTACAATTTGATATTAGCTCCATTTATTTCTAAATTAAGACAAGGTTATTTTACTTTGGGAAATTATAAATTTTCCCAAAAATTAGTATTTTTTCAAAAGCAAAAAAATATTATCTTACATTATATCGACGATTTATTTGGTAATTTAAAAAAAAAAATCAAACAAAATTCCAGGATTTTTCAGGGACATTTTTCAATTATTTTTTCGCAAATGTTCTCATTTTGATCCCAAATGAATCCTTTTATAATTTGGTATCGGTCTCTCAAATTAAAATATTGATATAATCTAAAGACAAGGTTTTCTTGAAAAAATTTTAATTTTTGGAAAAGTTGCCAGCATTTGAAATTTTTAAAGGTTTGAATTTTAGTTTGAAAAAAATTTAATGCTGGTATTTTTTCTAAAAATTAGTATTTTTTTAATAGCAAAAAACTTTGTCTCAGATTGTATTGAAGATTATTCTGATTTTTTTAAAAATTCAATACTTCAGTACTTTTCAGGGAGGTTTTCAATTTGAATTGTTTTTCTTCAATATTCTCATTACGATCCCAAATGAAAACTCTTATAATTTGGTTATAGGTTCCATATGTCTCTAAATTGAAATGTGGATTTCTAAGACAAGGTTTTTTTACTTTTGAAAAAATATTCATTTTTGGAAAGTTACCGGCATTTGAAATTTTTAATGTCTTGAATCTTAGGTACAAAAAATTTGAAATGGTGGTAAATTTTCCAAAAATTAATATTTTTTTCACAAACAAAAAAACTGTCTTAGATAATACCCTCGATAGATAACTCCCGCTAAAAAATCACTGCAATTGTTATTAACAATTATTGGTCGAATTTTCAAAGTTTTCTATTTTCACGCCCCCAAAACTGCAAAATTAATTTTGCGATAGTTCTGATGAGAGTTCTAAGTAGCGATTTTTGAGCGAGAGTTCTCGTTGGCGACTCTTGTGGAACTCATTGAGCGCCACTCAGAACTCCCATCAGAACTATCGCAATTTTGTAGCTTTGGGGGCGTGGAATTAAAAAACATTGAAATTTCAACCAATAATTTGTTAATAACAATTGCAGCGATTTTTTAACGAGAGTTGTCGTTGGCGACTCTTGCAGAACTCATTGAGCGCTGCTCAGAACTCCACTCAGAACTGATTTTTTGAGAAAAACTTTTTATAAAAAAAAAAATTCATAACTTTGAGAAAACGCGGGAACTATTTTCGAAAACCATCACGAACTCCAGAACTCTTCTGCCTCTACCGATAAAGTCCCTCAGAACTACTCTTTTTTTAAAAAAACGGCGCTGCGTGAAGTTAGCGCCGTCATATTGATTTTTTGGATTTCTGAGCCTAATTCACCGGAACTCTTTATGTTTCTCTACCAGAACTCTAGAACTATGCCTTTTCTACCGGAAACTCATGCAAAATGTTCGATTTTCAAAAAAAGCGGCGATAACTTCACTCGAGCGTAGAAAAAAAGTATTTATTATATGTAAAATCTTGTTGTGTCTAATAAATAGTGCTGGTATTTTTGGTTCGAAATCATGGTCGTAATCAGCGGTGGCTGGTGAATTTCTACACTCGAGTGAAGTTAGCGCCGCTTATATTTCACCGATTTTTATGTAATTTTTAAAATAATTACTTTGAGAAAATCTTGCCAGTGCACCACTGACAGCCATTTAAGCCTATTTTATTTGTTGGGTTAATGAAACGATTCATTGATTATTATCTGTTAATCATTTCTATTGCTTTTATCTGTTCTTTATTAAAATTCACGTTTTTCTGTATAATTGTATACATGAAAAATACGGATGGCCGTTACAGAGTTATTCTTCTCTCAACAGGCTGTATTCCTAGATACTAATTTAATCTGTAGTTTAAACAAATCTATAGCCTGGAATTACACTGACGGAACAAAGTTGCTTCCTCAAATATTTACTTCAGTTCCAAGTATCTGAATAACCTGAAAATAAACAGCAGCAGAAGAAACCATTAATTTAACAAAAATTTCCTCATCAACTTATATACTATATTAAAACAGAAAATTGATGGCAATACATTGGCAAAGTTTGTAAATTCTACGTAAAGTTTAAGAAACGCATGACGATTCTCATTTTCATTTACGGTAGACACCCAAGTAATTAATCATTCTGAGATACATCAATTAAGGCTTAATAAAGGGAAAACTATAAATAGATAATAAATACTTGTAAGTCTTGTTATTTTGATAGAGAGAATATTTTCTAACGAAACTTAAGTTCATCTCATTTCGTCGAGTAAATTTAAAATAAGAAATTAAAATTAGATTCAAAATTTATTAGATCTTTGACGCATTTATAAACCAAATTAAAAAGAAATTATTGCAAAAATTCTAACCAGAGAACATAAACAAGAAAAATCTATTTAAAAAACATTTACGCTTGTATTCTTATTGGATGGATAGGTTCACAGAAACTCGAACGACCCGCATAATTTTCCATGTATCGCTAGGAGAAAATTCAACAAACACTTGTCAATAATATTCCCAAGGATGTTTTCTCAGAAATGATAAATTGTTAGATATTTAAACTGGGTATTGTCAACTTATGAAAGGGCGATGAGACTGACTTTGCGATCGCATTATTGAGGGCGACGGAGCTCCCATTGTACTGCACTCGTAACGTGATATCTGATAAAAGCTTCTTATTGCGTCTTGACAAAAAGCTATAGGATAATTTTTTACTGTCCAGAAAAATGTTTGAGGCGAAGGCGAAGGGGACTATGGTATCTATTGGAACTTTTGATCTCGCCTCCTCGCAGTCAGTGAGAAAAAAAACTACATTTCCATCGTATTTTTTTAGGTACAGGAATAGGACCCTACAGTGATGTGATATTGGATACGGAGGCATCACCCTCGTAGATGTACCGTGGCTATTCAATGGACAGCTAAACGAAAATAATGCTGGGTTATTTATCCAAGGATAAATTGCCCTGTCTTGCAGGAATGCATTCCTGCAAGACGTTGGATTTTTTTCCGATAAAAGAGGTTAAAAAACTACTGCATACAATTTATTCGAAATCAATTAGCTTGTTTCAGACTAAAACCTGAACATGACATTTGAGCCATTTCTTTTTCCTTATTCTCATTAATTTTGTAAAAAGCTTCATATAGTTAATTACTAACTCCAACAACCCGCTGCAACTAAGTTGCAAACAAAACGTTTACAACAGAAGTTATGAAGCTAAATCAGCCTTCAATACACAAAGTAGGAAATTCAATTCTCCTGTTCCATTGCAAATGTCACAACTAGAATACAAACATAAATTAAATCAGCAGCAGCAGCGCAAATTCAAATGGGTATGTGCAATATACATTTCTGAAATGAATAATGGCGTTCGCTATCCTACAATCCTGCGTATCTTGTGGATTCGTATGCATGAGGCAAAATATATAAATTTCCTCTGTGTGTCTATATTACGCTATATATGAAAGTTAATAGAAAAAATACCATTAACATATAAATTATTGTTCCACATATTAAACTTAATATCTAGGCGAATACCAACGAATATTTCTGCATACACCGAGTATAAAATATATCCCGAAGTGTGGTTGTAGCTTTCTTAATAATCTCAATAAAAATAGGGTGAGCCAATTGGTAAATTAAGGCATAAATGGATTTTTTCTATCTACAATAGCTAAGGAGTTATGGAAGGAGTACGCACTACGTGGTATATGAGTTTGGTTTAAAAATATTATATGCCAAAACTAGCTAGCGCCTCGTCACCTGGCAACGTCCTCGATTATTATAAATCGCATAATAATCTCGTTACATTAATAGCTATAATTAAATCAGAGTTCGATTTAAAGTGTCCGTTTATTTGTATTTAATGTTATATCACACATTCACCGGTTGAGCCCTTCGGTGTTCTGCTAAGATAGTAGGGCCTAGCCATCAGTGGATGTATTTCAAAACGTGGATTTATCATACACAGGCAAAACAAGTCGGTAACCTGCTCTGGTAGTTTGTGGCACCAGTGTATGATTTAAATCTTTATTTTTCGGTAAGGAAGGAAATAACTTCCTTGTTGGCATAGCTCTGTATTTGAGGCAGTAGAAATCCGCGTTTGTTAAGTAGTATCCGAAACTGAAATAAAAAGAATCTCTGTGGCTTATTCATAGCGCTCCGATATTTTGGTGTCATACTTGCTAGCCCCAGCCCCGGTCGTTTGATTTCTCCGCGTGGGTATATCTCGATCCGTTCGCACTTCGAGTCCACCGCCGGCCGGCCGTCCGCAATTAAATTACTTCCACGCGTACGTCGTTTTATCAGCTGACATATTATCGTTATCAAATTTGTACATAACCGATTGCAAAGTAAATCGCTGCATTATCCTGTTTAGTTTTAACTTGTTTATTTATCATTACTGTTAGTAAACAAATACGTTAATATGATATGTAAACAAATTTACGAGTTATTATTTCCGTTGTTAATTTCTAATTAACCCGTTTGAGAAATTGTCCAAGTCCAGCTGACTAGACAATCATCTTAAGATCCCTGGACAAATCTTCATCTGTTAGCTACCCCTAAACGTTCTCTCCTCGGAGAACCAAACACGTGCTGTTTCTTGCACTTAAAAATTAAGAAACTGGCGCCCGAGTTTCCGTTTAAAAAGTGTTACAAAACCAAAGAGTTCTGTTTGTAAGTAGTAACTGGCTACTTACAAACAGAACTCTCTGGTTTTGTAACAAACAGTATAGGTTACGTAAGTAAGAGCCGTCACAATATCTCTGAAATAAGAAAAAAATAAGCCCGTCCACCGTGGGTTCCATTAAAATATAATATTCCATAAAACCAGCGACAATAAGGATAAAACAATATTTAGGCGACACGAAAATATTATCTAAAATACAGCGCCTGTTATTTTTACTGCCTCATGTTTTTGACAACGATTTTTAATTGCCACAAACACGTTTATAACATTTCCGTAGTTTTTATTAAACATTTTACTACAGAGCTCCATCCACAGATGCGAAACATATTATATGAAATGATATTGAAAACGGAAAACAATTATGCCTCCCTTATGCCAAACCCAATCGCCCAATCCACCAAATTCGTTTCCAGGTCGATTCTCCATACAAACTGGATAGGTATACATATAAAACGTTTGAAGTTTAACGGACTAACACAAATTATACGCTGGAGCTTCCTTTACATACAGTTAAAACCATTTCGATAACAGTTCTATTTGCCAGCCCGTCGCGCCAGCTTCCACATGGCACACACAGCAACAGAACATTTTGTGGCCCACGCGGACCCGAACTTTGATTAACTCCCAGTCGTTAGGGAATATATCCCGGATGCCCTAATTACTGTGTTCGTATCAAAACTGGGTTCACCGTTACACGCGAAAAGTCTATTGTTAAATCATGGATGAGGTTTGAAATTTGCTGTTGGTCGGTTTGTCCATGACGGGATATGAAAGGATTAGAATTCTATTTGCGCGGATGGCCGCGTCCACGGCAATTTAAATTGTAACAACGTCGATGTTATTTGTGTATTATTTAATACTTGCAAACAGTATGGAAATGTATAATGCAAAAGTTCATGAATGTTAGCGAAGTGTAAGCTGATTACGTGCGGCGTCTTAGCTTTTTGTAACTGAATAAAGAACAACATCAAACCGAATCCTGTTTCCTTTACTTGAATATGAATCCAAGTAAAGGAAATAGAAAATGGTCAGGAATGTATGTCTGGTTGTACAAAAAAATGTTTCTTTCTCGGAAAACAATTTCTAATTTTAACGGTGAGTTTTACAAATACAAAGGAATTGGTTCGATCAATTAGAGTTACAATTGCCTAAAGTTAACTTTAGAAGAATAATATTGTTTCAGTTTTATATATGGGGATGCAATAATAATGATAGATATAATTATGTAATTACTATCTGATGACTTAGCTTCATTTCTCCTATTACAGGCCTGTCAGTCAGGCAACCTACACTACATCAGTATGTAGTGTGGGTTGCATGTAGTCTGGGGGTTCGTTCGTCGAGAAGCCGCAAGATAGCGTTGTCTAGCACGCTGTCTTCTTTCGTCCTTCTTAATCCGTGAATCTTACTGACAAGACGTGCTGTGAGGAGATATTGTTTTAAAAAGACTAATCGTTAGTCATCCATTCCGGGATTCAAGATATTATCTCCAATATGAGGATTCCTTTATTTGTGTACTTTTGGCTATCGGATTTATCCGGCCGTCTCGGTAGAGGGTAACCTCGTTTTGTCTGTCAGCCTTGACACTGTGTTCTGGTTATGTTTTTAGGGCTAATTGGTGAACCCCCCGCTTATTATTACTTGAGTTAAAAAAGTCCGGTCCTGGAATTTTTAAATATTAAAAAATTGTACTGATTTTCCAAATTTAACTATTTTGTATTTATAGTTTTTCATTTTTATTGCACTTTAACTGACACCTCCCAGAATGAACAGAATGAATAATTAATTTAAAAAAACGTTCCACTTTCGAGAGCCCCTGTACAATCATTGCGATATCACATCGAAATACCTCCAGAGTACAATTATTATTAAGAATCTGAGAAATTGTTTGGATGCTAACCGCTGAACTTCTCATTATGAGCGCTTTAAAAATACCTCTCGTTTCTCTCGTTGAATTAAAAAACAGCATTCGAGTAATAATTTTTCGTAATAAAGTGCTGGCCTATTGTGTACATACATAGATTAGGAACAATTGTTGGCTGGATTCCAGAAGGTTCGTGATTTAATGGTCTCCTCAAGTTTGAATGAAATCCAATTCTCGCTTTTATATAGCGAACTCGTTATACTTTTCACTAGCAGTGCGATCGCTGTAGGTACAATTCAGCGAACCGAATTCAGACAAAAAGAATAGATTTAGACACAAAATCGACATCATCGTAGATTGCAGGCAAAATTTCGGTAGTAATTATTGGAATTTTATTTACAATTCTCTTTCTTTGCTTGATATGCATTCTTTATAAATGACTTTTTATTATTATTATTATGCTTGTATAAAGCCTAAACAAAGTCATTGGAATTTTAATTTAATTTTGTATATATGTTTATTATCATTATTATTATTATTATTATTATTTAATTTAGGAATATTGTAATTTAAGTTTATTTTAGAATCATATAACGACCGTGTGTACTTTGAGGCGAATAACTTACTAATGAATTTGCTATAAATCCCTCCCTTTCCTTTTCAGGGCGTTCCAGGGATCTTCTGGTAGAGGAAAGTTTCCAGTTACAGGTGTTTGCAATAAGAAGATAAGTTTCCCAAAACTGGTATCCTTTGAAGCCATTTAGGTTTAAACATTCAGTTTTCTTACGTAAGTCTTTCGGTGATTTTGAATTCAGAGGAAAGTTTTATTTCGTAAATTTTTTAAATATATTTAATTTTTTAAGGAGTATTTAATTTATTTTATTTATTCAAAATATATGACAATACCTACAAATTTATTCATCTTTAAGGAGCCATAACTCCGATACGAAAACGCTTTTAATTATTACAAAATGAACAATGTATTGGTTACACTAATAGCTGGTGCGTAAAATTATTTTATCCACGACTATTGTATAATGTACCCATTATACGTCTGTTTGCTCGACCTTAATAATACCCATTAATCACGGCAGTGATTAATGAGTCATTAATCACTACTGTCAGATGCTTCCTTGATTTTATCCACGACTATTGTATAATGTACCCATTATACGTCTACCCATTAATCACGGCAAATATTTAGTAGACGTGGATAAAGTATAGTATTCTACTCCCGTATAATGGCTATTATCCACTCGGTGATTTAGGCCACTCGCCTGCGGCTCGTGGCCGTAAACTTCACCTCGTGATTAATACCCATCATTATACGGTCGTTGAATAATATACTATTAAATATCGTACCACGTTTGATGTTTAAAATATTTGCAATAAACCACCACCAGCTTGTTATTGGTTAAACGGCTTTAAATCGCCGAAAGCCACGCTAAAATCGGTTGAATGGTTTTGGAATTATACCGTTTCTAAAGTTACATAAAGTTTCACGTTTAACGTTTGATTTGTTTTGCAGTCTATTTACTGAACATTATTCCGAGCGCATTCGCCAAAATATGGAATATTTAGATTCCCAAGGAAATTAAATTTGAATACGTTATCCAACATTAGGTACGTTGTTTGCTTATTTAAAATACCTATTTAAATTTGTAAATTTTCCACGAATATTTAAACGTTAAATTAATATTGAAACAGCGATTAAATTATTAACTCGGTCTCTATTAAAATATTAGCTAACATGCAGAACAAAAGGGATAAATATTCCAAAATTATGATGATAATTTAACCATTACCGGAAACTTCCCTAAAGCTATAATGATAACAAGCTCCCTTGAAAATTTGATACACACAAATCGATCAAGGTGGAAGAATATTTATTACAACAAGTATTACGTTTGAAAGGAAACGATCTTGTGTCGGTTTTAAATGAAACAGAAACATCTACCATGAAGGCTATTACTATAAAAAACGTTATATTTTTTACATCATTACGTCTTAGGTATATGAAAAATTCCCTTTCGGCAGCGATGTTAAAATTCTTTTGATTTATTTTTTAAAGTAAGTTAAGAAAATGGGACTGCTAAGTCAAAAACATCTGCAAAAAAATATATAATAAATGGGATTTTAACATCATTATTCACGATATTATTTCTTTTGAGATGGATGAGTTTCTTAAATACTAGTTTTACACTTAGGTATACATTACTGATTTATGTGACAAAGAGAGATTAACATAGAAATATTATTCGTACTATTTGATTATTTTCTTTACGATTCACTTTCAACTAGGTATTATTAAAATTCATACCTACGCATCAACATGGCTGACAGTAAAAATTAAATCAATATTTAGAGAAGTTAAGAGTGTCCCAAATCGAGTGCCGGAATTAAATTTCGCGATCTTTTTTGTTTTACGGTTGGCATCTCTGATACTTTGACAGATGTCATTTTTGATCCTCTCGATGTCTATTTTAATACTCAAAAATCAAATCATAAAATCAATAAAAAAATGCAGTTTTATGTCAAAATTAAAGCCGGCATTTAATGTATAGGTTATCATTTATTTACACAAATACATTTTTGGAACGCCATATCCTAAAACGTCATATTTGACAGTTTCAATGAATCAAAATAATGTCATTATTGACAGTGGTGAAAAAAAGAAAAAACTTCGTTGCCTCAAAACCGATTTTGATGATTTTTGCTTATTATTTGGGAAAAAGTTTATAGAAAAGTTCCTATAGGTGAGAAGATGTGCTTTTTATTTTTTCAATTGTTATTAACAAATAAGTGTTTTTTTTAATACACTCCTAATTAAAAAATTTATAACTCGTTTAATTATTTAAACAATTGCCTGAAATTTGCTTACATAATGTTTTTGGGGTAACAGATTACGAATCTAGCCTCAAAATCGGTCTAAAAACAAAATGGCGTCGAATGTCCAATTTTTTATTTTCTTTTTCTTATTGTAAGTATTTATCAGATATCTGGGGGGTTTTTGAACTAAAATAAAATAAAAAATGGCGAATCCAAAATGGCGGAAAAGGGTCCATTTATTTTATTGGGATTTTATTTCTTATACTGGATGACAGCTAAAATTACAAACCAAAACAAAAAATCACAGCCACCTAAATCCATTTTTTGACCGGAATTGACCAGAACTTATGATTTTCAAATGAAAAATCCGTTTTTTGACATTTTTAAACCAGCGGATCATATTACGTATAATAGTGCCATTTTTAAATTTTTTTTGGAAAAACTAGGTACTTTTTATTAATTTTCAAAAATGGAATTAGGTGGCTGTGATTCACATAAATGAGTTTTGTTTTGGTTCGTAACTGTAGCTGTCACCCGGTATAAGAAATAAAATTCCAATAAAATAAATTGACCGCCATTTTTTATTTTATTTTAATTTTAATGCCAAATTCGTAATCACTAGTAATCAGCGACAACAAAACCCCCAGATATCTGATAAATACAATAACAAAAAGAAAATAAAAAATTAGACATTTCGACGCCATTTTGTAGACACCATTTTGTTTTTAGACCGGTTTTGAGGCCAGATTCGTAATTTGTGACCACAAAAACATTATGTAATCAAATTTCAGGCAACTGTTTAAATAAATAAAAGAGTTATACATTTTTTAATTAAGAGTGTATTAAAAAAACACTTATTTGTTAATAACAATTGAAAAAATAAAAAGCACACCTATGGGAAACTTTTCTTTAACTTTTCAAAAATTAAAAAAAAAATCATTAAAATCTATTTTGAGTCAACGAAGTTAGAACTTTGGCGAATTTTTAGTATTCAGAAAATGGACTTGAAAGAAAATAGTTATTTATGCAACAAGTGCGTAAAGTAAGATTTTTCACGAATGGGAATTTTGTCAATCCCATGAGTGAACAAAGCTCACCTTACGCACGAATTGCATACAATAGATATTTTTTCTATTACCGAACTGGACCTAAATTATCTAATAATAATGTGAACATTTCAAAACGTGAAACTTACCTATTACGTCAAAACTTAATATGTCATTTAAAAATCATAATATTGCTTTATAGCCTCCTTAATATTAAATTAGTAAAACTAATCAAAGTCTTAAGAATATAAATGAAACTTATTAAAATTATTGTTAATATATTTTTTTTTGTTATTAATAAAAAGTGTATTTGTGTATTTTTATGTATATAAAATATTTGTGTTGTTTATTATGGGACTAATATGCCTTTTTTACATAATAAAAAGGAGTTAGCCTGCTTCTTGTACATAGCGTCTAATGGATTTGTTTTGCTGAAAATTTCATTTAAATTTCAGCAAATTTTATTTGCAATTGTTTACTTTACGCACTAGTGCGTAAATTTGAACTTTACGCACTATAACGCGTGCGTAAAGTTAGTGTGTAAATTTGAACTTTACGCACTATAACGCGTGCGTAAAGTTAGTAGGTACTTTACGCACGCTCATAGAAAAAATATTTTATTGGCTAAAACGGTGTTTTTTTTTACTAATGTGGTTTAAAGCACTCGCCTTCGGCTCGTACTATAAACTCCACACTCGTAAAAGAAAACCTTTTTAGCTAATAAAATACTATGTATTTACTACCAAAAAATCAGCAAAAAATATGATCAAGGGTCTAACATGTCTTTTAAACTATGATTTCATTGATATATTGAAATAACCAGTAGGTATACTTAATTGGAACAAAAATTTTTTACATAAGTACGATTTCGTTAAGAATTTAAAACTAATATGATAATAAATTTCCGACAATCAGGAACTATTGGAAAAAAGACGATGCTGGACGACCATGTAAGTAAAAAAAAAAGTTATAGGTATAACATAGATAAAATAGTCTTTGGTATAACATAGATAAATGTCAAATGTCACGAATGTGTCTTAAGTCTTGCATTTTTTTCCTTAAAACATTTAAATATTTCCAAAGGACTTCAATCCAAGAGTTAGTTTCCCTAGATATGGTTTTCCTAACGATTAAAACATTGACAATATTCTGGAACATTACACCGACAAAGCATTGTTTCATCTGAGTGGTTACATGAATATGAGAATTTGGTTGTTAGAGAACCTACACAACAAATAAGACTGAAACACCCTCGCATTCATTCAAAGTGAGTCTTTGAAGGAAAACTTCAACTTCACTACACTTTCTTTAATGAAAACGTGAATGCACATTCTTACACTCAACGCATGTTGGCCCATTTCGCATTTACAAGAGCTCACTCGCCAGCATGTCTTCAACGTCGAGGGGAAAAAAAACGAGTAAATAATTTAATAAGACTTCAAAAAGAGAATGAAACTTGATAGAATTAATGCATTTATAAAAATAAAATAGAAAAAATAAATAAAAATCATCTCCAATGTTGGATTATTTTTGGAAGCAAACACTTGCATTCGCAATTAAAAATTATCGCCACTGCAGAGCGACTCTGGCTATAGTAAATGTTACAAGGAAATGGAACACGAAATTTTGGACTTGTCCACTTTTAAGCAATTTCAAATAACTTTGAATTTTAACCAACGGTCGTAAAACCTTTTCGACCAGGACGAAATATCTGGCTAATATCACTTTGTCCAAAATTGGCCAATCCTAATATAAAAAAATAATGCTAAGCAATAATTGCATTCGTAGTAAATAATGAAGCTAGTATTACAAAAAGGGCTACCCATTTAACGTTATTTGAATATAATATTTATGCTTCCTAATTTCTTTTTCTTTCATTAATATTCAACGCATGTTGCAAGCTCATATTCGGCTATGAAACCACTTACGATAATATGTTAATTTTACATGAAACTTAGCCTACAGTATTAAAACCTTATACCTGGACTATATACCCCGATTAAAAGGTTAATTAATATGCAGGAAGCCTAAAAATACATAATATCTTCGCCCGGAAGGTCATTCCTATTAAGCATTCAAATTCAGAGCTGGAGAAATATTTTGGTCCGTGAATAATTTAAAAACTTTTTAGGCAAGGGTAATAGGAACAGTTCACGTAAACACGCAATTTATATACCGCAAGTATATAAAAAATTAATACATACAAAGTACAACCGGTGTTTCTTTTTGTGTGTAAAATATTCACCAGTACCACGGAGAGAATAACAAGTATTTGGGAGGGTCGGGTCATGACACACAGAAAATCGATGTGTGTGCACCACTCTCATTGAATTAAAGGAGACATGTGACAAATCGAGACATTCAGCGTATCTAAAGGATTCACAGCTCACATGCGGAGGTTTTGTTCTATGTTTGTGACACACTGACAGATGAGGAACAAGTGTGTTGTATAGAAAATTCCTCGAGTAGTTCGACCTGAGAGCTTGATAAGGAAATACTGCTTATGCTGATGCTTAGTGATTTTGTTCCTTTATTAGAGAAAAAAGACTCACATTCTGCATTGTGCGTTCATGAAAACGGTTAACAAAGATGTACCTGAAACATTAAAGCTAAACCGTTTTCTATATCAATTATTTATAATCAGATTTTCAGTTCACTGACTGAAATATTTAGAATCAACCTTTGTAAGAAACAATTATGTTCTGTGATTCCATAGTGGTGGCCTGAGGCAATGGAAGCATGTCATATTCAGTAATGGGTTTTGTCTTTGGTTAACTCATACCAAAAGCCACAGTGGCAAATAATATGTGAGAGAAGAATCACTCATGTGGGAGGAAGAGAAATACCGCCAGATGTTAAAAGTCAAAAATTACAGATCGTTGGTTTTGCAAGGGTACAGGTTTCGTGTGCATCCATTTAATACGTTTAATAAATTAAAATGTTTTTCAATATGGAAAATGTAATCGTTCATGTTACCATAACATTTAATTGTTTGCAATTCCATTTTTATTTAATTTTTTCATTTAGCTCAAAAGCCCGATTTATTTGATTATTCTAAAAAAAAAAAAATATGATTAATCACAAAGTAGGTGTATCATCATGTAAGTGCCAGTCTGTAGCATTACCATGACAATCAGTGGGCTAACTGCGAGTGACTTAGAAAACTGTTGTTACTTTTAACCTTGCCTGAATTTATGTTATTTTTTTCAACTCGCAGGTATCTACAGATGGTAATATACGTTGACTGAATCGTCAGCTACAAAAATATTAGAAATATCAGAATATTAGTCTAAGAGAAAGCAGCCCTTTATCTGAAAACGTCTGCAAATTACGAAATTTAATGTAGGTAATCTATTTTTACAATAACATCTAATTTTAGAACGGTCGCAATTGATTTTCCAAATGACGCAGAAAGGCTTTATATTAAATGTGGGTATGGGAATGGCATTTTATCTATTTTGCTAAGGCGGACCTTTGTCGCAAACTATGGTCATACAATAGAGCCTGTCCCACGCACCATGCGGGGCCCAGATAATACCGTCTGAAAAATACCAAATATGAAACCCTCAGTTTGAAATAAAACTAATTTTCTAATTGCCAACGCTGATTATTTTTAGATGTTGGCTCTGTTATATTACAGGTTTGATAAGGTTTAAATAAATTCAATTTTGAAGGCCATTTGCACGAGACCTCTTGTTAAAAAATATCAAAATAATGAGATAATTTTTTATAGTTATGTAAATCAAAACTTCTCAGACAGATTTATTTATCAAGTTTAAAATTTAACAGCCGCTACTATCTAGCTGACTTACTTGAGAGAGCTGTAGAAACTGATCAATATAAAACCGCAATTTCGCATTTAAATTGGTACCTATCATTTATTTTTATGGCAATTTGATTTTTTGAGTTTAGCTAGAGCCATCTAAAAATAACAAAAACTAGGTATGTCGATGATCTGTGGCCAAATAGTACATCCAGAAAAGCCGTATTTTGTACGTAAATGGGGTATATTAAATTTGTGGTTTTATAAAGCAATTTGGTAACATGTTTTATTGCCACAAATACAGTTAAAATACTTACATAATACCTTTATTTCCAATATTTGACAAATGATATATAACGCTTAATAACATTTAATCAACCACATCAGAAATAAACAAAAAATGTTGGAACAAAATAAATTTTTTACTGGGCATTTTTATTACTCATTTTAAAGATTAGAAATTCAGATTTGACCAGTTGCTAAGATATTAGGTCTACTCTACACCATTCGATATGTGTCAAAATTTATAAAAATCACTTTGTATAAAAATTTCTCCTAGAGGTGGAAATGACCCCAAAAATACACGCCTAGAAATACAATTGGAAACACCTCCACAATTTTCGTATTTGCTATTGTTTCCCAAACGTTAAATATTTTTAAAAGTGAATAATAATAATAATTAATAATTATATGATATGATATTAGATTAATTAGATATGGAAACATATTTATGCATTATTGCTTTTGCGAATTTTTGTGAAACTTACCCATATTAGGACTACGTAACATAATATAAAGCATTATTTTATTGTGCTGAATGAGCGTAGAATTAGTTATCATAACAGATTCAAGAAGCGGATATAATAAAAACAATATACAATTGCAGGAAATTAAATCATTTCATTTAGTTTATGCTTGTCAGGAGAAACCTAGTATCTCGACAAAAGGTCGTTGAGACATGACTTAACTCTTATTACAATACATTATCGTACACGTTAAAATTTAATTGTCATTATTTAGAATCTTCGAATTAAAACAACCGATGTAACACGAATGATTTACTAATGGGTTTGCTGTAAACCCCTCGTTTTCCTTTTCAGGGCGTTCCAGGGATCTTATGGTAGAGAAAAGTGGCCTTACTCAATATTCTGTTAATTTTTAAGATTTATTTGATTCAAACTGAGTTTACTGATGTTTTCAAATATAGGTCCTGCCAAATGTGCAGTGGCCTGTAATTATATTGTTTATTGTTTATTGTTTATTTGTATTTATCTATTGATAACCTATATTTATTCATATTTTTATATATCTCTCACACTGACTTACCATATATACACAATGTATCTATCTAATGGTGAATAAAATTTTATTTTATTTATTTTATTTTTTATTATAACTATCTGAACGGTTAAAACAGCGATCAAGCACACCTGTGGCCTTTGGAACACAGATGTCACCTTTGGCAGTGAAATTAATGCTTTAGATAAGGTAGTGAAGCATAAAATTTGAATTTCAACTGACCAAACATAGAGTTCTCTCCACTAAACAGCTTTTATTCAATGAATTATCGACAAAGACAAATTAAATCGATTGATAAATAAACTAAGAACCTGCGATAACTTAAGACTACATTTATTCTATTTCACAGTGTTATCCTTTTAATTAAACATAAAAATCCAGTATACTCTCGGCTTTGTAACATTGACATTGAAACTAAAATGGCTGCTGGAAGTGGATTGTTCTAGAGTCCAATTATACTACATGGAAACAAACCAGCTGTGGATACTCAATTGAAATTACAAACTAGGTGGGTACCTGATATTTTCATCGTCTATTTTAGTAAATCCTGGGAATATCGGCAAATTATCTCGTTCAATATAAATGGCATGATCATACCTCGGCTTTTGCATTGTTGTTTTATATATTCTGCACGATTTACACATTCTGTCAGCTGTTTAGGGAGTCCTCGTCTTGCCTGATTGCATTTATAAGTATATTAAACTTAATTTCTTATCATAAGGTGGTCAAGAAATTTATAAATACATTTGCCGGAGGCGGTGGGCTTAAGAAGCATTTGCATCTTGTCGTCTGAAGCGTTTATCTAAAAGTGTGCATTTCGTTAATCGACTTGATTTATTAATTTAGGACACGAACTTTTTTCCATTTTCTCCATTTTTAGATAAAGAAACTATCAGTCACACAGTCAATACAACTGCGCAGTAAAAAACATAAGAAACAATTTGGAAATATAACCATCAGACAATATGGCAAAAGTTTTAAAATATGCATTTTTATGCGGGGATTTTCAATTTTTTTTAAAACATTCACTGCTAATAACGCCGTAATTTCCAATTTCCATAAACCCCCAGGTTATAAAGGGAAATCGAATCATAATAAATTGCATAATACCGGGCATAATGAGGTTTTCCTGGTAACGCCACTGTGCTGGCGCGACTTGTAATCTGAAAATTGGTACATAAAAGCGTATAGGCTCGTCTATTGCATTGAATCCCAAGCTCCAAGGCATTTTGCTCCCCGTTTCCTCTGTGGAATCACTTTTACTATTATATGAACGATTTCGCGCAGAAAACTTTTAATATTACTTGGCTATAACGGCCGGTTTTTTACAGGAAACTGGGGTAATGATCGAATGATTTATAACCAGAAAATGCTATGTTATGCGCATACATCTCTATTTTGTTATGTATTTCTCATTTAAAGGAACAAAACAAAACTTTAGCTGTCAGATATGCCGGGGAGATTAATTTGTTTCCAATGGCCCGAAGAGGAGCCAAAAATAGAGACATTTACAGTAATGTACTAGAAAATTCATTCTTTGTCTTCAGTTGTCAATATTATACTCGTACACACAGCGCAGCAGTCTAGGGATATTGTTAATAGTTTGCTTTTCCTACTTTTCTCAACGATTATACGGTAAATATATTCTATGGATGATTTCGATACTGAATGTTTTTTAAAGGATAATGCATAGAACCTTTTTGTTTGTAATTTTAAAGTAGCATTAGATTCGATTAGATTCATGTAATTCCATTGTTGATTTTTAAGTAATCTATCCAAGAATCAATTATTTGAAATGGACTGTATTTTACGTCTTCTAAAACCACAGTAAATAATAAAATGTGGAAAATTTACCACAGGCGCTCCAAACAAGGGTAAGGAAAGGGAAGTTTAGGAAAATAGTTTTCAACACTAATTACTAATTTTATTTAAATTATGTAGTCAATATTGATAACACCTAAGATATGTCCCTGGTTTTGACGTTATGATGCACTCAATTCCGATTCCCTATTGATAAAAACTATGAATAGAAAAAAACATTTTTTTTAAGAACATTACTCAAACGAAATTTGCTTAAAACTTAATACATACTACATGTAAGGCTAAATTATAATTTATAATTAGAAAACAAGATAATTGGAGTAATTAATGTTTACTAAATGTTAGTTTAGCACGTAATTTACAATAGAAATAAATTAAGTCTACTTGTTTTTAGATTCAATGAACCACCATGCATTATATAAAACGCATATCAAAATTGTAACTAACAATGCAACATTAATTTAATATTCAAGAAACTAGGCAAGATTGTGAACCTAATCAATACGTACATGTTTAAATAAAGTTTAAACAGAGAAGTTTTAACGATGACGGCCACACAATAAGGGATAGAACAAGACCGGGAGCGCGAAAACCTGATAATGCCATTATTTTCAAGCCTCCATTGTAATTGTTAACGATATATTATTCTGTATTCTATTCTTATACACATCAAAAGTATCGCATTACCTCAAATAAATACAATGTAACGAGTTTAGTGGCATCATATTTGCGCTTACTTTGACGCTGATAAAGGTTATTTTGTAATTTATTTCGCATCGATTGATGATTTTCTGTGTTGGTGTTTGAGTTGTGTTATACTCGTATATGGGTAATTCACATGTTTAAAAATAGGTTTTATGTACTTTACGTTGATGTGATGATTTTAAAAAGATCCATCCTACACACTACACAGTCTGCCTAGTTACAATTGAACCACCCTCACAAGAAAAACTATTGGTGCTCTGGGTTAGAGTTTTGTCGTACCTAATCAAGTACCTACTAAAAAAATTAAAAACTGAAAAATCATCCTCAAGATTATTTTGAATGGAAAGACTCCAAACATGGTGACAAGCTCCTTGGTACAAGGACTATCCGGTTTTGTAATGTATTAAGTTCGTATTTAGTTCTACTATTGCTAATATGTATATGTATTGTTATGTAAAATGTGGATTTTATTTTTATTTATTAATTTTTAGCAATTTAATATTTAATTTTAAAGTTGACCTCTTTTCGAGCCCCTATTTTTGACTATAACAAATGTATTGTAGGTATTTATCAAGGTTAGTATCTGATTTAATTATTTTAGAAAAATAATTGAGTTTAAAATTTTTTTATATATTTAATGGGTTGTTTTTTTTGGACTCACTTAAGTTTGATTTTTCTTTTTGCTTTATATTAATTACCCACATTACATACAAATTTTCTATTGCTTGGAATACACTGCAAATTCTATTACTTATTTATAAACGACTCCGTGTATTTACCAAGCCGAACGACTTACTTGGGTTAGCTTTAAACCCGTGTTTATTATTTTATTTCAGGGCGTTCCAGGGATCTCATCAGTCGGAGTAACTTACCTTTCTCTAGTTTTATTTGATTTGTAATATTAATAAAGAGGTATTTATTTTAACCCGAGTACACTGATTTTATTCAAGAATATTTTAAAATATGGGTCATATCCAGATGCAGTGACCTGTAATTGATTCTCTTAGGTTTGAGAAACTAATATAGATTAATTGCAACTTATGGCTTTTCAACACAGATGTCACTGTTATGAGTTTCTATACCTCTCTCGTTCGCTAATCTGAGAGCAATGAATGGGACACAAATTTTAGATTTTAAATCATAGATGTCTCTATAATAGTCGATTTTTCAGTTTTATAATCAAATACATAGATAAACAAAATAAGATAATGAACTTCTTGTAACCTGCGACAACTTAAGATTAGCTTACATGTAACTGATAGTTATTTTAAATATAATAAGAAATGTTCTATAATATCGATCTTAATATTAAAATTTAGTTCATGGTAATGTCACTGAGGTCGCGCGTATTTATTCTATAAAAACAGTTCAGTGATTAATGGTTTTGATGGAGGCACTTTCTTGTTTATGTTGATTACAATTTGTGAAAATAGCCAGCTTTGGACAATTTTTATGCAATACTACAAGCTAGGTAGGTACCTGATATTATTTAACTTCTATATGAATAATCCTTTCTAACTTCACCATAATAACTTGGTCTGCATATAATAGGTTAACATACCTTTGTAATATCAACGTTTTACTTAATTTTTAACGGACTTATTCGAAATTTTCATACTTTTTTTAGGAGCAACGTGGATACGTCTTTTTGTATATCTCCCCAAACTCGTTCTTTGCAATAGTCTTTGTTGATGCTTCCAACAAAATTCCACTTGTCACAGCTTACTAGATGGAGATATGTCATTTTTGGTAAGTAATTCCTCAATTATCTGCCTTATTTTAAGTTATTTTGCATAATTAATCTTGTTTTCAGCATCCTAGTCAGATAAGCTCTCTGTGGATGTCCATTATGTTATATTACGCACACTTTGTTTTAAATTTCACTACACTGTTACTTCTTATAGCCTAGACTTACAACATATCTATCCATTAGACATAGATTATCGATTTCACATCAATTATTATATTAGTTCTTAAATTTAAATACATGTATATCGTAAATAGATTACTCTATGTTTCATTTTTCGCTAGAGAAACGAGAGGTGAAGACACCATTAAATTTTGAGGAAAAATAAAATAACCAATCTTTATTGATAAAAAAAAAAAAGACAAAATTACGCACTAGTAGTCCTTCAGCCAATTTACAAATAAGTGAAATTAAGGATTCAATCGTGTTTTCAGCATTTTCAACCACATTTTCAGAATAGCAAATATTCAACGTTTTGGTGAGCAAACGACCAAATTGTAAACGCGCTGCATAGTGGTGCCTTTTTAGGCCAGTAAAATTAAGTGAAATACACCGTGAATTCGGAACAAATTTGTAACAAGCTGTCTGTTGCGTTAAAATGTCGGGGAGGGGGTATTAAATATGTCAACAAAAATCCCAAAAAATCCGAGTATCGGAACACACTAAAAAATCGTCCGCCATCTTGAAATTCGCGATATTTTTCGTTTAAAGTCAAATAACTTTATTATCTTAGCCGTTATCAAAAATTATGAAAATAGGAAAATTCGAGAAAACTTCAAAATCTATAAAATGACGTTTAGAAATTAGTGATAGCTTAAAAATTAAAAGAGTTACAGCTTAAAAATTATAAGATATCAGTTGGAATTTTGTAATTTTTGAGTTGATTATTCTGTTCTGGTGCCGAGTGAGACAGGTTGTATGGTAAAAAATTAATATGTGAATAGAGCATGAAAAAATAGTATTGACGTGTCTCATGATTTTGCTATATAACCTTCAATTTTTTTCATACAGGGTGTTAAAGTTGAAAATTTTTCGTTGAATTTTTTAAATATCCTTTGATTAAAGACAGTCGTTTCAATAAAATTTGGTTGGTTTATATTTTTCATAGGGCGCTATCAACTGGCGATCTTAGTTTTTCAAAACTAATCCATTGGCGTGCCATTACACTTTTTTTTTCTGATAAGAATGTCGATAACTGTGAGCCACTGGATTTTTTCATAAGTTGAAAACCTAATGCAATAATAATAAAATACTCTAAGGAAACAAAATCTTCATTAACGAAAATTTAAAAACAACTGACTTAATTACTATTTTTTTAAATAAATTTTCAAAATGAAGACCATTAACCCCAATGCACTTTCGGGCCCGCAAGGAAATTTCATTTTATATATTCCTTATTAGTATGCACATTTACCCTTAGTTGACGTGAAAAATGTACTATTCGGTCAACTAGTACTTGTTGGTTGTTAATTGATTAATTTTTAGAGAGCATTGAGGTTAATGTACTTCATTTTGAAAATTTATTGCAAACAGTAGTAATTAAGTCGCTGTTGTTTTTAATTTTTTGTTATTAAAGATTTTGTTTCCTTAGAGTATTTTATTATTATTACATCAGGTTTTCATCTAAGAAATTGTATGAAAAAATGCAGCAGCGCACAGTTATCGGCATCCTTATCAGAAAAAAATATGTTAACGCACGCCACTAGATTAATTTTGAAAAACTGTTATCGCCAGTTGATAGCGCCCTATATAAACCAACCTAATTTCATTGATACGACTGTATTTAACCAAAATATATTAAAAAATTCAACGAAACATTTACAACTTTAACACATTTTATAAAAAAATTAAGGGTTATATAGCAAAACGTCAATACTGTTTTTCATGCTCTATTCACATATTAATTTTTTACCATACAACCTGACTCGCCCTGTATTTATATATAATAAAAGGCCACATAAAATAAAAACACATTCTTATTTAAACCACAAAGGTTAATAAAAGTAAAAACAGAAACAAAATATTAAAGAAATTAATACATTAGATGTCAATCTCTGTTTCGTCTTTTAACAAAGACACAGGTGTTGCATTCGTGCAATATTGCCCAGTGCAATGAATGCAACTTGTTGTGCATCTTAAATTGTATTTATTGCAGCTGCATAATTTTGAACAGTTTGTTTTGCAGTTGCAAAAAAATATATTTAATATAAATTCAGGGGCACACTTTTGTGACTCGTTTTATATGAAGTTTGGCTGCGTCAGAAGTCGGAGGTAAAACTTCCAATTCAAAATTATTAAATAGATTTTGGAGGGCAACAAGTTGGGTATATATTTAATGTATCTAAATGAGTTCAAATCTTTACTTTTACGACCTCCATACCAATATAAAATAAATTTCTCACCCAACCCTACAAGATGTGATATATTAGTATAGGGATTTTTAAAATCTTCCAAATTTGAAATTTCCTTATCATTTTTTAATATACCTAGTTAGTGCTGTTTTTTTCCCCTTCTTATAGAACACTGACGTTGTGTCACAGCCTGAAATTGCATGTAAAAATAAAATATATTTGACCACTGTGTCACCCAATATGAACTGAAGTATAAATTAAAATAATAAAAATTAGTATGCTAATTATAATAAAGAAACATTGTTTTCTAGTGCTAGAGTTTAAATTATCTAATTTAATGCATATAGTACCCAAACTTTAGTCGCCATTATCGCAGTTATTTATTAACCGATTTAAAGAAACTTTAGACTGTTTTGTAGCTTGTTTAATGTTCTAAAATTTTTGTATGATTCATTTTTTTGATAAAATCAATGTGAGATTAATTATTCAAGTTAAAGGCTAAAAAGTGCCTAATTTCAAGATGGCGGCCTAATTTTTGAAGGGTTCCGCCACCTGGATTTTTTGGGATTCTTTTCCTGTTAAATAGGACATCTTCCCCTACATATTCCCCTTAAAATTAGCTTGTTACAAATTTGTTCCGAATTGAATGCTAATTTTACTGGAGTATTTGTAAAAATAGGTGTCAAAAATCTATCACCACGCCAATTTTTGATGAAAATAAACAAAATTGGGTACACCAAAGGACTTGGGTACGCTGCATTTAGTTTTGTTGCCTAAATTTTGTTTCAAAGTGGCAGATCCAAAATTTTGGTCAGAATAAGGAAAAAAGGTGAATAATTCAATAAAATGATTGTCTAAGTTAAGAACACAATAAAAATTATGTCCAATTTGTATTAAAATGTTGTGTTTGGATGTATACATAATTTTAGCATAGATATTTTCTAAATTTAAAATAGCAAATCCAATATGGTGCCCAATGTGTTCAAAGGATAAAAAATTTTTTGTGCTATTGCCTTTAATTTTTTTTTAATACTTGGAAAGGAGTCCGTATATATGTTTATGAAATCTTTTAATTCTAATCTAATGGTAAATTGACGATTTTGACAGTTGACAGCGCCAACCAGGTGTCAAGTCAACATTAACAATTCAATAACTTGATATTATTCTCGTTGCTGTATTTAAATCTGACGTCAGATTAAATATTTTTACAGTTGACAGCTGTCAAAACAGTGTCAAATTACCATAAATTATTAAAAACTTGAAATATTATTGTTTCTTTTCTTATTTGGGATTTACTGCCACATTTCTGAACTGAAATAATTTTACAACTTTATGGTTATGATTTTGAGGTAGTTGAATTCAAATTTTAAGTAAGATTTTGACAGCTGTCAACTGTAATATTTTTAATCGGATTTCAGATTTAAATACAGTAAGCAAGAAAATATAACATCATTTTTCAAGATCATTATTATGGATTATTTCAAGTTTTTGAATTGTCAATGTTGACTTGACAGCTGGTTGGTAGCTGTCAACTGTCAAAATCGTCAATTTACCATTAGATTACAATTGAGAGATTTCGAACACATATATACGGACTCCTTTTCAAGTATTTAAAACAAATAAGGCAATAGCACAAAAAATGGTTCTCAGAGTGATTTTTTATCCGTTGGCCACATTAGGCACCATATTGAATTTGCTATTTTAAATTTAGAGAATGTCGAGACTAAAATTACTTATGTATGAATGTATACAATACATCCAAACACAAGAAATTTTGAAGCTGCCATTTCGAAAAACAAAATTTAGGCAGCAAAGCTAAATTCAGCGTACCCAAATTCTTTAGTGTACCAAATTTTGTTAATTTTCAAATTTAATCAAAAATTGGCGTAGTGATAGATTTTTGACGCCTATTTTTACAAAAATTCTTGATTTTTCTAGACTCTAGACCTCAACATAGTCGAAATGGAATACATTATGTAATTTTTATGTCGTTAAACACCAATAGAAAAAGATTTTCACATTTTCCTCGGTATCACGTGAAAAACAAAATAAATATGAGAAATTTTACATATTATGACATTTTAGTATAAATATTCAGGTACATTCGTGTGTTCGTTACCTTAAATGGTGTCATTTTTTACATCACAAATGACGGTAACAAAAACTTGAACCCAAGAATTCCTGCTAAATTAAAAATGCACCTAAATTGGTTTTAATTTTCCTGAACGAGCTTTTGATCTACGAAGTATAATCTATTTAACTTAATCTAATAAATTAATTATCACTTAATTAAAACTTCCTTTATACGTTAATTAAATGTTAAACCTAACCAACTTCATTATTTTTAGGTCTAGATAGTACAATAGAAAAGTTTGCTAAATTTAATTAATTAATGCTCATTGAGATACACCGAGCATATGCCTCTTTTAACAAATACGATCCACTAATTTATTGGATCTGCTACATAGGATATAAGCAACTGTTAAAACGGTTGAAGAACAGTGTAAAAGTAACTCTGTTTCAGACCGAGATATCGACCGTTCGGTCTGAAACTTGACAAACTGCCTGAAACCTCGAATGCAACTTTCCGGGGTTTCCAGCGTAATGGAAAAGGCGATGCAGCGGTTTAGTTTAGACAATGTGTTCATCGTCACGAACTAGCGGCGTACAAATGCAACAGGAATTCTCCATTCCGAAGAGAAAAGAGTAATAAATCCTGGGATTTTGCAGAATTTATTAAAAATTTAAGGAATTACTTATTCCTTTTACGCCTCAGTTCTTAACTAAAAAGCGCCAGTGAATCCGTTTTGGTTTACTTTTTGTTACATGGTTATTTCATTTAGAAACTATGAAGTAGACCAGACGTGCAGAGTTGTGAGATAAAAGGAAAAGGAAGAAACCTAATATTACTGTATTATTTCAGTTTTTTATGTTGTATTTCATTTGATGCTTTCCATCTACAAACAAATGAAAATGAATAGGTTGCACTTTTATGCGCTTTTCTCGCGAAGCTCCAGTCCGATTTTGCAAATTTTTTCGGTTTTCGACTCATTTGCATGCATAAAAAGAAAACAAAGAAAAAATACAACTTCCCGATTACATCACTTTTCATCAATTATTTTGACTAATTTCCCTCCACTACAGGTCATAATCTAGTGCTAGGAAACATACATAACGACATCTGGGACCTGGAGAACGCTCGCTGTGCATCATAGTTTATTGCATGGGGAACAAGTATAATAAACATGATTTTTTCCTGCGAATTTACAGGAAAAAATCATATAAATACGGAAACACAACAACCCTCGAGGTGACTGATTTAAGGCTCCCCAGAGACGCTACGCTGTGGGGACTCGTTTGCTCTTCTGTATAAAACCAGCAGATCAAGTTTGAGTTGGACAAACCCTGTAGATAAAATAAACGAATACAATTTAAAAATTCTATTTACGATGGACGAAGGTCAATGAATTTTGCCAACGATCACGAAAAGTCGTATCAAGATTAATCATCTAATTCCAAAAATATTGAGGTTCAAATATTGCTCATATCCACGTCAATTGTTCACCAGTTTTTAATACGGGCCTGACATAATATACCAATGGTCGTTATTTGTTCTGAGGCCTATTTGAATGTTAGTTAGGTATTGTGGCCATTATACTCATATTCTATTATCCAAACTTTATGTAAGTTTTTATGTACACGATACGCCAGCAGGGACGTTGAAAACTGTAGCAATTTATTTCACAAAAACCTATACAGATTTCAGTTACCAACTTTTGTTCCACTACGTGAATGGTAGTTTGTACTCTGTGACCGGAAGATCTATTTTGCTAACATTCAGTTTCGAGTGTTCTGGCTCGAAAGAGGTTAACTTCGATAAAGGACAAAGTTTGCACATTAATCAAATCAAAGTTTGTTTTTTTGTCGTGGCAGGGGGTTTCGAATTATTTATTGGATACGTTGTTTGGCGTCTCTACACCTTTAGAATAATAATATAAATCTTTCTTCGTGCAATAATTTACACAAAATAGATCTATCTGAAAACAATTTTGAAGGGGTTTTAATTTTAAAAATTGAACAATATTTGGTAAAACGTTACAAAAAATTGAACAATATTTGGCAAAACGCTTTCATTTGTTTCTTTTTTAACAATATATTACCTTAAATTGCTAATATTTTCCAATTAAAATTCTTATTTTTTAAGTTATTGATTGTTGTTTTTAAATTTACATATTGGAAAATTAAATTATGAACACCCTGTAGACGACAGTGTAAATTCTAATACATCGATTGAAAGCTTAATCAGCTGCCACAATAAAACGTTTAAAATTATTTTTAATCTGAAAAATATGGCATTTCCCTTAAGGTTCTACATCTGTCAAAATTTCGACAAAATTTAGAATATTTCTTTGGAAATCTCTTAACATTATCTCTCAAATTTGGAATAATATATAGGGTGCTAAAGACTCAACAAAGTTTAATTATTGCCCAGCATAAATACAACACGCGATACAACTACAAATATTTTGGGAATATTATGCAGTGTTGATTGCTGAATAACTTTTGTTTTAAGGATTGGTTGGAAGAATTGTGCACTACGTGGACACTCAGTATATAAAAAATTGCAAAAGTAATTTTCTTCCCGTACTAAATACCCCAAATAACTGTAAATTTCCTGTAATTTGTTCGTTAATTTTGCTGATTTTTTACAGATTCTAAATCTCGCTTTTGCAGTTTGACTGTAACTGGCAATGAAAATATAAATAGCTCGCATTTTATCTTTTCGTTTCTACATAAAACCATATTCTTAAAAGAGACACAATATTAAACAGAGGATTGTCTTGGATATCCATTTGGCGAGGTGTAAAGTGTTTGAAAATCGGTGAGAAATTTCTCAGGGTTAAAATTACTACTATAATTTGATTACCCAAGAAATGAAGTCTTATTTATGAATGAACCAGATTATTCTGCGTCTCGCATTTTCTCTTACTTATTGAAATGTTGAAAATGTTGAAAAAGTTAAATATAAAATATTTATTTCTAGTTCTGATCAAGAAAAAATTCAAGGTGTCAAATAAAGATATTGTAGTGATAGGGGAAATTATTGTAAAATATAATTATGTAATTTTATTGATGGTTTTTTTCTTTATATGCCACTTTGCCAAATATTTTTGTGATGTTTTATGGGGAGTTTTTTTGGAAAAATAATTGATTATTATTAAATTATTGAAAAGGTAGGTGGTATAAATTTAGTAATATTTATTGCATGTTAGTTTAAAGAATAGTTTTCAAATAGCATGTCTTTAGTATTTATTTTATTTAGAAAGTATAGTAATTTAAGTTAATTTTAGAATTTATTTAGTTTATTTTAATTGAGACCTTTTTTGACTTGGTCCACCCGTACTACTGATGCAAAATACTAATACCTGCGCCTTACACACAGCGACCAGTCTATTTGCGTTGATAAACGACCGTGTATACTGTGCGAAGCGAATAACGTACTTTCAGGTTTTCTGTAATTCCTGTTTTCCTTTTCAGGGTCTCTTTGGGGTCTTTTTGTGGAGGAAACTTATCTCTCGTATTTTTTAACTTAAGTAATTTTTATTAATAAATGAATATTATGTTCTCAATAGGTTTTGTTTTATTTTCTAGTGATTATAGTTAAAAGTTGGTATGGCATGAAGTGCAGGGACCTGTAATTATTGAACTAGAACTGGTTTTACAGCATACGTGTAGTTCTTCAGCAGGACTCACAGATGTCGCCCCTACTAAGCACGGATACTGTTCTGATTGTTAGAATGAGCAAAATTTATCGTTTTATCAAACCAGACATAGATGGCTTTCAAATTAACATCATTTATTCATTTAACAACATTAATATAGAGAAATTTGGTAAATAAATCCTTAAGTTAAGAGCCTGCGATAACTTATCAACGTAAAATCTACTAACAAATGAAATCCTTAATTTAATGGTTAAAAATAAAATGTCCCCCTTAACTTATCTTATTAGTAATGATATATACCTTTCTACAGTTTTAATTTACAATGTGTCTATCCTTGTGGCATAGACGATCAGTTTTACATAAAATTAAATCTTAATTAACATCAAGTATTAATGTTACGTTTTTCTACGTTCGACTTTTCGCTAGATAAAATTACAACTTTGCTCATTCTTTCTAAATCACTGCTTATTTGACCCTAGTGAATTATTGACTTGTTTAATATTACCCTTCTGCTAGTTAATGTTATTTTATTTATCTATTTTGTGGTTTTGATTTACTGTTTTAGGTGGTACGAGCCACATCTGGTGAACTGTCTTCCTGCTATCCCGTAACAGGTGTTTCTTCAACGAAGATGAGTCTCCTCGGAGTGGTATCCGTTAAAGCTATATGTTTAAACCTTTATTTTTTTAAAAAGTAAGTTATTTGCTGCCTTTATTCAGAGTGAAGTTCTATATGAATAATTTTTTTAAATTTTTATTTTCCTTTTTTTAGTATTGAATTTAATTTTTTTTATTAGAATACATGACAATATCTATTAGCAATGGTCATAAATAATGCCACTTTTTGATGGGACATCAGAGTTTCAAACTTCGTTTTGCCCACGTCGAGAATAAGCCTATTTTCTCTTCCTTACTGTTAAATATTCCAATTCATTCTATTATTGACGATTTGATTCCATAATAACTTGCCTCTTATTGACTTGTTAAACTTTTATACAGATACGTTGAAGATACAGATACTTGCACAACCTTGTTCTGTCCTTCTTAATTTTAGTTTCATCTGCCATAAGATTTTTGAGTAAATTATCCAAAGTTGATACGGAAATTTTTGACAAAACGGCACTTTCTACCGCTGTTTTTTTGTAAATATTTTTACGCTTGATAAAGGTTGAATACTTGTTGTTTATAACATTTTTGGCATTTGTAGATAAACGTCTTCTACCGCTGCGTTTTTTTCTTAATTACCAAAAGTTGGTTGCAATCGAAATTAAAATAACATAGGTATTTGTTTTTTTTCACCATAGTTTATTCTAAATTTTTACTCAAATACCAGTACAAGTACAAGTATAATCTTTAATACCCATTTGTTCTACAGGGAGCGGCAGAATAGACTTTACAATTTAAAATTGCTCTAAAATCAATATGCATTTTTTAAGCGGGTGATGTTTCTATCCATTAAATAAAACATGCTTTGGAGTTTCCTTGACAGGTGTCAAAATGAATGACTGGCGTAGAGACGAACGAATTTTTTGTGTTGAAAATTTTATAAAAAATAATAGTATTATTCAAGTGCAACGTGATTTTAGAAGAACTTTTGGCGTGAGAAATGTTCCGTCGCATCCAACAATAATAATTATGTGTTGGGTCAGAAAATGGTAAACTGGAGGATACGTTGTCAACTTTAAACATTCAGATTGTCCGCGATCAGTAAACACGCAAACAGATCGAAAGATGTAAGTTTAACTGCCTCTAGAGAACTTTTTCCTTTACGTCTAATCTCACGCCGTGGTGACATAAACTGGCCCGCCAGATCACCCGATTTGACTGCACCCGATTATTTGTTGTGGAGTTTTTTCAAAAGTCGGGTATTTCGACGAGAGCCACGAAACATCAAACAATTAAACAATTAAAGGAAGCGATTAGCGACGAAGTTCATGAAATTCCTGGTGCGGTGTTACGAGCCGTAATGAGTAATTTCGTTCATCGGTTAGAAGAGTGTATGGAGATGGAAGGGAGCCATTTAACCCACACAATTTTTTCTTAAAAATAATTCACATTCTCTTTGTAAAATTCTTTGTCAAATCTTGTTACTTCAAAAATAAAATATTTATTTCCAGTTGAAATTATAAAGTAAATTCTGCCGATCCAATATTTTGACACCTGTCAAAAAAACTCCAAAGCATACTTTATTTAATGGATAGAAGCATCGCACGCTTAAAAAATGCATATTCTGCCGCTCCCTGTATAATCCGTTATCCATAAAATTATATTGCAGCTGTTTAAACCACACGCTGAGTTTATAACCAGAGTTAATAGCAAGTAGATAACTATTTTACTATATCTATCAATAAAATTAGGTACTTATTTCGAACCAATTTGCCAATTTAATTTCAATAATGGCGCAAATCTACGTAGTACAGTCAATGTGTGTCATTTTATCATGTAGTAATTTCTGGAAGAATAGTTTAGTTTTGTATTGTAGAGGGGGGGAGTTGTTACGATAATTAATTCACATTTTTTCCAAAAATATCGTTGCCATTACAGCCGTCATCTGGGAAATATGAAAAAACAATTTTTTCTACTCATATAAACTACTGTGCAAAACTTCCCAGATGCCTAAAAAGAGCGTTATATTTAACAAGCTGTTACTTTATCCTTTTAAATTAATTAATTAACCTTCAATTTTTTTGTCAATCTTAAATATTGACCTAGTGTCGTAAAGCCCCATCCATTGCCTCTTCGCCATTGACGTTGGGAAATTTGTTGTGTTTTTTTCTTGTTGTACAGGGTGTGAGTTTAGGGTCTTGCAAAAAATCATTTTTTAAGTTGTCAGTCAGTGAAATAGTTTACAGAATTTAATTAATGTCGGCTTCGAAAAAAAATAACTTGGAAATTATTGCTGATAGCAGAAACGTGTCTCTATCAGAAACACTACAAACACGTGGAAGTTACATAATTGAAGCATTTCCACAACGCATCCTACGAATAAAATATCAAAATCTCTGTAATACGGATTTAACTTAGACATTTTGCTTGAATATAAAACGACAGAATTACAAATGTTATAAAACACATAATATACGAAACATACGCTCTGCTTTGAGAAGATATATCTGATGACAGGATTTACATTGCTCGTTTCAAATAGATGTGGGACTTCCTTTTTTTCATATGTGAAAGCTCACCGTCTCAACCTCCGAAACTGTTACATTTGCATGTAAAATGGGTATGAATTTAGAACAAAATTTATAAAAACTGTAACACCAGGTAGTTACACTGGATATAGACCTTGACGAAAATAAAGTACCGAAACCTGTAGATTATTTCTTGAAATACGAAATTTATGAAAAAAATAAATACTTAGATTAGAAACATTTCGTCACAAAAACATTACAAACAATAAATTTAATTAAGAAGTGTGTCTTCTTCGCCAAAGTTTCCTTTTCCCATTCACAATAATTATAAAGATAAGCTTTACTACTATAATACAGGAAAAAAATAAAAATAAATTTAATTAGGTACATATGCATTAATTTCACAAAACTCTGATTAGTTGATTTCAACCAGTGCAGCGCCCTCAAAACACACAGAGTGCTTTAATGTCTTTAATAATAATAAAATTGCAAGGATTGACTTGAAAAAAAAACAGGTTAATGATGTTTCCCCGAAATCTAAAATACCTGTAATTAAGTTTTAATTGACATTTTTAAGTATAAAAATCTCTTTTTTATCCCTTAGCTTTATTTCAGTTATGATATTGAAAACAGCTATATTAAAATAAGAGCTGGAATTAACCCGGTTTGCGACAACAAAAGAACAATACAAAAGAGTTTAAAAAACTGACTGCCATTCGCAATCTTTTGTTTCGAGGTTTACACAAAACAAAAGTTTAACAATAAATGTTCGTGTTCACCATTTGGTAGATAGCTGAATTTCTTCTTGTACGTGACATTTTTATGCCTATCAATGGCCGGATTTCTATATCTAAATATTGTTGTGGCTCAACAAAAATGAACTGCAAGGAGTGAGATCTCCTGGTCATTGTGCACATCATTTGATGTTTTTTCTCGTTCTATACGTCCCTCAAGAAAGAATAATTTTATTTGTAATTTCCAGGAATATAAACATAACTATACTAACTATGCATATATTAATTCGCGAGATATTTCCTTTTATCAAATAAAAGCTGAAAGTATGCCCTTTCTATTGGTGCAAAAAAAAATGTTTCCATTTAAAATTCGTTCACAAAATTTCATTGTTCGCCATGTATTTTTAAAAATGCATAATTTCCCGGCTCTTTCATTAAAAAGAACTTTGCGTACTCGAAGCGACAAAAAACTCGTCCAATTGTCAAATCCAACGCCTACACTCTTTAAGATTCAAAAATTAAATCCTGCAGGGGGGGGGGGCAGTTTTTTCATATTATCGATGCCATTTTTTAAACAAATGCCAGCTTGTGGCATATCGCTGAAATCAGAATTTCATGACGGAAAAGAAAATTCAAAAATACATACAGTGTTCGATTTAAAATAATAAGAAAGTTGGTCACTTCCAGTTAGACCGGAAGTAGTATTTTGTGCACAATTGTCAGATTTTGGCTTTACTGACGAATTTTCCAAGATCCAAATTTCAAAACTCTATCACTCATAATAATCGAGTTAATTGGTAGGTAATACTTTCGCGACCATCCGATATATTGGAATATTTCATGCATATCATGTATTATCATCATTCTTGCAAAAACAAAAACTACAGTTCATCTATTAGCATCAACAATGCCTCCAGCGTTTTACTATTAATATGTAATGAAGGAAATATCTTTTTGTACTTTTTCGACTTATTTATGGCGGTACATTGGGCACATGCTTCACAGAAACGCTGTCACCAATAAATCATTAGCGACGAATGAAACATTTATTATTTAGTCTGAGTAGAAAGAAATATAGCAGTATCAAGCGTGAAAAGTTGTTTGGTTTTTGTTACTTACAAACACAAACGGAGTGAAAGTTAATTAAATAAAACTGCATCTAGTAGGATCAACTCAGTAATTCTATTTTTTTTTTCAAACAATTGCATCTGGCTATTTTGTCACTTTAAAACACCTAGTTTTTTAAACGATCGCTAAAACTGTGTCCCTGCATAAAAGATGAAAATATTTCAACTGGATTCATGAATGAATATTAAAATTAGATTGGCGAACCATTCTATATTTAACTTTGGGTTATCTGCAATCTCTAAAAATCATAAAACTTCCGAGCGGTAGAATCACCGGGGACGTTCTACCAACAATCACGGGAAAGTACTTGAGAAATTTGGTGGATGGCGAAGGGGAAATCCGGTGACAAATAAGTTACTTTTTTGATTTGGGTCAATATATTCATGACTTCGGGGTTCCGCTTAATTTCAAATAAAAGTCACTAAATTATGATTAAAGGGAGATTTACATGGCGAGATTTACATGGCGAGATTTACATGGAAATATCGTGACAAATGTTATTTAGTTTTATTTATTTATATTTGACCCCACGAATCCTATCTATCATATAAGCACATATTTTTTAATAATTCAACTCTTTCGGCGGTTTTTGTAAGTATAGTAATAACTGAAAAAATTATATATAAAAGGTACCTAGTTAATATTGAGCAAATATGTAAGCATATAAAATAACTACTTCGGTCATTTTAATTGTATAAACGTTTAAAATATATCAATTATTAAAATATTACTTAATTTGCAATAAGTTTTAATTCCATTCTATTTCACTAATAAATGATACAGAATTTCATTACGTAAATCTTAATATTCACTTGAAAATCAAAACATGTTGGGAGTGGTCAAATTATTGCTTACCAATTACATCGTCTTATGTGTCATCAATTACTTACCTAGAAAAGAAATAAATATATTAGTGTGTTTATTCAAATCAGGCTAAAATAAAACTATAGAAAGGTAAGGGTAAGTAAACATTTTGACGTTTTATAAAAATTAGAAAGTTCAGATATTTTATTTAAGCAATTTACGTGACAAGAAAAAAAATGGACTGACTTTGTGCAAAAAATACTATTTATTGCGAAAAATAATTACACAATATACCGGGTGTAAATGAAATTAGGCTCACCCCTATAACTTTTTTGTTTTTTCAGATATCATTTTGGAATTTTGGCAGTTGCAATAACAAGTAAATTTGAATTAATGTTTGTTAATAAAGTAATTCTAGCACTTCCGGTTTCACCGGAAATGGCCGTAACATCTGTTTTTTAAACGGAACACCCTGTATATTCTTACATTTTTGGATTCAGGGATTCATTCTGCATACGTTGGTATAAATTTCGAGGAAGAAACATAACCTCAAACATTTTTTTAGGATATATTAAGTTGGCATTTAGGGAGCCATGACTGCTGAAAAACTTTTATTTCAGAGTCATTGAGTATTGGAAAAATAAAATCAGTATATTAAGTGAGCGAACTTTGCTTTTATAGGCATTTAAACATCTCGGAAATGTTTTTTCGATATAAGTATTTTTTTTAAAATGGCATCATTATACCTCATTATGCTATTTTAATAGAGATTTTCTTTACCTACATTTCGATACCAAACACTTCACCATTAGTTCATAAATAACTTACAAAATATACTTTATGACCTTAGTTCAAATTATTTTAGTAAGCTTTGACCAAGTTAAACATTTGATATGAAATTAATTGGGAATGCCTTGAAAAAAAAAACAAATTTACTCTCGAATTTACTACACTAAAATAAATTTGAACCAAGGTAAAGTATCTTTTGTAAATTATTTATGAACTAATGGTGAAGTGTTTGTTATCGAAATGTAGGTAAAGAAAATAGAATAATGAGCCATAATGGTTCCATTAAAAAAAAATTCTTAAATCGAAAAAACCATTCCCGAGATGTTTAAATGGCTATAAAAGCAAAGTAAGCATCACGATTTTATTTTTCCAATACTCAACGGCTCAGAAAGAAAAGTGTTTCAGCAGTCATGACTCCCTAGATGCCTACTTAAATTATCCTAAAAAAAAATTTGAGGTTATGATTCTTCCTCGAAGTTGATACCATCGTATGTAGAATAAATTCCTGAATCCAAAAATGTAAAAATATACACGGTGCTCCATTTAAAAAACAGATGTTACGGTCATTTCCGGTGAAACCGAAAGTGCTAGAATTATTTTATTAACATGCATTAATTTAAATTTACTTGTTATTGCATCTACCAAAATTTCAAAATGATATTTAAAAAAAACAAAAAAGTTATAGGGGTGAGCCTAATTTCATTTACACCCGGTATACCTACACGTTTAGAGTAACTGGTAGGTAAGTAATACTATAATACTTAAAATTAGATAAGGTTTTAATTGTATATGTATTGTAAAAAGCGTTAATTTGCTGGGCAAGACATAACATGGCGTGGGCACATTAACAGCTTGGGTAGCGGATCGTTTTACTAGTATAACACGAATAAAATAAACGCTTTTCTTAAAATTTTGTGCTTCCTTAAATGGGTTAACTATAAACAATAATAAAAAATATGTACAAAACTTTACTACTTACTAACTATAATCTACTTTACTTGCACAGTATGTATTTATTTGCAAAATTGAATTGTTGAGTATTCTTTATTACCTACTGTGGGTTTAACTAAAAGTAATAAGTATATTTTGTATTTCTTTTTGAAGTTATTTCCCGATGTGCAAGAAACGCATGTTTTTCTTTTGTTTCAATCAGAAGGGAATGAACTTTAGGGATTAACGTAGCAAACTTATGTTAAGTGACTAAAAACATGACACTCTTAATTTCTTCATAAACTACTGGTTTGCTGTAATGAATAAAATTGTTTTGATATACAGGGAGCTTCCTAAATAACAAAATATTTAAAGAAGTGATTCTTCAGGTGATTTGAAGTGAAGAAAAGTTGGATATTTAGTTCTTTTCTGATTTTATCTGATTTTCCACAATTTGTGACATATGAAACTGAATTTTATGAATCGTTCTGTTCTTCAAGTAGCTATTTATCATACCAATTGTCTTTTTTCAATATTTACACATTAAAAATATGTACCAAGCAATTGTTTATAACATTAAACACATTTTAGATTGACGTTTAGTTGCCTGTTTTATTAAATATTATTTTCACTTTGTTGGTTTTAATTATTTTGCCTCAAACCAACAAAGTAAAAAGAATATATTAAAAACATTGTCTATACCACTAGAATGTGAGAATGAACGTATGATAAAGGCTTTTACTAAACAAATTCCAACAATGAAGTTTATTACTCGTAAAATAAATTATATACCTAACAAGTTACTCAAATCGACTGGTGGACTGAAAGCATTAAATTCCAAACACAAAGCGAACATTAGCAACAATTACATTTACAGATCTCAAAATAACGTGACCAGGAAATAATTGACGTATATGTAAATTTTTCATCAATTTGCATTAAACAGGCTCTAGGACAATTCGCATCGAATGTAGGTCAAGTTTGATAACATTTGCCAATGCGATGAACTTTAATTTTCGTATGGTAATTAATAACAAGATATAAATTAGGTAAGTATATTATTTAGATGCCTATAATAATACTTGTCACGATTTAATTCGGGATGACAAATTACACGTTTTAGATGCATTAGACTCGAAACGAAATCATTAGTATTCCGATTGTTTTTCTACCTGCAGACCTCGGTAAATAGGAATTGGGTTGCGTTCAGTCTGGTTCGTTGGATTTTGGATAATCAGCACTTTTAAATGGTAAAATGCAATTACATCGACGTTGACGTTTATTCAAATTAGAAAAACCATTTGCAGGTTTAGATAAGAGTTACAGTTTTTTTTTAAATTGACATTTGGAATAAATTATGGATCATGCATATGTTTAAACTACTTAACTGCTATATTGGTCAGATTATGTTTGTGGAGACAAATTTTGAATTAAAGTTCGTTCCAGTAAGTTGATCTAAGTGAATCCACTTACACTTAAGTAAAGTACTGAATAGCATTAATTAAGTACTATTTTAGATATTTTATATAATTATGATTCTGCACACGTCAACACCGGATCCTTCGCCATTTATTAGCATATTATTCACGACTGTTTATAATTAAAATACACAACATTCACTTTTAAAGTATATTACCACTAGTTATAAGGCTTTCTCATACGATTTATTTAAGTACTAGTTTCAATGTTAGGATTAACACGTAATAACTACTATAAATAGCATCTAAAGGCTTTAAATAAAATAATCTATATTTTTCAGTAAATCTAGTTTCACCAGAGTATTCCACTGTTCTTTCCGTTCCGCTGATAATATTTTCTTTCTGCCTAAATTAGTAATTTGTTGAAAATAACCCGCATGCCGAGTTAGATATACAGGGTGTTAAAAAAAAGTAGGTCAAGCCGTTAACCACAAAATTCTTTGTACGAAAATAATGTTACTTTTCTAGTGTGATTTTTTATTTTGGCACATACTTTTCCTTATACAGGGTGTTAAAGTTTAAATTTAGAAAATTATTTTTATTAATAATTCTCTTATTTTTTCAGACTTTCACAGACTTTTATCTTATGCCGATACACTTTTTGTGTCATTTTGGTAAAAAAAGTTAAACGAGAGAAAGGGAGAAAAGGGTACCCATTTACCTCCACAACTTTTTCATGTGTACGCCTATGGTCTCTAGATATTTAATTTTGGATTAAATACTCATTTCTCTAACTTTCCTTACTCTTATAAAATTTTAATTTAGGACTTGGTTGTCGAGATATTCCAATAAAGTCTCAGATGTGTGATATTAATCCAAGGGGTTATCACTACCGGTAGTCTGTGTACAAATATTTTCTAGTGATACGAATTTTACAAAAACGTCTTTGGAATGATTTCGGTTGAAGTAATTTTATCTAACCCCGCTTTAAAATAGAATTTATTTTGAATATTATTTTGCGGTTCCAAACCTGGATTGACATTTGCATAAACAAACTTCAGTTGTCAATCTGCTAAATTATGCCGCAAGCAATGATTTTTCATTGGAGGATTAAAAAATATTTTAACCGGTCCTGTATATTAGTTAAAATTAAATGAAAACTGAGAAAATGGAGATTTTTGGACAACATGCTGTTTGCAAGGAGGATTTTTAGGGATATTGTTTAAATTTTGATTTTTGATATTGATATAATTTGTAATTTGAGGTAAGTTTATATTATATATTATATATATTTATTTATTTACCCGTTTAGATATTAATTTTTCTTTTATATTTTAATGCATGCTATAGAATTTAGTTCTTTCGTTTTGAAATTTTATTTTATTTTCTAAAGTAGTTGTGAATAGTTTATGCAAAACAAGTATTTTTTAGTTCTTGTATATAGGTTTTGAATTATCGAGTTTATGGCATACGATCAGTCCGCCGCTGGGCAGAATTATTTTAATGTTTTATTAATAAGCGACAGTGCGCATGATTTTATGATTATTTAACATGAAACTTACTATAGGTTTGCTATAATTACTCTTTTACCTTTTATGGCCTTTGGGGGTTCCCTTCTATCATCGAAGAAATACCTTACCTATAAATCTGCAGTTGAAGTATTGTTGAATAAAGGGTATTTAAATTTCGTGCTGGTTTATTTTCATTTGACTTGTAAGGATTTAGAAAATTAGAGATCTTTATCAGAATGAATATCACTTTACTATTTGACCGCTAGATGTCTCTGAGTCTGCTGCATTTTAGGTATCCATCTGAGATTAATTTAAATGCTTAGGTTTTTACAATTAAACATAGATGGCACTCAAAATATAAGGTTTTATTGCAAACATCAGATAATCAAAAGCAAAAAAAAAGGTTTCTTAATCTATGTCCCTGCGCTAATTAAAACTAATTGAATCTACAACAGATTTAGGACAGTGTCCTTTTGGATATTAACAAAATGAATAAACTTAAGGTTTAAAATTTCGGTTCAGAGTAAGCTCTGCACTTTCGGGTTAGCGAGTCGTTTTAATTGCACTTGAATTGGCAGACCTGTTTTAAGTTTTTGACACTTGTGGTCCAGATATGATGGTTGACTGTTCTAGAATTTATTGCACCGTTTAGTGGATTTGTGTAAACCAAATAGGCCTTGGATGCAAATTTGGATTTCGACCAATCAGGTGGCTGCCCATTAATTAGGATAATTTTTACCTTTATTCCTGGTAAGTTTAAGCTGCTTTTTCGTTACTTCTTCGTATTTGGCCTTGACCCACCATTTGAAAGTCCTGGGAATATAGATTTCCAGTTTAAATTATAATTTTCTGAATTTATTTCAGGAGCGATCTGGACGAGGGTTTGCTTCTTTCACTACCCAATTACAACTCCCCTTTTGTTTCGTTTCTAAGGAACATGCAGAAAATTTGCCAAACCAAAGATTTCTTGATTCCCATCTGTCATTATGGTTTGTATTTTTGCCTCTTTTAACTTTATTATATAATTTTCCTATGAAATTATGTCATTTTCAGCATCCTTATATGGTAACGAATCTGTGGATACCCATTTGTTTATATTACGTGAGATGAAATTTTGACCTGCCGTTCACTTCGACGAAACATCACTGAACCTTTCGAAGATCACTACACAACACTTTCTCTAATTTACATTGTGTCTAGTCATTTGACTAGACTGGAGGTTTCACAGGTAAGTCTTATACTATTTAATTACAATTTTATTAAAAATTTACAGAAATAAAGTCCATCTTTTTTTAACTGTTTGAAAATCATTCAAACTTTGTTTAAAGCATGTAACTAACAGCTGTTCTGTTATTGATTATTTTAAAGAAACAGTGCAATGCATTTACTTTATTTGCGCCTTTAATTTGTTTACGTTTGGTTTGTTTTAGCGTAGCTGACCCTTTGTTTACGTGTGGCTCGTTGACCTCTTTGCATCAGGTGTTCTCCAGCTTATTTTAGGAAGATGGTTCTCCGAGATATCCTTTTTTTAAGCTATCTATTGAGTATACCTTACGTAAGTTTCTCGTTATTTGTTTTATTAAGAGGATTATTTCATTTTATCCGTGTACCTGAGTTTGTTTTTTAATTTTATTTATTAAATAGTCGGGTTTAAACTTCTTTTATAGTTTAAAATACATGACAATGCTTTCTGACATGGAAAACAAAAGTACAGATTACACTTTCCAGCAGGATAATGCGACTGACCACAAATCGAAAAGTACTAAGTATATAGAGAACGAAAGTGCGGACTTTGACATCTACGTGAATATTGCCGCTTAGTTTAGTACGGTTAGATTGCGTGCGCAAACGATGCTCGTAACCTATATAAGCTGACATAAAATTTGAAAAACCCTCGTATTCAAACACGTCTTTTTTTTCTGCAAACCAAATTTCTCTGCATTTTTTTTTGACAAAAACTACCCCGGAATTTATTTAAATATTTAATGCTTGCACACCTCATAATAATTGCCTTTTGTCTTCGATTTCTTTCTCCGTTGAGCTTTTCCCATTATAAAAACGACAAATTTCCCGCGACTGCACAAACAAGCACCGACATACAATTTATCATTTTTAAGTTGATTATAGCGATTCATACTGCTTTTACAGTTTAATTCTACCATGTCTTTGAATAGAAAGGGAAATACAAAGTCGAGTTCAGCGCCTGTTTAAAAAAGCTTTAACATGTCATAAACGTATACCAAGCCTTTGTGATATTTATCAAATTAAACCTTTTTGCCTCTAGGGTTAACATCTCTTAAACGCGACTTTAAATAGTATCCACTTTGGCTCGCTCTACTTTATAATAAGCACTTTGTAGCGTAATTTTTAGACCCTGTTGAAGTATCATACAAAGTAAAACGTAGACTAGAACGTGCGATCCTCAACTCGGGCGTATCGATCCTGGCAGGCAGTGCGAGGTCGGGTTTCCAGCCGGCGGCGGCACTTGTGAATGGCAGAAACGCTACCGGGACTCGACCTAAACGTGATTCCTGGTGAATTATTCAAGAAGCCGTCGCCGCATGCTTCCTCCTCGCCCGTCGTTCGTTCATTCAGGGGTTTTCCGACTTGCAGCTATATCTGAACGGCTCCTTGGCTTCATCCCATTTCATCATATTGGTCGTGACGCAGGGGAACTCGCACCGCATTGTGCATCTTGATGCCTGCCGATGTTATTTGGATTATCATAATGTGTTAAGTTTTAGAGTGCATGCGGCGTTAGGTGCATCTTCCATGCTATATGCTGATACTCCCGGTAATGCATTCGAGAAATTAAATTTGCCTCGAATGTATTAATCATATAAATTTGTAATCGCTTAAATTCTGTTAAAAGCGTTACAACAGAATTTCATATGAATGGGTTGCAATTTGGTTTACAATCCAACTTTTCTACTACTCAGTTGACACACAGGTGGGTGAGATGGGATAAAACCAAAAATTTTCAGGCATTGGCATCACATCGTGTGAAATGATGCATTAAAATATTAGTTGTAGGCGTCATGATAAGTAAACTACTATTAAAACGATGAACCACCTGTATTCGAATGTTTACTATTTATCGATATGATTAATCTTCAAAAGGAAATTTATAGCAGGAAGGTTTATTGGTGTTTTAACCAGCTTTATGGGAACTGTAAATCCTGCACTGCTGACTGCACATCCTTTTTGAAATAAATCTATTTCCAACCGGGATTCCTCTCTGTAACTTATTGGATAGAAAAGGAATTCAAACTAAATCTCTGTTACGTTTATCGATAAATTTTAAAGCTGGAGATTCTAGAACTATTAAATTCAACGTAAGAAAACATTCCAAAATTCTAGTCGTTTGTAATTATTTATATCTTACACAGATTGAAGATAAGAAATCGAAAAAATGAGTTCTTGTGTGACACAAGTATCAAAGTGATCTTTTTTGACAAATCATTTTATGTAATCCCAATTGAAAAAGGACCTAGACTTTGGTTCGAAACGTTTTGTTAAGATAAGTTATTGTTTTATAATTGTTTTTTACATATCATATAAATATATATTGTGGTGAAAGTGGGATGAAAGTTTTATTTTATTTAATTATTTGTTTATTTTAATTTTTACTCAATAATTCTTTCCACTTATCTCACACAAAATTACTTCCCCAGCACACACTACACCTGTTTTAGATCTGTCAACGAGAATGCGTGTGAAACCAGGAGGTTTTATTTACTAGGATCTGTCTAATCCCTTTTTTATTTTAGTTTTCAGGGCCGTTGGATGAGTTCCTGGTGCTTTAGGAGAGACTTACCTTGCTCTTACTGGTTTACTTTTGTAATTAATGACAATAAATGCTATGCACATACTCTACTTAGTTTTATTTGTTTTAAAAAATGAATTGAAAGGTTCTATGGAGCCAGCTGCTCCCTCTACATAGTAATGTTTGTACTATGATGAATTTGATAATATTAATTGCAACTCACTGTGCCTAGATGGCGTGATATTGAACTGCAGTCTTTAATAGTGATTTTATAGTTCCATGAAAGATAGATCAGATTCCATTGAACACATAATACAATTTATTGAAAATTAAGGACAAACGATCTTAATATCTAATTAGAACAAGCCTGCGATAACTTAACTCATTAAACGTGCAACAAAATTTGTTCACTGTGTGAACTATTGTCAATTTCTTAAATTGTTAAAGCTTAACTAAACGTGAAATGGCGATCTACACTGGTTTAGAGTTCTATGCTCGCTGGGCATTTTAAGACATTGTTTTAAGTTGTCAAAACTGAAACGATGGCTGTCTTTTGCTTGGATTTGTGGTTTTAACACTTTGTACGTGAAAAGTTAGTCCACTTTGGATAAATTAAATTGGATTTCTATGTTAGGTAAGTACCTAGTTTATTTCTTCCTTGTCTGGATATTTTCCTCTGCTTCTGTGCCTCAAGTGGTTTGTTTTTGTCTTGTAATATTCTTGTAACCACTTTTTGTTGGTTTTGGATTCGAATTTCTCGTTAATTAATTAAATATTTTTGATTTTTTCAGGAGATACGCCAAAAACTTCTTCCTCGTTTTTATTCAAAGGGCGCTCTCTCTCGACTGTTTGTTATTCGTCGTCAAGGAGTTTTTTAAGAAATTGGTACATATTCCAAAGCAATCTAGACGGATGACATTCGACGCTCTCTCTCGACTGTTTGTTATTCGTCGTCAAGGAGTTTTTTAAGAAATTGGTACATATTCCAAAGCAATCTATGACATTTCTGTTTTGTAAGTATTTTCTAAGTTTTTCCTCTTATTTGGATATAATATCGTGAATTATGTTTCCTTTCAGCTTGTTGGAGCCAGGACTTTTCCCATGATGCCCCACATGTCATATTACGTTTGATGAAATTTTGATCTTCCGAACCTTGGTACGTTCTTACATTGATTTTTATTTTTCACTTTTTACACACTGTTTGACGTTTAAATTTCACTTGATTTATGTTGGTCGTGCACAGATTAACTTATTCTACTTATAATCTATTACAAATTTGTCTTAAACTACATATTTGCATCGACTGCAGGTATCTGACCTTTTTTTATGTCTGTTTAAACTTTTAAATCTCTCTTGTTTTCATCATAGTACATTTGTAATGGGTTTGTTATTGACTATTGTATATTATAAAACTATATTTGTGTAGGGTTTTAGTAAATTTATTACATTTTGACTGTTTTTAGGTGTTACGAGCCTCTCTCCGAGGACCTACATGTTGACTGCAAGTACCTTTAAGAGCAAAATAAGTGTCCCAAGATTTATATCCTTTTAAATTGACACTATTTGCATCGTAAGTAAAATCTCTTGGGTCTTTTTGAAGTAGGAATTTTTACATTAATTTATTTAGAATTTTATTTTATTTTTTTATTGTTCACCTGGGGTATACATGACAATATATCTATATAAGTATTATATAATATACATTTTGTTATTATATTTTCTAGTGTAAAATACTAGAAAACCACTGATACGAATTTTAGATAACAATATTGTATTTATATTCATTTAGAACTATAACAGTGGTTTTCTGGGGCAAACTGTTGAGGTTTGCCTTTGATATAAATCTTGACATATTTTGCTCGATATTTTGGCAATTTTCTTATTTCTATTTATTTTCTAGAATTTGGCGTGATTCCCAGAATTAAGTTTAATGAATATAGAAAAAGAAATTTGAAAAGAAAAATTTTGAAAAAAATTCGAAATGAAAAATATAGAAAAAAATTTGTCTTCAAAAATTTAAAAAAAAATTCAATTGCAAAATGTCAAAAAAAATTTAATTTCAAGAATTTTGAAAAAAAACGTGTTTTTAAATTTTTTTAACTATAATTTTTTATACGTCTATTTTTCACATTACATCAAAAACGTAAGATAAGATGATTACGTTGACTGAAATATTTTTGGAACCGAGTTCCGAACTAATAATCTACAAAGGTAATCGAGCCTTTAAATATAATTAGGGAATGTTTTTGTTGTACGAAAATCCAGTGGCACATTTGCACCAAATTCAAAAATTATACTGTTAAGCCGGTAAAAAGAAAAGCAGTGAACAGAAAAGTGAGAAACCTAATTTTCTATATTGTAGGTACACTTATATAATATGTACTATACGAAAATATTATAATTTCGAAACGAGGACAAGGTGAAAACGCAGGTGCACTAATGTCATGTCGGCAAATCGATATCAACAATGGACTAGGTGCATTCAAAGCAGGGTGGAACTACAAAGTTATAAGTATAAGCCAAATAATGAATTAATTTAGTAAACATGTTTAGCTCCAAATAAATGATGACTTCTTCGCTCTTCATTTCGTATATCTACAAAAACGGAAAAGCGGTAATGGAAACAAACTGGGTAAACTTTAGTTCCATAATTTCACATTTCAAAAATTATTATTACATATATTATTATTATATTGTTATGAACAAATATAATTCTGGTATTAAACAGCATACGCGAAGATAAATAAGAAATTGCTTGAAGAAAGAAAGAACAGGAAAGGTAGGCCAAAAAAAGGATGACGAAATAAATATCCCGGTCAACTTTCAAAATTAGAAAACAGCTGAAGTACCTATTTTAATAATGAATTTTATACAACGAAAGGAAAATTGATTAAGCCGAAGCAGTTTATTGATTTTATCTGCAATTGTCAACAAAAATGTCAGCTTTGACAAGAGAATCAATATTTAACAAATTCTGGGATTTAGGTTCATTTAACACGCAGACTGCATTAATAGCAGCATCAGTAACCGAGCAAGGAATAAAAAGAAAACGGCATATGAGAATAGCACAAAACGAAGTTTTGCACGAGTGTATAAATTAGACAATGTAGTTGTTTGTAGATATATGTTCGTCAAAACTTACCAGATCTCTACCAAAAGAGTTAATACAGCTCTTAAAAAAATGCGTTCCAATGACATAAAAGACAAAAGAGGGATGATCTCCCATTATGAGAGAGCTGAAACCGAAGCGAAATTTTTTGCTCCAGATTTAACGCTTGGAAAAATGTATAAAATTTAATTTGATGAAAATAAAAATTCACGTAGGTATCAGTTTCATTGCTTACCAAAACATTTTCTATAAAAACTTCAATTTAAAAAGAAAACCAATTTTAAAAGATACAAATTTGAATGTAATACAAATTTATACATGCTTTATCCTTGTTTATCTTCAATTACAAATTCCACCAGTGCACGCAAATTTATGGTTGTTTCTTTTCAATCTGCCGCTGCTCAATTCTTACACACATTCCTCTTACATGTCACCAATTTATGACTTCTCCATTTTTAATAAACGACCGGCTCAGTTTCATTTTTCATTTGCCGTAATCTCCAGACCCCTGTCACCTTCACGTTAACTTAAACCTCTCTATAGGTCAAGGAAAAAGGAATAACCTCGCCCCAGAGAAATAATGTGGGGAAGTAGAGATAAGCTCGCTGTTTGATGGACATATAAAAACTCAGCATTACTGGTCGTTCCTGCCTTAATATAAAATATTGGACTTTCTCTGTACGTCTGCCGTGTTATGTAACATAAATTTACGAGTTGTGCCGACAGCCAGGAATTATTTATAGGTGGGAATATAAACATACTGCTGTAAAAGGATTTTACACTGTAATTTCCGCTGTGTACAGCAATTCGCGGGTAATTGAACAGATGCTGCTCCTGACGTTCGGGGCTTCTGCCATTGTCTCAACGCCTGGATACTGGATAGTATATTTCTAATAGTCTCGAGTAACATGGTATATCTGCTCAAATTGACGCTAATATATTCGTTGCGTTGTTGAATTCTCGTCCTATTTATGTGTTATGTTCAGGCACCACAGCATTAACTCCACTTGGCGAAATTCCTGGTTCAATGGGAGTTTTGACTATCCTTTCCGATGTTTAGAAATGGTCCCCAGAAGCGTATAAAACTCATAGTCATCAGGGCTGAGCATTCACAAAAGATGCGGTGAGGAGTTTCATCCTCTTCACCACATTCCGGACTGTTGCTCACTCTTATGTAAGGATTTAAGTTGCAATTCGTTACAGCAGGTTATAGTTTCTATTTTGCGTATTAAAATATGACTCCTCACAACTGAATAATCCTGTATTCGCATTTGATCGGTATGTGGTAGAAAAAATACAACCAAATCGCTACAGCGGATGAACGCTGTAAACGAAGATCGACCCGGGCTAGAGAGAGAGACTTTTGCCTTTCGAATTTTACCTAGGTAAGTCATACATTTCTCGTAGTCGCTTAAATATTGCTATTCATAAAATTTGCCTATTAATTATTGCTTCAGCTTTATTGTGCTAGTAAAAATAATAATTTGTCAAAATAATTACCGTATTTCGTATTATTTCGATATTTTGGATTATTTTCAGATAATTACCTATACTCGGGCCAAAAAGAGTAGTCAGTAGAGCCAGGGGCGTACGGATTTACGAATTTCATAAATTCCATAATTCGAACAAATGAAAGCGGATTGTGTTAATTATGCATGAGTATGAGTTACCATGTCTTAAATTTTAAATAATATGCTTACATCTGGCAACATTATCTCCACGAATTAGGTATAGCGACGCAGTTGAACAATGCACATCCTTTGCGTTGCAGCATATGTGACGCCACTGAATGCGCTATCTAAGCCCTCTCGACGACCTTTATAATAGTCGAACAAATTATTGGGTACTAGGGCGGCACGTTCAAGCATGTACTTTATTTGGTTGACTATACCAATTAAACATAATGACCTAGTTGTGGTTTTCATCTCTGGTAGGCGGAGAAAACTGGATATATTTCTCTGAATTATATGGGATTATATGGTAAAACGAGCTGCCGCTTCTGTATTCCATAACAGCTAAATCCTTTGAAGAATTGCCGGTAAGTTTTTTGCTCTACTGACTACTCTTTTTGGCCCGAGTATAGTAGCACTGTTTTTTAAGCACGTGGATGCGTATTCCCATTTCCGGTTTACCGTATCTTGTCTAAAGTAGACGTTTTCGTGGTTCAATTATTGTTAATTGACACGTTATACAATATTTAAATTGTATAAATTGTCGCTGTAAGTGAAACTTGCAGATTATCGTTATTTCGTACATAGAACAATTTCTGTGTGGATTTTTATTGTTATTAGGTTCGACTGTGGTTCATATGAGCTGGAAAAAAGGAAAACTACCCTGGTTTTGGATTGTGAAGGATGTCCACTTGAGACTTAGGTTTTTGCCGCATTTATTTACTGTCCAGAGCTACAGATTTCTGTCCAGGAGCTTCCAAAGCATACGGGGTAAGTGATCTATAGTATTTTTTCCTTCTCTTTGAATTAATCAATTTGTAGTACATTTGATCACTTGCTTCGGATGTGACAGAAGTTCGATTTTCTGGTTTCCTTTTTTCATCATATTCACGCTATCACAATTCTATATCGATTTTATTATTGACAAATTATTATTATTAGTTCATTCCTTAATTTTCGTGTAAGTTACAAGAGTGTAGATTTACCTTGGTTTTACGTATTTCCTGCCATTTTGAATTAGGCATAAGTTCATTCATTTTTGTCCGTCGGAAAGCCAAAGACATTATCGGTATTTCATATATTAATTTTTGATATTTTTACTGTTCAACTATTAGTAAAATATTAACTTGAAATCTTTATGTGTGCTAAAATTTCGAATTTATTTCAATATTGTGATTATTGCTACCAATTATTTTGTTATTAATATTAAATATCTGAATCTTTAGAGTTATTACTTCATTAACGTTTCAAGTTTAAATTGTCCCGTACAAATCTGACATTAAATTATAGTCCTTTAAAAATTCCAGTCTCCTCATGGTTTTCAACCTATAGGACAAATTCAATCAAGTTAGGTTATTTGTTAACGAACTGATAGTGAAGTTTTGCAACCTTACTAAATTCTTGTGTTCGAATTTTAGTATTATTTTGTTAATAATTCAATTTTTTTAGTAATTGGTGTCAGATACCGTATTTTTATGTAAATTTGGTAATTTTACAAATTCTAAAATCTTGTTGTGTCATTTTGACAATTTTTTTCTATTGTAATATTAAGAAATATTAATTTTGTGAATTTTATCTAGTAATTTAACTGTATTGCCGGAACTTTGTTAGTTTTTCATCTACCACTAGTTGAAATAATTTTCAACCTAGTTTTATTTCTCTATTTCCTTTTCTCAACTGTTCTGTCTTTATTTCATAACATCTGGCTTTCTGGAAATTTGACTCACTGGAAATCGATACTGAGTTAACAACATCAGAAGTAAGGAGATATTGGGTGTTCCCGAAAAGTAATAAATTTTGTTGGAACCTGGACACTCTGGACTGAGAAAGAGTGTGGAGACAGCATCTCGCAACCCTTTCATCAACCTCGAGTACTCGCAGGATTCATCGCTACTAGGAGAACCCCTTCCGTCTCAGTTCATTCCCGTCGAGTAAGCCTTTACAACAGTAAAACAGACAGACAGAGAAATTGGTTAAATTGTAATTTTTATTCATATTTTTTGTTCATATTTTCAATATTTTTAATTATATTTAGTTCTGAGTCATTGTGTATTGTAAAGAATTTGTAAGATTAAACTTGTTAAATTCACAGCTTTCTTGTGTTTTCGATCAACTTTTGTATATTTAGTTATAAATACTCTGGCGCCCATAATATTATCTCAGTACTCTAAAACAAGGCTTCACCGAATTCACAACCACGCTGTAGCTAGCTGGAGCTAATTGTTTGGCTGCACTTGGAATTGGGCCAATTCAATTCACAAGTGTCGTTGCAAGCCCCAACCCGATTTCGCTAATTTTTTTTCGACTCATATGCATGTATAAAAAGACAACAAAGAAAAAAATTCAACTTCCCGATTACATCACTTTTCAATACTTTTCATCAATTATTTTGACTAATTTCCCTCCACTAGTTGGAGGCGTATTTCTTGATCTGTCGATACCAAGAATATCATCTATGACTGATATCAATGAAGTTGTGTACCAGGTAAATTTCTTTGATTATTTGGCAAAGTATTACTGTTGGCTGCATAATATAAACAGATAATACATCATGTAGAACAGTTTTCACAATATCTAATGGAACTAAAAGAAGACCTATTGGTCTTAAATAATTTAGATATTCTGAAGTTCTGTTTTTAGGTATTGGTTTTACAATAATTGACGTTTCCTATGAATCAGCACTACTTCCCAGCTCAACTGAAATATTTACTATATCCACATGTGAGAGTGGCTCAGAAATAGATGGTAATAGATAGTAGATAGTTTACGCCACGGCTAACCGACCTAAACATTCTAAACAAGTTTGTGCTTTTAATCCGAACAGAGGAAACATTCTACAGACAAGTGTCCAAAACGTTTAGTAAACAATCCCCATAAATACCCGTCTCAAATCAAACTTAAACAATTTCTTCCTGTTATTGTTCCGTGGCACAAAGAGATTTAGATCAGCAAAGGGATCTTTATTAGAAAACTTTCTGGAAAAATACATTCAATTGTGCAGGGCAAAAGAGCTAGACTAAAACAAAACCGATAATGCCGTTCTAGTTCCGGTCACGGAACAGTTAAGCTTTAGACAAACACAATGTTCGAAATTACTGGGCTTTCAGACTTTGAGCTTAATGCCGATATGACTTCCTTCTACTACCACAACAGTTTTAATTCTGACCTATCTGCATGTTGTTTCGCTTCCGACTTACAATAGAAACTCAGACTGTGCGGATGAGAAGAAAACGTGCAAATATATGGAACAATAACTGCATTGTTAAGTTTATGTTTTTACATAAAAAAAAATGACGATAGTAATAAGGAAATATGCCAGTCTTTTGGTTCTCAATGTCATTTCAATAATACCGTTAATATTTCAACTCTCTTTTGGTTAACACCAATAGATATTAATGCGTTCTGTGTGCCTACCAAAGTTATTGAAGACTAAAACAACATTATAAATGAAACTTAACTTATATAATTTGAAACTTAATCTAAGACCAATATTATACATAATCTCGCACCATACGGGAACTTATCTGTTTGGTTTGATCTGCGTTTGCAGCAGTTGCCTAAGCAAGTAAAGCATAAAAGCAATTAAGAACATAATGAACACAAATTTATTTATTGCCAATATACACGCAATTTTAACTAAACTGCCGTTCAATTATACGCCTGAAACTTTATTAGAGAATTTGCAAAATAAATTAATGATATACTCCGGTATCATCTTGTCATATATCTCGATTTATTATTAATTGAATTTTAATCGGATAAGGCACGCACCACAGATAACTGGGTATACCAATTCCGCAGAAAGTAACCGAGTTAATTGGAAATTAGAAAATAAATCTATCTATAGATATCACACGATGGCTTTATTGGTTATATTGAATATTCATCGCTTTCCTGAAACACTCATAACTAATGCACATTTTATAAATAGATATCACGTGCGCTGTTTTATTATATTTTTTATTTACCTACCCATGTGTTTTTGTTTTTATTATGTTACAAACAATCCAGAGACAAGCCAAACAAATCGAGCAAAATATAAAACTTGAAAAACCGAGCAGTGACTCCTTGGTTTCCAACAACACAAAAAGCATTTTGGTAATTTTATTATGCAAAAGAAAATTGCAAATCAATGAAATTTTCGATTTTTCTCAACAATGAACTGGGCAGATTTTATCAAAATAAATAAAATTAAATGGCTGATGCACTGAAAGAAGAACTGGGTAAAGAATTGAGCCTTGTAGGACACCAGTATTTACGTTAAGTAGGCATGATTTATCGGTGTTATGAATAACATCATTGGCTATCGCAAATATATTAATCAATAAGCGTGACACTATCTCATATAGGAATTATAGGTACCTATAGCTACCTATTAGAAAAGGTATATATTACCATTAAAATTATAAGTTTAAATAATTAACATATTTATCTGACATTGATTTTCTTATAAGGTTTGATTTGAAAAGGAGGACAATATCTAATTATACATTAGAACGCTTATTTTGCACTATTGTATCAAATATTTTTTAGTCGATTTCATTAAAAGGAAAATATTTTTAATAAAAATCCGTTCAAAAACAATTTCCGAGATTTATATACGAAGTAGAATATGAATAAGAAATAGAACGCTCATTTTAATTCGATGTAGCAAACAGGATTAGGAAGTTTAATAACTACCATAGTTTTTAGTATCATGTTCAAATTCTTAACCTCGCTGGCTATCCCTTTAAGGTCTAGATAAATGGTTTATATAAATTAATAGGATATATGGTGACTAACGTAAAGAAATTAGTAACGATTACGTAAGTATTAATTCAAAAAGTAACCACACATTTTCACTTGGTGTAAATCGTTTAATTAATTGATTACAGTTACATTAAAGTCTCTTTCATTGAAAAAACGATAAGAGAACATGTATTTAAGATATTGTATTTGTGTAGAAATCAGTGAATAAAAAAATTCCATTTACTAAAGAAAAAACCAACATATTTTTGTAAATTTCTTTTTTTTTAATTTCGGTAAAGTTTCTGAAAAGGTGTGCTTTTTATTTTCTCAATTGTTATTAACTAATAAGTGTTTTTTTAATACACTCTAATTAATAAATTTATAACCCTTTTATTTATTTAAATAATTGCCTGAAATATGAAAACAGAGAAAGTTTTTAGCGTCGCAGATTACGAATCTGGCATCAAAATCAATCTAAAAACAAAATGGCGTCGAAAGTCCAATTTTCAATTCTCTAAATTTTATTAGACCTCTGGGGGTTTTTGCGGGGTCGCTGATTACGAATTTAACATTAAAACTGAACTTAAATAGAAAATGTCGTATCTAAAATGGCGGAAATGGGTCCATTTCTTTATTTGGATTTTATTTCTTATACTTCTCAAAATTTATCAAAAATGGAAAACGGTGTCTGAAAAATGATAGAAACAAATGATGAAAGAAGTTTTTATATTTGAATCGATTTATTAAAATTAATCCAAGATACATTTAAAAGCGTTTAAAAGCAAGAAACAAATTATTTATTTTCAATTTCTTCTTGCTCTACTTCTTCCATGAACACTGCCACAATTACCGCAAGTCGCCGAGCAATAAAGATCACTTTTTCTACACCCACAAGCGGGCCCGCAATCAGTTTTGCAGTTGCAAAAAATAGTTTTTTTGATGTTTTGCGGCGACCCAAAAAACTCCAATAGGTAAGTATGTAGAAAATAAAATCCGATAAAAAAAAATTGACACTTTTTCGTCATTTTTAATTTGAGTTTTAATGACAAATTCGTAATAAAGTGACCTCAAAAACCCCAGACATCTAATAGAAAGAAAAAGGACTTTCGACGTCATTTTGTAGACGCCATTTTGTATTCGGACTGATTTTGAAGCCAGATTCATATTCTGCGACCCCTAAAATCTAACGTTATTAAATTTCAAGCAATTGTTTCAATATACAAAAGAATTATAATTTTTTAATTAAGGGTGTCTTAAAAAAACACTTTCTATTGGTTAATAACAACTGAAAAAATAAAAAGCACACCTTCTTACCTATAGGACTTTTTAAAAAAGTTTAAAATCGGTTTTGAGTCAACAAAGTTAAAAACTTTGGTCCCAAACTGTGAGGTGAGAGGTTTTTGATTTAACAAATATTAAACACACAAAAAGGTGTTATTCCTCTCCGCTATATCTCAGTAAGAAAGAATTTTCTCGAGACGTAAATCGTTCGTCTTATTTTCATCAAAAGTATCCTCCCTTGAAACATGAGGACTCATCTTGAATCATACTGTATAAAGAGCAACTGTCTATATAAACACATATTAATGGAGGACAAAGGACAAGTAATACTATCATTATCAGGTATCGTCGGTAAATATTTGGTTGAGCATTCAAAGATCCTCAACACCTTATTAATATTGTTAAACTCATACTGCCTCGGAAATTGACGAGATAAACGCCGACATATTTAATGCATGCGCTCAACCTCACGCGATAGTCCTCAGAACAAGACATTACTCTTCTGACCATTTCTTACATAAAAACAAATCGTTTCACATTTATCTACGTCAGATTTAATAAGCCCATTTTTGGGGAACCTTCTAAAAGAAAAACTGTTGTTTTGAGTAAGTGCAAATTATTATTATTTATTGATACGCATATTTTAAGAAAAGTAAGTGATCCTAACAGACAAAAAAAGTGCCTTGTATGGGAGACTTGAAACAATTAAAAATTAATGTGGATAGACTTAGATGGAAGGGAGAACCTTGTCTCGCCTTACCAATAAAAAAATTGATAAATTTTCAAGAAAATAATTTTTTGGGAAAAGTCTGTGTCATGAGGAGAATACCTCAGGGTGGAAGTTACTTGCCTCTTGACCAAGCAGTCGGAATCATACAAATGTAAATTGATATAAGCAAAAAAGTTCATCAATGAATATACCCAAGGCAGCTACAAATTCTTAAAGAGAAATATATTCATTTATTTTCTAAGGAACTATTGTAATGTAATATGGGGATTTTTAATAATATTTTTGACTTTCTCAAAACTCTAGGGCCCACGTTGGGCGCAGGCAATATGTAATGTAATAAGGTTTGTATATTTGTTATTCTTATTTAATTGTTTTTAGCAATTGAATATTTTATTTTAGAAATATATTTGAGTTAAATTTTTGTTTATATATTAAATGAGTTGTTTTAGGATTTACTTTTAAGCTTGATTTTCCTTTTTGCTTTTTATTAATTACCCACATTACATACAAATTTTCTATAGTTTGGAATACACTGCAATTTTAATTATTTATAAACGACTCCGTGTATTTACCAAGCCGAAGGTCTTATTTGGGTTAGCTTTAAACCCGTGTTTATTTTATTTCAGGGCGTTCCAGGGATCTCATCAGCCGGAGTAACTTACCTTTCACTAGTTTTATTTGATTTGTAATATTAATAAAGATGTATTTAATTTAACCAGAGTACACTGATTTTATTGAAGAATATTTTAAAATCTGGGTCGTATCCAGATGCAGTGACCTGTAATTGATTCTCTTAAGTTTGAGAAACTAATATAGACTAATTTCAGCGTATGGCTTTTCATCACAGATATCACTGTTATGAGTTTCTATACCTCTCTCGTTCGCTAACCTGAGAGCAATGAATGGGACACAAATTTTAAGATTTTGAATCATAGATGTCTCTATTATAATCGATTTTTCAGTTTTATAATCAAATACATACATAAATAAACAAAATAAGATCTTGTAACCTGCGACAACTTAAAATTAGCTTACATTTAATTGACAAAACTGATAGAGTTATTTTAAATATAATAGAAATGTTCTTAATAAAGATCTTAATATTAAAATTTAGTTCATGGTAATGTCACTGAGGTCGCGCGTATGTATTCTATAAAAACAGTTCAGGGATTAATGGTTTTGATGGAGGCACTTTTTGTTTATGTTGATTAAAATTTGTGAAACTAGCCAATTTTGGACAATTTTTATGCAATACTACAAGCTAGGTAGGTACCTGTTATTATTTATCTTCTATAACAATAATCCTTCCTGACTTCAACATAATAACTTGGTCTGCATATTAGGTTAACATATTTTGTAATGTCACCGTTTTTTCCTACTTTTTAACGGATTTATTCGAAATTTTCATACTATTTTTAGGAGTACGTGGATACGTCTTTTCGTATATCTCTCCAAACTCGTTCTACGCAATTGTCTTTGTTGATGTTTCCAAGACATTGCCAACAAAATTCCACTTGTCACAGCATACTAAGATTGAAATTTGTCTTTTTTGGAAACTAATTTCGCAATTATCTGCCTTATTTTAAGTTATTTTGCATAATTAATCTTGTTTTCAGCATGCTCGTCAGATAAACTCTCTGTGGATGTCCATTATGTTATAGTACGTTCAAACTGATTTAGGTCTGCCGTTCTTCGGAAGGCGCGAACACTTTGTTTTAAATTTCACTACACTGTCACTTCTTATGGCCAAGATTTACAACATATGTAGCCATTAGACATAGATTATCGATTTTACATCAATTATTACATTAATTCTTAAATTTAAATACACGTATATCGTAAATAAATTACTCTATGTTTTAGTTTTCGCTAGAGAAACTCAGAATTTCACTCACTGCTGTCAAATGACTACTATTTTAGTTACTGATTAATCTTTAGATTGTTAAAACTTACTTCTGCTTATGTTTAAAGTCATTTTCTAATTAGTTTTGTGTTTTTTTAGGTTGGACGAGCCCTACCTACGAGTACTGCCTTATTGCTGTTCGATTGCAAGTGTTTACCAGAGAATTTGATTTATTTTTTATTTATTTTATTTTAAAAGAATTTATTTTTACTTTTATCAGTCAGAATACATGACAGTTTATTGAAAATTTAATGCCTCACGTTGGAACAACTGTTCGTGCTTCTTACACTGGACCAGAACCGAATTGAAGTGGATACTGATTTGATTTTCATATCTCAATGATAACCTACTAATCCAAGACAATGATTGAAGATAACCTTGAATTGAATGGTCATTCATTCTGCTATTGCATAGCTAATCATTAGACGTGTTTCAATGCATTCATTGTATTTGTTAATCACATACAACGTACTTAATAATAATATAACGCCTGTGATCTGCCAACTCGTACTTTTTTGCAAATATATTTAAAAAAAAGTACCTAGGACTCGTACATCAAATATTTGTGCGAGTCTTAATTTTGGACGGATAGATGATTAGATAAAATAATTATACATTGGCGGAACCGGCGGAATCTAGTATGTATACATAATGAGTATTCGTATCTCCTTATGTGTCAATAATGCATTTATTTATTTATATATAGAGTGTCTCCATTGTTAACAGAATTTCAAAACAGCCAGTCTACACCATATTTTTTGTATAGAGAGAACATTTCACTTTTTAGTACTTAAAATATAAACCATGTCATTAAAATGAAGTAGGTTAATTCCTCGAATTATTTCATGAAGAAAAATTTATACGAACTCTTGCCAAAATTTTCTTTACAGTGCCTAATAACTGATGAACCACCATTAGCAAACGCATTGAAAAGCAGAGGCCGCTATGAGATCCTTGCGGAACATTTTAAAATCGAAAGGCGTGCATTCAAACAATTAAATCTAGGTACTTGCGACGGAAATAATAAATCTGCAAAATTTGGTCATAGTTTAAAAACTCAAAATTGAAGAAGAATTCGTTAGAAACTATATTTATCATACATTCTTTTATTTGACCATTGTTTCCACATACGAACCCTCCAAGTATACGATTTGCATATTTATATTCGGACGGCGAAACATATTTCAGTATATTAAGTTTACTCTGTTATTTTTGGTTAATCGATGTAGCTATTTTGTGAAATTTCGTTCAAGACAAACATACACAACTTATATAATAATGGAAATTGTTACCAAAATAAACTTATCGATCTGATAAGGCTTTTAATGAATAATGATTCGTCACGCATTTTATTCGACATGACTCTTTATGTACTTGAACCCAGTATCGACATTACGATAATCATTGTTTCTTATCAAGTCGTGGAAAAATTGATTTCATAATATTTAATGAAAAACAGCTGTTTTATGTTATGGTTGCACTTTATTTACTAAACATTCTACACGATTATTCAGTAACATCTGTATTGCCTTGTTAGTAGTGAAGTGCGTATAGGTAAATGATCAGTGAAGGATTATTTATTTATTTACGAACGATATTTATTGTTTTATACGTAGAAACGGATTAGTTATATGTAGTGGATAAACGTCACCAAATTTCGAAAAAGATGTAACTGTACTGCCATTTAGGAAATTATCGCAAGAATATAATGAATATTTCCGACACGTCAAATGGGTACTAATGCGACTCATCTCATTTTTCTATAGGTGAATTTTTTAAGAATTTTCAGTTTTTTTTTTTTTTTTTTCGTTACAGATTAATTTGTGCGGCGATGTACAGATATAGAACCACAAATGTTGACGAAATTGTTAACTTAAAACCAATAGATAAAGTTTAAGCAAATCGTACGCACTCATATCTCAGTTATTCAATATTTGAATCTAATTTGTGTTTAAAAGTTTTTGAATTTGAAAAATATCTGATTTTTTTTAATTTTTTCAAAGTTTTTTAATTTGTTCGAATTTCTACATTTTTCATTTTTTATTTTTTTTATTTAAAATCTAAGAAATTTTTCGCCAATCGATCGTCTAATTTTTCTCTATCTCCGTGAATTTTCAGAGATATTTTAGAGTCTGTTCTTTTTCGTTATAGATTTTTTTCTACAACGATATATAATTACGGCAAATGCTAATGAAACCGGAATTAACTTAAAACCAGTAGTTCGAATTTAAGTAAAATTTTACAAACTCATATCACATTCAAAATTTAAATATGATTTTTCAAACTATTGTTAAATTTATTAAATTTTCTAAATTATTCGTTTATTAAATTTTTTTAATTTTCAAAATTTCTTAAATTAATTTCTTTTAATTTTTTTAATTGTTTCGGTTTTTTCCATTGTTTAAAAACCGAAAGTCTAGGAAATTTTTCATCATACGATTCGTCTAATTTTTCACTATCTCCGTGGAATTTTTGGACAATTTTCAGTTTGATCTTTTTCGTTGCAGGTTTTTTCCCGCAACGCTATACATACATACAGTGCCTCAAATCCTGACAAAACCGGAATGAACTTAAAACCAATACATAGATCGAATTTAAGCAAATTTTTACAAAATCTTATCTCAGCTATCCAAGATTTAAAATCTAAATTTTGTTAAATTACCAAATTTAGATTTAGATTTATTAAATTTTTGAAATTTTTAAAATTTCTGAACTATTTGAGATTTTTTTAAATTTCTGAAATTCTGTATCTACTTTATTGATATTCTAATTTTTTTAAATTGTTTATATTTTTTAAATTTGTTGAAACGGAAAACTACGCAACGATGTACAGTTACAGAGCCATAAATGCTGACGAAACCGGAATTAACTTAAAACCAATTGATCAAATTTAAGCAAATTTAAACTCATATATTGGTTATCCAAGATCTAAATTCTTAACTATTAAATTTTGTTAAATTTATAAAATTTTCAAAATTTTCAAATTTCTTAAATGCTTTTTGATTTTTTAACTTAACTAAACTTAACTAAATTTAAGAAATTTTCAAAATTTCTGAACTCTAAGATTTTTTAATTTCTGAAATTTTGTAATTTATTGAAATTTTCAAATATTTTAAATTGTTTACATTGTTTCCATTTCTTTAAACAGAAAACTGGAAAATTTTTCACGATTAGATTCGTCTAATTTTTCTCTATGTGAATTTTTGGAGAATTTTCTTTATCGTAACAGATTTTTTTCTGCAACGATGTAAAAGGTGAATCAAATGCGATGCTCACCATTGGAAGATCGGAAACGGTGAGAAAAAGAGACTAAAGAGAGTTGGTTAAATGGGGGCGAAGTTGCGCAATTTTATACCCCAATAATATGCTGTGATGAAATTAAAAATATTTTGTTCGATTTTTGACACATTTGAAGAAAAACAAAATTTCGAGTTTTAATTTTTGTTTTTCTCTAGCTTTGTTTGAAGAGATATAAAAAACTGAAAGAACTTCTTCATTGCGACTTTTCCAGTTCTACAACAGAGTTAAAACATTTTGATGGAACGTTTCGTCAAATCGGGGGCCGCCCTCAACTTTGTTTTTTCAAATACGGATATTGTTTTCCCTTATTTGTTAGTATTTTTCATCCTGATTACAACTATATATGACACTCATTGATTTCATATCTCTTCAAACAAATCTAAAAAAAAAACAAAAATGAAAACTAAAATTTTTTTTTTTTTTTTAATAGCTCAAAAACCCAACAAGAAAATAATCACGATTTCATCACGGCATATTATTGGGCATAAAATTACTCAACTTCGTCCCCATTTAATCAACTATCTATTTCTTACCGTTTCTGAGATATTAATGGTGAGCATCGAATTTGACTCGCCCTATACAGTTACAGAGCTATAATGACGAAACCGGAATGCATTTAAAACTGAAATTAAGCAAATTCTTACAAACTCATATCTTAGCTATCCAAGATTTAAAACCTAAATTGTTAACTATTAAATTTTGTTAAATTTAAAAAATTTGCGATATTTTTCTGTCTGAAACACTTTTTGATTTTTTTAATTTATCAAATTATCAAAATTTTGAAATTTTTTTTATTTCTAAAATTTTGTAATTTATTGAAATCTTCAAATTTCTCTAATTTGTTTAATTTTTTCAATTTTTTTAATTTTTTAAAATGAAAATCTAGAAAATTTTTACCATTCGATGTCTAATTTTTCTCTATCTACGTGATTTTTTAAGAATTTTCAGTTTATTTTTCGTTACAAATTTTTTTTTACAACGATGTACAGTTACAGAGAAATTAACTTAAAACCAGTAGATCGAGTTTAAGCAAATTCTTACAAATTCATGTCTCAACTATCCAAGATTTATATTTAAATTTTTTAAACTGGTAAACGTTTATTTTCTGAAATTGAAAAAATTTTTGAATTTTTTGGAACTTTTTAATTTCATTAATAATTATATAAAACCAAAAATCTTAACTATTTTGCACCAATCAATTCCTCTCGTATTTCTATACCTATATGAATTTTTTGAGAATTTTCTAATATTTTTCTTGCTCCGAACTATTTAATAAAATTAAAAACTAAAATAGCTAATACATATGCAAAAAAAATGCTGATATGGGTATCCCTCAGGGCGCAATACTTGGCCTGTTTATTTCTTTTATTTTCACTAAAGATCGTTCACCATTTTATGTTAGTACGGCGCTGATTATTTTAAAGTCTGGACGTTTCAATCGTCTTGTAGTCTTCTGAAGTGGAATGAATAATTCAAAATAACCAACGCGGAAGAGAACCTGGATGATCTTCTGTATATTATGTTAATATTGTTCTGGAACATTTATTATATTAGAGTATCGTTTCTATTTCTCAAAAATTCTTAAAATGCGATAAATATTTCTGAGTGCGTATGAATGAATGGTCATGACTTTCACTATTGTACAAACACTAAGCTGAGATGCTAGCCTAGCTCTCACAAGACAAAATGAAAGGAACACAAAAATTGGACTTATGCACATTGGAGGTCCAGTTTTAACAAGACAAATCATGGTTTAAGTTACACCCACGTTTAAGACAAAGTTTTTGGCAGCGACTCGTTATGTGAAAGATATTCTGCGAACTGGGTGTTTCCTCAGGTTGCTACTATTGGACCAAACTTTAAATTTGTGCAAGAATGTGTTCAATCGCCAGAATTAAGCTCGAAGAAGCATGCATGAAATATACCCCTAAGAAAAATTTTGGTGACTATTCCCATTTTGAATACCGCTTCCCTTTTGAGGATTTAAAACCAACCAGCACAAATTGGATAACTTATTCCAAATAGCTTTAATCCACGTGGTACCAAATACTTAAACAGTTAAACTTTCAATGATTTCTAGTCACCCTGCATCAGCGTAGTTTGCATAGTAAGACGATCCAAAAATAATTAATTAGTTCATTACACCTGACTTACACATTACCCGCTGCTGGATCCGTTCCTAAACCTTTACCTCAACAGTTATAGCCGTTTTCCCTTTGATGGCTAATTGCTTCATTAAGTTCATAAGACTCCTCGTTGGCAATAACGCCGTCAATCCCAATCGTCTAGTGTGTACAACACAAACAAGCGGTGATTCAAAGGGTAAATAGGAACTTAAATAAAGGTTAGGTCTAGGCACTAAAGCACGTTTTCAGGAAGTAAGAGAACGCTATCGACCGTTCGTGGCCTTTTATGCCGCCGCGTACCTAACACAGGATACCTTTTATCATTCGCAGCCAGAATTTTGCCAATGGCACTTTAGATAATAATGTATACATATATATATAGCCGGAGTAATAGCATTTTTCAAAGGAAACTCCTTTCAAAGTGTGGTTTTTGTTATAATGGAATTGTTTCCACAGCATCAGCTGAAACTTTCGTGACAAAGCAGTGAAAATTCAACAGACATTCTTTTGTGGCCCTTCTGAATTTGTTAAAAAAAAATGTATAACGTAATTACAAATCCATCTGGCTATTGCCCTTCAACAGAGTATACACGTAACAAAAAATTGTATTACAAAGGAGAATTTACAAATTTTTTTTATGGAAGCAACTTCAAATAAACGGAACTGAAAGTATGTATATCTGCAAAGTTCAAAAGATATATCGCTAATAAGATTATGGCGTTTTCTTTTAAACGTACACGGAAATTTTGCGTGGGTAGACGTATCCCATTTCAAACAAGAAAACCTGCCACTTCTGGTATAAGAAACAGAAGATGTAAAAACAGACTGACATGAATGTAAAGTAAAATTCCCTTTTACCGGTTAGCTCAGGAATTTTGCAATATAATTAATGGTGAGAGGTTACAGTGGAACAAAGACTTCTTTATACCGTTTGACAAGGCTTTGGTAAAATTATAATCTTAATTAATAATTATCCTGCGTTTCTTGAACAATAAATAAATTAGGATTTTTTATCAAAAATTTGTATTATGCCACTCTTTGTTTTACCATATTTTCACGTTGGATAAGGGATGAATGTAATGTCTGCCCATATTTGACCAATATCCACTTCAATTGTGCACCAGTTTATTTGAGTCAAGACGAACATCAATACTAAAAACGTCTAGTTTGTTCCTTCGTCTCATTTCATTCATAAAATGCTTAAACGTGGAACAATGGAATTTAAAGAATTAGAGAATAACTTATTACGCAGGAATGATTACCGCCCTGAGCCCAAATATAATACAAAAATAAAAAGTTTGTAAGATTTTCCTTCTCGGCAAAATCTCCTAACACATTTTTATGGAGGCCGAAAATAGAACGGCGATGTAACGTGCCTATAAAATAATACTGCCTTGGAAAAAGTACATGTTTTCGTTGAACCGGCGTCGACGTTGAAACCCAGGATATTCTATAATTTATTACTTACTGCCTACCCGAGCTCTAAAGTTGTCTTGATGCTAAAGGGGGACGATAATGTTAAAAACTCTCTTCCCTCTATCGTCTCAGATATATATTATATTCACGCAATTAGGTCAAATATTATGAGCTTGATAAGTTAGACAAAACATTATAATTAATTTCTGGAATACTTCTTGTCGGATTCAGATTAATGACCGGCTCATTAAATGAGGAATTAGCAATGGGGCTAAACAGAGGTCCAAAAAGCTTTTCTAACGTCCGCGTTATTGGAACGGTTAAAGTTTGTGACGGTGAAATATAAATTTGCTATCAAACTTTTCATTTTATGTTAACGATGTTTATACGGAATAGCTAAGGAAAATTATGGTACATACAGGGTTATCCGCAATTGAAATTTCATACTTCCATGAACGCCATGGATTCTAGCATGTTCTCCTTTAACAAAATGTTAATTCACGCAACTGGAACGTTTAATGCTTAACCTAATCCTTTCTTCGGGTAAATTACGTGGATACTTGTTTTTAATTAAAAATGGAATAAAAGCGCGGCCAAATTAATTTATTTCAGAGGTAAAACCGAAATCTCACTCCCAACCACCATATGGCAATAATTACTTTTCAAGAATTTAAACCCTCAGAACGTACATAAAGGTATAAAAAGAGACTGAACTGAATAGACCTCACAGGAGGACTGAATCCGAGCTTTTAATTAATTTTGCGGTAGTGAGTTTCAATTAAACTAACTATAGTTGAATACAAAACAACCTTTAAGGAAAACCATTAATTAAAAATATATACATCACCATCTTTGGGGTCAAATCGCTAAATATTACAGTACAATTTAGAGAGGTAGCTCCAAGATGATGGAAATTATCCACAGGAACGCTCTAAATTATAATATATTATAATATAATGATTTAACGTGGCTTTTAAAAAAAAATAACAGTTCAGAGGTCTTGTTAACATAATATTTTTATATACAGGTTGACCGCGAATGGGGTTCGGAGAAAGTTCATTTAACGATTTACACAGGAATGTCTATTTTTGAAATAAAATTCTGTTTATTTTAAATCTATTGCATATCTGTTCAAATTTTAGTTCTATGTAAAAGAAAGAATTATAAAACTCGCTTTTTATTTAAAAAAATCCGTTGCTTAAAGCTTTTAAATATGTATTGAGTTTTTTTTATTCTCAAGAAGCATTCCACTTTTTTCAGAACCTCAGAACCAGAAGTTTGGGGAAGTTCGAGGAAGTTTGATAAGTATCTTGTAAAAAAAGAAGTTTGGTGTACCATTTTGTCCGCGGTTTACCCCTCAGGGTTCTCACTAAAGGCAATCGTTTCAAGGATAGAAAATAGTAGATTATACACCTAGGGAGTAAAATGCATGATTTTTTCCCGAGGTGCGTTTGTAGTACGAGGGCGAAGCCCGAGAGCTCTACAAAGCACTGGGGGAAAAAGCATTTACTCTCGAGGTGTATATTACTATTTTGTGCACGACCCAACGATTTTAATTGAAAAAAAAATTATTGTCAAAATGACATGTCTAATTTAATAGCTATTTGTATGACAAGGGAGAAAAGTGCATAATTTCCTCCCGCGGATAGTTTGATGCCCGACGCGAAGCGGAGGGCATCAATATCCAAGGGAGGAAATGGCACTGCTCCTGTGTAATACATATGATTTTTTCTACGACCATTTACAGTGTTTTACCATTGGTTTTACATATATTTTATTATATTTTCTTATGCATGACAATCAAAAAACCAAATATGTTAAAATGTCATAATAGGTATTTAGATAAGTAAATATTGTTAAAAATCAAAGTACATGGAACGTTGCTAAGGTCTTCTAGGGAGGCAAAGTATTTTCCTTCCGAGGGAGGAAAAGTACTGCTTTGCTCCCTGAAATGAGGGAGCAAAATAGTATTTTCTATGTAGGGAGTAGAAAAAAATTATTTTCAATATGACATTTCTAATTTACGAACACAAAAATCTGCATTACATACAAACATAAAATTGGTTACCATTGACGACTGATAAATAAGAGTAAGTAAGTAGTAAGTTTTTTTAATAAATATTGCAAAAATGTGTGACAAAACTGTTGAAGAAGCAGCTGCAGAAATAGTGGTGGATTTATTGCCAGGAAAATCCCCCAAAATTTAGGAAAAGTGCTTCAAGGAATTTTGTGATTGGTGCCTGATGAAACAAATAGATGAAATTCATAGCGAGAGTGTGTTACTAGTATATTTTGCCGAGAAAGCGAAGCAATTTTAAGTCTTCCGTACTTTGGTCACATTATTCAATGACAAAGTCAGTCTTGGGGTCAAGAATCATGTTGACATCAGCCAAGTAGTCAAGATTATTAGCATTTTTGAAAAGACAAAATGTTGGATATCAGCCAAAAAAATCGAAAATTCTAACTAGAGAGCAAATTGATCAATTCCTAAAAGAAGCTCCAGATGAAAAGTTCTTAATTAAAAATTACGCAACTCGATAAATTTGAAACAAATTGCGCTCGAACCAACTTATTCAATATGATATTGGTGAGGTCTCAAAAAAATAATATATACATATCTTGATACAAAAAGTAAAAATGGTTTACACAAAATAAAAGATTTTTATTAAACACAATACTTATTCAAATTATATTGAACGATATAAATTCATTTTTAAATCAGACCCAGACCCAGAGCGTGTGGGGCAGATGATGCTACCTCTTTCTGTTATTCAGGCATTATAATTTGACTCATGGCCCACGTGAATATTTTGAATATGTTATCGATATATTAAAGAGGATAAAAAATTTAGAAACATCAATATCGAGTCGATTTAACGAAAAAAACTTGATAGTTTCAATATTTCGTGAAAAGTGTAAGTTTATACTGGGTGGGGCGTTTAAGTTGACAATCGCAAATTAGAAAAAAGTGTTTCAGACATGAGGTCCATCATTTCAAAAGCGGGATCTAATGGCTACAAGTTTTTTAAATATGGTGAAGGTCAACTTCGTTTTTTCTAATGTAAACCTCTATTTTTCATTGCTTAATAAAATTACTCACAAACAATGAGTTCCATTAGAAAAATGGTAGTAACAAAGTTGTTTATTTTTTAGAGCAAAATATGAATCGGTAAAAAAATAGGGATTTATATTAAAAGAAACAAAATTGACCTTCAAATGGCCTTGAAGTCCTTCACCAAATGAAAAAAAATTATAGCCATTAGATCCGGCTTTTGAAATGATGAAACTTCTGTTTGAAACATTTTTCTCTGAAATGCTTTATTTTCAAATTATTCACAATTGTCAACTTAAATGTCCCACCCCGTATATAATATTCCAAAAAAATTTTTTACATCAGATTTGCATATTTTGGGGTCCTACTATAAATATATACTGGCTAGATATGCTAAATAATTTTTTTATAAAAGTTATTAACGTTTATTAATTTCACGAATTTTGGAGCAAAAACATTTTTTTAACTTTCGTAAAATAAAGAGGATTAATTTAATTTTTAAGGTACATCCCCTTGAAGCATCTTAAAATACACATTTCAAGCTTTAAAAATCACACCTACAGAAATCTAATAACGTGATTTAAACCAGAGTAATAGGTGGTTAAAATTAATTACTTACATATCATATTTTGCAACTCTCAAAATTTTTAAATTTTGGAAGTGTACATCTTCTAAAATAAATTTTTTAGATTTTTTTCACTCATAGGATATTTTTATACATTACCTCGAGAGTAATATGTGAAAGTTCCAGGTTTTTATCTCAAAAATTGTAGAAATGGTAGAGATTTTACCGATTTCATCGGAAATCTCTTTATGATTTCATATATGTATACTATTCCTACATACATTCATTTTTATATTTGAAACTTTAATAATCTAATAGCCAGATGTTTCTTCTTTCATTTAAGCTTTGTTGGGCTCAATTTCATTAATTAGTTCAAAAGTTACAACAAATTTAATGTAGCGCGCCCGAGGCCGCGCGCGCTTTGCGCACCTTACTTGCATGTCTCAGCGTTCCATTTTCGTGAGTTAAACAAAAAAATTTGGAGCCTACATTTTTGATCGTACAAAAAAACTTCATACACATTTTTATGTGAAATTTACCGTACTTTCGAATGGCGCAATTAGTTTTTTTATGAAAAAATTATTTTAAGAGATATTTAACTAAAACTGGTATTTTGCAACTAATTTGTTTAATAACAAATGACGCTCAAGGGATATTGTTGGTAACTTTTGGTATGTTGTTCCTGACATGTTCAGAGATGTATTCTCAAAAGTTACCGCTTCCCGGAATTTTTCCGAAGTGAAAACCTATATTGACTCCACTAAGTAACACATAAAATCACGCCAAGTGATTTTTTTATCAATAGGTATCACATGGGAAATTGTCCAACATAATAAACCTGAATAGAACAGTAAATTTAACTACGAAATATTATATTGCGAAAAATATTCTGGTTGTCATAATAATTCAAGTTAATTTTCATCGCATAAATATATATGTGATGCACCAACTGATCGTACCCACCTGACTACGGATTTTATTTATTTACGACCAAAATAAACACCCAAAACATATATAAAAAGCTTGTTTAGGCGTCAGTATCATTAAAACTCAATAATAATCGCATATAATCGCGATGATAAATAGTTTTATATAATTAGTTTAAAAACGCCTGTGAGTCAGCGCTTGAATTTCCTTAGCGGGGGCGTATCAAGTCGATTATACGCCGTCAGTGAAGTCTCGTGTTTACGGGTCAAGGAAACATTGCGATACGTTTCACGTGGTTTCCATAAACTAACGGAACTAACATGTTTTTATAATGTCGCAAATTTATTTTATATGAATATAATGATATCAATTAATTTATATTAATATAATGGTACCAACCGTTTCTATTTTCTACATGTTTATATAATTAATTAAATATACATCGCGATTATGTGTTCGAAAACAATATGATCTAATAGGTACTACATAATATTTCAAAACTGCACAATATTGCAAATTATTGAGTTTCTCTATCAAAACCTGTAGTCCGTATATTTCTGTTCTAAAACCGTTGTTAAGTTAGATTACAGGATTGCCGACCTGAAAGAGCCCTGAATCCTATACATATTTATTAATTTTTGGACTTCTGAGGAAGCCTGGAATTTTTCTTACAATAAAAGCCACTTTATTATTATTATTATTTTCAATTTTCCTGGAGGTAATCCTATTCACTTCGACAGGTGTTAGAAACATCTGTATCAGCAGTCTCTTATGATCAAGCCTGTTATTAGCCTTAACTCCAATTCGTTGTGTCCGAGTTCGAGCTCATTGGCTCTTTTTTTCGAGTAGTTTCTAAATTTTTCTGCTTGTCTTTGTACTGAAGACGGATTTTCCTTTTCCCAATCCCTGCGTGACTTGATATTCCGCAAGATGATCCGCAATCTCATTTTCCACATTAAGGTATCTTTTTTGTTCTTTGCTAATTGATTCACTATTTGGAGGCATTCCTAGACAATCTTAAACTTAAAGATGTATTAATTAGAGCTTTAATCTAAAGTCGAATATAAGAAGCACGTGGATGGGTATTCCCATTTCCGTGTTACCGTATCTTGTCTAAAGTAGACGTTTTCGTGGTTCAATTATTGTTAATTGACACGTTATACAATATTTAAATTGTGTAAATTATCGCTGTAAGTGAAACTTGCAGATTATCGTTATTTCGTACATGGAACAATTTCTGTGTGGATTTTTATTGTTATTAGGTTTGACTGTGGTTCATATGAGCTGGAAAAAAGAAAACTACACTGGTTTCGGATAGTAAAGGAAGTCCAGAAGAGGGGTTGGAACCTTTGGTGTAGAACTTACACTTGGAGTAGTTTTCCACACAACCTGGCTTTTCAGTTATTAATTCAAATGATTTCATTAATAAAATTAGCAATATTCAGGTACAAGATGGGGAAATTTTGGTCTCCTTTGATGTTTGTTCATTGTTTCCGAGTGTACCAATTCCACAAACCATGGACTATCTCAGGGATTTACTCGAATCAAATAATTTAAGCCAAGAGGTAGTAAACGAATATATTCAACTCACAAAACTTTATATGAAGCAAAATTGCTTTCAATTCAATAATAATTTCTTTGAACAACATGACGGGACAGCCATGGGTAATTCTTTGTCACCATTCATTGCCAGTCTTTTCATGAATCGCTTCGAAACAGAAGCAAAAGAAGAATTCGAGTATTTTCCTAGAGTTTGGCTTAGGTATGTGGATGATATTTTTGCAGTGTTTGATACAAAAGTCGCGGATGTAGACGTTTTTGTTTCCAAATTAAATAGTAGTTTCACTTCTGTCAAATTCACATATGAAATTGAAAACAATCAACAACTACCATTTTTAGATGTACTAGTAATTAGAAATAATGAAAATAATTTAGAATTCGATGTATATAGGAAAGATACCAGCACTCTTAGATATATTCCTAATGATTCTCATCATTGTGACCAACACAAGATGGCAAGTTTTAATTTTTTGATTAGTCGATTATTAAGTTTTCCGCTAACTAGAGAGAGGTTTGAAAAAGAAAAAGAGTTAATTAAGGATATAGCTTTGAGTAATGGTTTTTCTACTAATTTGATTGATAAATTAATTAGGAAGCGTAAATTTAGGGAGGCACTTCGAAATTCTTCGACCTTTCGTATTGAGAAAGAAAATTCAAAATTTGTATCAATTCCATATGAACCCCGGTTTACCCGAGGTCTTAGTAGAATTTTCAACAACATTGATATGACGGTGGTTCATCGATCAGGAAATAAACTACAACAACTTTTAGGCAACCCTAAGGATAAAATTGGAATGAACGAAAGGTCGGGGATTTACGAAATTAGCTGTAAGGACTGCAACCAAAAGTATGTTGGACAAACAAGACGCTCTATCCAGACGAGGTTTAAGGAGCATATGGCTCATCTAAAATACGGAAGAATAGAGAAGTCTAGCGTTGCCCAACATGCTTTTGATAACAATCATAAAATAGATATTAATAATTTAAGGTTGATTAGAAATTTAACAAACTCTAGACAACTAGATGCATTCGAAAGCTTGGAAATTAACAAATGTAAACATAGTATGAATAGTGACAAAGGGCCCATTCCAAATAGCCCGCTATTTATGTTAGTCAAGCGTTAACGCTTCAACGAAGCTAAATATTTTACCCGCCTTTTTTGTTACTATCGCGGTAATTGTTCGTCGAAGCGTAACGCATTTTTAGGTATAAATAGGTCCCATTGTTAGGTTAAGCTTAGTTTTAATCATCTCCCGATGATGTCAACTTGGTTGGCGAAACGCGCGTCGAGTGTGTGCAAAAGCGTTTTGGTGTGTGTGGAAAACTACTCCAAGTGTAAAAAAGGAAGTCCACTTGAGACTTAGGTTTTTGCCGAATTTATTTACTGTCCAGAGCTACAGATTTCTGTCCAGGACCTTCCAAAGCATACGGGGTAAGTGATCTATAGTATTTTTTTTCTTCTCTTTGAATTAACCAATTTGTAGTACATTTGATCACTTGCTTCGGATATGACAGAAGTCCGATTTTCTGGTTTCCTTTTTTCATCATTTCATGATATCACAGTTCTATATCGATTTTATTATTGACAAATTATTATTATTAGTTCATTCCTAAATTTTCGTGTAAGTTACAAGAGTGTAGATTTACCTTGGTTTTACGTATTTCCTGCCATTTTGAATTAGGCATAAGTTCATTCATTTTTGTCCTTCGGAAAGCGAAGGACATTATCGGTATTTCATATATTAATTTTTGATATCTTTACCTTTAAACTATTAGTAAAATATTAACTTGAAATCTTTATGTGTGCTAAAATTTCGAAATTATTTCAATATTGTGATTATTGTTACCAATTATTTTGTTATTAATATTAAATATCTGAATCTTTAGAATTATTACTTTATTAACGTTTCTAAGTTTAAATTGTCCCGTACAAATCTGACATTAAATTATAGTCCTTTAAAAATTACAGTCTCCTCATGGTTTTCAACCTATAGGACAAATTCAATCAAGTTAGGTTATTTGTTAACGAACTGATAGTGAAGTTTTGCAATCTTACTAAATTCTTGTAATCGAATTTTAGTATTATTTTGTTAATAATTCAATTTTTTTAGTAATTGGTGTCAGATACAGTATTTTTATGTAAATTTGGTAATTTTACAAATTCTAATATCTTGTTGTGTCATTTTGACAATTTTTTCCTATTTTAATATTAAGAAATATTAATTTTGTGAATTTTAGCTAGTAATTTAACTATATTACCGGAACTTTGTATTTTTTCATCTACCACTAGTTGAAATAATTTTCAACCTAGTTTTATTTCTCTATTTCCTTTTCTCAACTGTTCTGTCTTTATTTCATGACATCTGGCTTTCTGGAAATTTGACTCACTGGAAATCGATACTGAGTTAACAACATCAGAAGTAAGGAGATATTGGGTGTTCCCGAAAAGTAATAAATGTGGTTGGAACCTGGACACTCTGGACTGAGCAAGAGTGTGGAGACAGGATCTCGCAACCTTTTCATCAACCTCGAGTACTCGCAGGATTCATCGATACTAGGAGAACCCCTTCCGTCTCAGTTCATTCCCGTCGAGTAAGCCTTTACAACAGTAAAACGGACAGACAGAGAAATTGGTTAAATTGTTATTTTTATTCATATTTTTTTTGTTCATATTTTCAATATTTTTAATTATATTTAGTTCTGAGTCATTGTTTATTGTAAAGAATTTGTAAGATTAAACTTGTTAAATCCACAACTTTCTTTTCTTTCTAGTTTATGTAGTAAATACCTAATTGTGTTTTCGATAAACTTTTGTGTATTTAGTTATAAATACTCTGGCGCCCATATATTGCTCTCAATATTATCTCAGTACTCTAAAACAAAGCTTCACCGAATTCACCACCAAGCTGTAGCTAGCTGGGGCTAATTGTTTGGCTGCACTTGGAATTGGGCCAATTCAATTCACAAGTGTCGTTGCAAATGTATGTAACATCCTTTTATCATTGTAAATGGTCAATTTAGTTCTAAGCAGGTTGGACCTATAGACCTATTTAATTAACGCAGCCACTGTTTAACGGACCATGTCTAACACCATGCAAAAATATCTGTATATGTAAATAGCATTGTTTCCAAAGATCTAGTGGCCAGCGAAAATATCGTTGACCTAAAATAACTATCTAAAATAATTATGTAGCCTCTCAGATCCTCACATCAAAGAGGATGGGTTGTTTATCCACTGTCCCTAGTCTATGTATAACCGATTCTATACAGACGACCAACGCGAGAATTCGTCGCTCATACAAAAGCAATGTGTTTTTGATCCAAAGTCTTCAGATGTTCCAATTCGTTTAACAGATATATCAGCACGACAATGACATGTGACGCGGTAGATATCCATCCGTTCTGCAAAGACGGCTTATATCTTATCTTAGACGTTCCTTTGTTTAGCCCGCAAATGCATACTGTCTTTGATTCGATTCCCTGCAAGATTGGATCCATTTTTTTGGACGCAAAGGCCTTTCTGAATAAGAATTTTAACAATTTCGATAGCCAATGAACAAGTATTGACAGGAAAAAATTCGTATTTACTCAAAATTATAAACAAGACGTTGTTTGTTTTTTGTTTTTCCCTAGCCAGTAAATCTTGAGCTATTAAAGTTCTGACACGAAATGAGAAAAATAATTGTTTCCTTTGAGAAACAATTTACCATAACGTGGTCTTCTTAGTTTCACAACTGTCAAAATGTCAAGATTGTAAAATTTTTAATTCTTCTACAAAAATAAAAAAACAATAATAATTTAATCAAGTCAAGTATCTCTCTCGGATTATCTCGATGTAGTGTAATCTAGGAGAGTTTCTTCCTTAGTTTATTCATATGTCAGTGTACATACATAAATTCAAACAACAATATTTATAAAATGAAACCATGAAATATTTTGTGTTTATATAGAATACAAAGGTTAGAAATTTCCTTACTTGCTGAATATAATATGTACAAAACAATATTTGTATGAATTTCCTACCACAGTTTCCTTAGCAAATTCGCCTTGATAACTAATCCGTTTGTTTTGGTTAAGTAATTGAAGTCGCTTAAACTCAACTACACAACAAATCGGTGTAATCCCCGTTCTTATTCATTTGGGATTGAACCATTAACATTTGGGGGGGATTCAGACAAAATTAATTTCTGTAACTATAGATGTGATAGCGGCGATTACGTTTTATAGCAAAAACAACATAAAATACCCTATTATACCGGAAAAGAAAAGCTTGAAAGATGGCTCTCAATTACTGAAGCTGTTAACATCCCAGGAACAAAAAAGCGGTCAATTTGTTGAGCGGATGAGCATCGTTCTCCACTGTAAAAACATATTATATTATTACTATTGTGGGATTCGCTAGAAAATGGAACCAGAAACGTATTAGGAAGGCAATTAACTCTGTTAATAAAGCACTTGCAAAAAGTATGTCTCGTCAGAAACTACATAATGAAACAAAATGTAATAAAATTCTCCACTGTAAGTTGTTGAGAACCACTAAACTATTAGTCCGTCCAAATTTTGATTTCGATTTTTTGCATCTTTGAAAATAAAAATAAAATTCATTTACTTGTTGGAAAATGTTTAATTTTTTTAATTAGTTTTGACAATAAAAATGGAGTTTGTATTTAACTAGACCATGCACAAAATCAAACATTTCAGAGCACCAGTTTATTTAAAATGTACACGATTTATTCCTCGTTCATTTATCAACACCGTTTACATCCTCGTAACAAGCCATCCCCAACTGCATTAATTATTTCCACCTTACTACGAATAAACATGTGATTTACGAGATCGCAAATTTTGTGGACATGCAAACATAACATGCTCTATCTACACCACACACACATACACACTTATTTAGCAACATTAACTTTATTATCTTCGTAGCTGGTACAACATTTCACTACTTTATCAAAGACTTGGGTGGACTCCTACTTCAGAACCCAATTTAGCGCTGTAATTTAATTGAAAAACTTTCCCACACCAAAATGTGAAATTTAGTTATATACGTCTTAATTTTCGATATGGGTATAACAACCCTTACCACAGTTTAAAGAATAAATAGCAAACTATGTCCTTACCTATATTAAGAACAAAACTAAAATACCTATCTAGTGGAAATTTCTATTTAATCTATTTTAATTATTAAATTTACTCCATTTTACTCGCCCCACGTTAGGCGCCAATAATTTTGTAATGTACTTGGTGGAATTTTGGTTTGTTTTTTATTTATTATTTTATTTATTTTTTAAACAATTTATTTATTATTATTATTATTATTTATGAAATATTTTAATTTAGGTTTTAGTTTATTGATTTAATTTTTTTGTTTAAGTTGATTAATAATATTTTTTGTTTTATCCTATCATTTTATTATAAGAAAATTTTACACTAAACACGATACCCGGAATAGGTATACCACATTCAATCTTATTTCTCAGGCATTATTTTTTCAAGCGTGTGAATGAAAATGTGTACGTTACCAGGAGGATTCACTTACTAGGGTTGGTTGTAATCCCTTTTTATTTTATATTTTTAGGGCGTTCCAGGGGTCCTCACTCTTTAGGAGAAACTTACCTTGTTATAGAGCCTGTTGTAATTAATGATGTTAAAATTTTGTAGAAAATTAATTTGGTTTTATTAACGTAATTCATGACAATATTTCATATTTTATACAAGAAAAATTTACTGAACTTCACTGTACTTCCTAAGGAATTTAAAATTGAAGGGAAATAATGAATACATACATATTTCCAAAACGCTGTATTTTATAAAAAAAAAATTATTCGACGTTTCGTCTCGAGCAACCATTATAACTATTTTTAAAATGATGCCAGAGAAAAATAGAATTAAAAATCTGAAAATTCAGCTTTTTCAAAATAAATCAAAAACGAAAAATCATATCAAGGATTTCTAGGCATCGTTTTATTAGTTTTTTAATTAAGAAACTTTTATCTTATTTAACCAAATTTCTATCTTTTACTACTAACTATATTGCTATACTGACCCTCCTGATCTTAAACCTAATATACAGGGTGTTAGGAGAAGTTCTAGGCAAATTTAAATGGATGGCGCAGAATGATTTTATTGTTGGATCATTCTTCACCATTTAAATTTGCCTAAAACTTTTCCTGACATTCTGTATAGGTATATAAAAAAACAAAAAGATGTTGGTTTCATTTTTTTTTTTTTAATAATACGGGTGTCAAAAATTTTCGATTATTTGTTTGTTATGCGCCAACTTTAAAAATAATTCATAGAACGGAAGTGCAATGTTGTTACATACATACATATCAGCGCTTTTTCTTCCAAAGAAGCCTATAAATGATGTATAAAAATGTGCCAGCTGAAATTATAGAAAGGGTGACTATAGTAGATGGTAACAAATTATGCCCCTTACTTATTTATTTAACTGACATTTTTACGGTTCCGCCTTTATTACAAAAAAATAAATAAATTAACAATTTGCTTTCATGAAATGTTGAATTCAATAAAGGACGAAATGAACATTTATTTTCATTTGACAAATAAATAGGCATGACATTTTAACTGAAAGAATAATGTAAAATATAATTCCATATATTCCATCAAATATGTCCTGGTACGCACTTTTCGTACAATAATCTAATTTTTTTATAATTGCATTCACTGCTGGGCCCTAATTTTTCAATGACAGCTCAAACCCGATGTTTTAAATTAACACTAACTCATGAAAAAACCACGTCACGTAATTAATTTCGTTGGGCGAGTTCGTTAGTTATGTTATAATCGAATCAGGTGGGATTTTTTTTCTAGTGAAAGCTTAATACAATACCACAGCTCACGTTAAGTTATAATTTTGAATTAAAATTTGAAAAATCTGTCATCAGGCGGATGGTGTCCACAATTTTATGTTCAATATGGAACAACTAGAAATTATATTAATAATAACTTCTCAACATATAGATCGGCATAGAAGTTCCACAAAGTCAAAAAAATGTCTTACACAGATGATAAAAAGTGTGATGTTCTTCGCTTATTGTATAAAAATAATAATAATGCATCCGCAACGAGAGCAGAATATCCTCTTCATTAAAATTCACAGTGAATGCATATACAGGGTGTTTCATTTATAAAATGAGGTTTATGCAGAAACATGTTCATTTGTTTTTTCTGATAACGAATTCTAAAAATATAGAGTAAAACATAAATCTTCTGTTTTTAAAATTTTTTAATAACTCATCAAATAACTGCTGTAAGTGGGGTGTCAGTATATGAGCAACGACCCTATACTTTCCTCCCCAGCTACACAAATAGTTACTAATCTTATATGCAGATTTAATTTATTTTGGTTTATTCTGTCAGTTTAGTTTTACCAACTTGGATATTTCGTTTATTAACATGCAAACAGCAAGCATGAGTGATTTGAATAACAAGACAAATATACATTCCACGTAGTGGCTTATATTTCTGACAGTATTTAATTTATCAAACTTTATACGTTTTTCTGTGCACTGAATAATGTAGCCTAAATAAAACGTTAACATTTGCGAATAAAATCATACGTAATGGAGGAGAATATGGAAACTTTTACAACTATAATTTCTGGTTATAGTCTGCAAATGTTTTCCTAAACAATGTTTATTTGATTTCTAAATTTAACACAAACGTTTAAAAAACGTTATATTTAACGATAACCGACAATTGAGTAACCATTGTATTACTACGTTGATTCAACGGAAGAATGTCCCGCTGTTCAACGTATATTTCAACGCATATTACGTTTTTATAACGTTTAGACTATGGTACAAATCAACTCTAAAATTAGCTTTAAATAAATGTTTCTTTCGAAATAATTATTGACGTTGATAAATTGTTGCTAGATAACGTAATGATGCGACGTGTTTAAGGCGTAACCGTAACGTTATATATTTAGCAAAATTCAGAATTATTCCACCGTTATTAAACGCCCATTAAACATTTATAGGAAACGTTTCAAAAACGTCTTCTTCAAACGTTTTTAAAACATCCGCTATTAAACTTCCATTAAATATTTATAGAAAATGTTTCAAAAACGTCTTCTCATATATATGTATACATATAATATGTATATTTATATATATAATTTAAAAATATTTCGTCCATTTTCTCTAGAAACAATGTCTTATCAGAGCACACCCTATCCTTGTCCTGGACTGCAATAGTAGCCTTGGGCCTGCTGTAAGCAAGTGACATACAATTTTTTTCGCTGCTGCCATCTACTGCAAAGAACGAATGTTAACAACGATCAAAAAATTATTTCAGTTAACTTCTAGCGTGTTTTTGACGTGCAATTTTTTTCGAGAAATTATATTTTAATTGTCACGTTTTAACAACATGCAACATTTAATTAAATTAACGTCTTTAAACCACGTAAATTACACCATCATATAACAATAATGTTACACCGTAACTTGCAACATTTAAGCAACATATAAAAATCACGTAGAAATCAAGTTTCTTTTGTAGTGAATAGAACCAGAAGTAATCTTTTCAGTTAAATTAAGACGTCTTTCTAATGTTTCTTTTCTTCGTGGAATTGTATCGTAATTGTTTTCGTAATTTAGTAACATATGCAGTACTTATTTGAAATAACGTCTTTACGTTAATATACCCCTAATAATATACAAACCATTGAAAGTATTATACTATTCAACGTTTAAGCGACATAAACAAATCACGCTATACGCAATTTAATTTTGACGTGCTTAAAACGTTGACAAGGATCACAAATGTATTTTTTCAAATAATCTTTAACATTTTTCTAACGATTAATTACTTCGTAGAATTAAATTTGAAATGTTATGTTTTTATAACGTATAAAACAGAACTTAAATTAACGTGATTAAACTCCCCAAATTTCACATTAATATACCGCCAATATAAAACAAACCGTTGAAAATATTGTGACAACGTTTCAGTAACGTGAAAAATATATTACGTTAATCTTTACGTTTAAATAACTTTGGCAACCAATTTATCGAATTAGAATTTTACGTTTTCTAAACGTTTATTTATATGAATAAATTCATGTTTTTTTAACGTATAAATGAAACGTCATATTAACGTTTAGTTCAATTTATATGGTTAAATAACATTGAAGTATTCAACGGAAAACGTCTCTTCAACGTTATATACACGTTAAAACAACCAATGTGTTCTCACTGGGCAACAATTCAATACTTTAACCGGATTAATTTTAATTAAACGCAATTTTGAAAGGGTGACCTAATCAGTTCAGAACTAATTGTCCTAAATGTTTCATGAATGACAGTATGAATAACCTAGTCAAAGGGATGATTTATTAGGGGTTACTCGTGTATGATATAAGTCGATTCGCTATTGTTTCTAAAAAAATGTGCGTGTGTTGCGACAGATCATAATCTGTCATCGACCGGACCGTGTCACGCAATTCCCAAGTTAACCAGGCCACTTTCCGATATTCTCTCTTTTTTTTTAATATTAGCCCTTATACGGCCTTACATCAAAAGCAAATTTATGGTTTTCTCGGCCGAGATAAAAAATGGACGAGTAAAAATGTCTCGAATGATGTACAAGCAGGATTTATTTGTTATATATCGAGGCTCGGTGCCCTCGGTCCCACGATACATGCCTCGGTCCCTTGGTCACTCGGTCATGTTGGAAATCACGGCCGATTAATAAATCACGGAGAATAATAATTGGCATCAACGATGTGACGTGGTACATCCGCAGAGTCCCAGTTATGTGGCAGATACGTTAAATAACGGGACGCAAATTGTGACATGCATTTAAACATTTTTTCGACTGGTTGATCGATAACTGATTAATAATACATAATATAAGACGTCTTTGGTATCTGTTGGCACGTTCTTTAGAGCGATGCTTAGGGCCTTCGTCTATTAGAACGATTCAATGCAATGCATAAGTAATGCATTTTGCAAAACGAATTATTGTGTATTTTTTGACGGTATCGAAATTAAGCATTTCGGTAAACGTACCTAAGAGTAGCAAAAAAAAATTATCGTATACCATAAACAGTGCTTTATGGGCATTGGTGAACGTCACTTGTTTCATTAACAAAGAAATTTTTATTGATTCTTAAGGAAATTTTTCAGATAAAGACGGAGGAGGGGGGGGGGGCGAGAGACTCAACTGTTGGGAGTGAATAATTCCAATAAAATTACCATACTTTTATTAGCAAAAAAATTGGGCAAACAACATTTTATATTTGTAATTAATCGGCTTGGAATTTGGTCTTTGAGAAATAATCTGAACAGCTTTTCTTAATAATTTGTTGTACTAAAAAGATCGCTGATAATTTCTGCATTTTTAGCTTGTATGTTAATAGTAGCACGCCATTTTAACATCACGCATAAAACATTGTATTATTTATTGGCTAGACGTGCAAAAACTGCATATTTTAAGAAAAAATCAATTCGATTAAATCAAATCATTTTCAGTGCGCTTTCATCTAAGATTAAAACTGTATCGCTCCGTGCTTAGTGTGTACACATGAATTTTTCCCGGCACGTTTTTAATATCCTTTAATTTATACAAACACAATTCTAAATTCACCCCTCGGTACACGTCAGTTTTACTCAATGTGGTATATGCGTGACTATGCAAAAACCTATAATCAATTATTAAAGTTTGTACAAGTACTGGCCCTTTTTGTACACGTTATCTGGACTAATAATAATGCATATTAATGATACATTATGAAATAGGTAGCAACTTTGGCTGCCTCGCGGTGTTTGTGAAGTTTCCTTTGCAAATTTTTCTTCTCTTATTCTCCTTATTAATTATGGAAAGCTCGTTTCGTGGTGATCAGTTAGTCTCGGACAGGTCATTCTAGAAATCCTAGGTTACAATTAGTATTAGTGCCAAGGCGCTGTCACTGTCGAAACACAATTTGCCTAGTACATAAGTAAAAAATGTCGGGAAAAGTAATTAGTGGAGAGTCTGACAGTTGATTTTAAATCTTTTGGACTATTTTACACGGAGAAAAGAAATAACGGGCGCTTAGTAAATATAAAAGTATAGCAGTAGGTACGGCTCACCTCCTCCACTTACCAAGCCCCGCCTCCCCAGCCAATCAGACCGTGTCATAGCTCCGCCCCCTTCCCCCACTAAAGACGTAAAAGAGAGGGTTAGTAAACAGTAGATACGGCTCACTTCAACTGTTTGCTCCTCCCCTCACTAAGCCCCGCCTCCCCAGCCAATCAGATCGCATCATAGCTCCGCCCCCTTCCCCCACTAAAGACGTAAAAGAGAAGGTTAGTAAATACAAAAGGCAGTAGGTACGGCTCACTCCTTCCACTGTTTGCTCCTCCCCGCACTAAGCTCCGCCTCCCCAGCCAATCAGACCGCGTCAGAGAAGGTAGCAGATGCACTACAAATTAGTGTAAAATGTGGTTCGAGGATATATCTGACGAAGGTAAAATGGGTTTGCTTTTATTGATTTTAAATCATCTAAAAGGCAGTCCAAAGAACCTAACCGTAACCAAAATTGGGATTCTACATAGTTTCGAAATAACATATTTCAGTCTATAACCTTTAATTGCTCCATTACTAGTAATAATTAAAAATTCTATATTAATATTTATTACTGTTTCTCAACCTGTAGCATCAACCAAAAAGTAGAAGAGTTAAAACCCAAAAATGTGTAAAATTTCTCTTCTAATTCAATTGTTGAATGCATCATTGACAGATTATTTATAGATTTAGCGTAATGGCGCAAACCCAGCAAAAAGCATGAACAATTACAACCGCACAAATAAATTATCGACATTATCCACAAAGAAACGTTTTTCTATAAATACCCAAACCGCAAGAAATCATTACTAAATTTACTTTTAAACTTGCATGGCGTAATGCATTTTACTTGAACCTGTTGAGGCGTAAACGCCCCCATTGCAATGGCTCAAGTGGGTAGATAAGGTACTTGCAGTTTGATTTAACATTTGAGAGAATTCCTCAATCGAATTTAATTGAAGCGGAAAATCGTGTGGGGTTTATATAACGATTTCACGGGAAGTACCTACGAGCGCTTGCTATTCGAAGTAGTTGAATTTACTTTTAATCTACCGGCTTCGTCCAGATCTATCGGATTACTCAACTGATTTGTCAAGTCATTGTGAATTGAATATTGAATTGGTGCGGTCGGTGGCGGCAGGTGAAATCTAGGTTAGTCGTGTATCCTAGATGGAGTATAGGACCCGAGAGAAGATCAACCTTACTTTTTTAAATTTTATTTTAGATTGAATTGTGATTGAAATAAAGACGTTTATTATTATTATTATTATTATTATTTATGAAATTTCTGACTAAAACAAAAATCTGTTGTAACCAGCACTGTATTTTCTTAATTAAATTAATTTTTTTAAATTGACCCACAAGAAGCAAATGAGAATTTCTCTTCGAAGGACCTTTCAGACAGAGTAAACGCACATGGTTAAATATTTATTTTCTTATGTATAGTTAACGCAACACATTAATTTGTTATTTATTTAGAAGTTCCTTCTTCGTTTTTGGGCAATAAATTCCTAATGAATTACTATTGACAAAATGCAGAAATTAACTTAATTATATGCAAAAGTAAACGAGTTAGTGGTGCGGAGCTGACGTGGTAAACACTGATTGAAGTGTTAGTAAGAAAGCCGCGTCCGAGGTTCCTGTTCCACATAACCAGACTCCGGGGATTCCGGGGAATGAGATTAGATATAGCCCACCGACCGACCGTAATGCTATCGAGCGTCCCTACACCAAGCTCCGTGGGCGTATTGCCCACTTCTACCGTTGCATTCTCGGCGGGTTTACTATACTGATAAGGTGGACTGTGTATAATAAAGATCACACTTTTCTCCACGACGAGTTCCTTGACAGCACAGTAGGGTTGAGCGGAAAAACAGGGATCAAATTGGTAGTAACCTTCAGGATTGGCCTGTATTTTATCTCTCTATACGCGATATCTCACTGCAAGTCGGGCAGCACAGAATTTCAAATTAAGTTCAACCCAAATGCTCTGAAAATTTGTTATCGACCAAGATTATCTGCACATGAAATATTTTACAAAAATAGAGAATAAGTAGGAAGCCATTAATAGCTGTCGGAAGGAGTATACCTATACGATTTCGACGCGCGCGGGTGAGAAGTTTCGAGTCTATCTAAGGAAATAAACTGGTGCATAATTGACGTGGATATTGGGAAAATATGGGCAATATTTGAACCTCAATATTTTTGGAATTAGATGATTAACCGGAAAAAAAAGAGAAATAATTTATGAAATGCCACAATTACCATTTAACAATAAAAAAAATTCATTATGGGTAATTTTTGTTTTTACAATTTTCAATCAAATAATTATAAGTATACCTAATGCGTAGAATTGACCTAATTATCTTCAGAAACATTAGGCGTTTTCTTTCGACACTAATAATGGGATCAAAACGCGTTATATTCCATAAAACAACCAACAGGAATTGAGTAGCTTATTTCATTTCCATTGGTGCTTTTTTGATCACGATTTTATTTCACTACTCGAAGGAAAGCAACTATTATAAATAAATAAATAAATAAATAAATATATAAACAAAAAAAAAATACCTACTGTTTTACGGCATAATAACAAATGCAAATTTGCAACATTTTACTATCACAAGTTACGCCAGAAACATTAATATTTCAGAATTTATGGATACATTTAATAACACAGGAATAATGACCCGAAGCACCCTTCAAATTTAATTATAGCCTGGTTTTTGCCGTTCCAGCCTCACAAACTTCATCATCCATCATTCCCTTTTAATTCAAATTTATTTAGAATTTATCATTAACATGAATAAATTACAAACTATAACGAATACATTCATCAAAAAAAAAATCAGTTATTTACTATCTAACTCTAGTGTAAATAAATTGGTATTTAATTATGGTATTGATGTGAGTGTTGCGGCAGTTTGCCTCTTAGAAACTCCAAGTTTTTAAATCAAATTTGTTTGAATTAATGTACTGTTTTGGTTTTTCCCTAGGATCAACCGTTAACGGGCAAAAGTCCGTAACTTCAAGAGCAAATTTTAAATACTTATGAATACTTAGATCAACTTTCTAAAAATCTCTTTAGGTGTTTTCTGTTAATAATTTATTCATTTCTAAATGGAAATTTTCTGTGATGGTTAGATTTTTTATTTCATCTTAAAACTCTTCATCCAGTAATTTCTCTTTAGTAAGAAACGAATTATGGTGTTCTTCTGGACGGAAGAAGTTTAGACTGCAGTTCTCAAACCTTAATTTTTTATTAATTCATTAACAGCTTCCAAATCTTCAGTTAAATTAAATATCAACTGAAACATTTCTAACGATTTAAGTTGCAATTCTTTACAGCAGGTTATAGTTTCTATTTTGCGTATTAAAATATGACTCCTCGCCACTGAATAACCCTGTATTCGCATTTGATCGGTATGTGGTAGAAAAAATACAACAAAAACGCCACAGCGGATGAACGTTGTGAAAGAGGCTCCTCCCGGGCTAGAGAGAGCGTCTTTTGTCCTTCGAATTTTACCTAGGTAAGTCATAAATTTCTTGTAGTCGCCTAAATATCGCTATTCATAAAATTTGCTCGTTAATTATTGCTTCAGAGTGTGCTATAGTAAAAATAATAATTTGTCAAAATAATTACCGTATTTCGTATAATTTCCATATTTTGGATTATTTTCAGATAATTACCTTGTAGCACTGTTTTTTTAAACACGTGGATAGGTATTCCCATTTCCGTTTTACCGTATCTTGTCTAAAGTAGACGTTTTCGTGGTTCAATTATTGTTAATTGACACGTTATACAATATTTAAATTGTATAAATTATGGTAAGTGGAACTTGCAGATTATCGTTATTTCGTACATAGAACAATTTCTGTGTGGATTTTTATTGTTATTAGGTTCGACTGTGGTTCATATAGGCTGGAAAAAGGAAAACTGCACTGGTTTTGGATAGTGAAAGAAGTCCACTTGAGACTTAGGTTTTTGCCGAATTTATTTCCTGTCCAGAGCTACAGATTTCTGTCCAGGAGCTTCCAAAGCGTACGGGGTAAGTGATCTAAGTATAGTATTTTTTTCTTCTCTGTGAATTAATCAATTTGTAGTACATTTGATCACTTGCTTCGGATTGACAGAAGTCTGATTTTCTGGTTTCCTCTTTTCATCATATTCACGCTATCACAGTTCTATATCGATTTTATTATTGACAAATTATTATTATTAGTTCATTCCTTAATTTTCGTGTAAGTTACAAGAGTGTAGATTTACCTTGGTTTTACGTATTTCCTGCCATTTTGAATTAGGCATAAGTTCATTCATTTTTGTCCGTCGGAAAGCGAAAGACATTATCGGTATTTCATATATTAATTTTTGATATTTTTACCGTTAAACTATTAGTAAAATATTAACTTGAAATCTTTATGTGTGCTAAAATTTCAAATTTATTTCAATATTGTGATTATTGTTACCAATTATTTTGTTATTAATATTAAATATCTGAATCTTTAGAGCTATTACTTCATTAACGTTTCTAAGTTTAAAAGTGCAAATCTGACATTAAATTATAGTCCTATAAAAATTACAGTCTCCTCATGGTTTTCAACCTATAGGACAAATTCAATCAAGTTAGGTTATTTGTTAACGAACTGATAGTGGAGTTTTGCAACCTTACTAAATTCTTGTGTTCAAATTTTAGTATTATTTTGTTAATAATTCAATTTTTTTAGTAATTGGTGTCAGATACCGTATTTTTATGTAAATTTCGTAATTTTACAAATTCTAATATCTTGTTCTGTCATTTTGACAATTTTTTTCTATTGTGATATTAAGAAATATTAATTTTGTGAATTTTATCTAGTAATTTAACTATATTGCCGGAACTTTGTTATTTTTTCATCTACCACTAGTTGAAATAATTTTCAACCTAGTTTTATTTCTCTATTTCCTTTTCTCAACTGTTCTGTCTTTATTTCATGACATCTGACTTTTGGAAATTTGACTCACTGGAAATCGATACTGAGTTAACAACATCAGAAGTAAGGAGATATTGGGTGTTCCCGAAAAGTAATAAATTTGGTCGAAACCTGGACACTCTGGATTGAGCAAGAGTGTGGAGACAGGATCTCGCAACCTTTTCATCAACCTCGAGTACTCGCAGGATTCATCAATACTAGGAGAACCCCTTCCGTCTCAGTTCATTGCCGTCGAGTAAGCCTTTACAACAGTAAAACGGACAGACAGAGAAATTGGTTAAATTGTAATTTTTATTCATACTTTTTTGGTCATATTTTCAATATTTTTAATTATATTTAGTTTTGAGTCATTGTTTATTGTAAAGAATTTGTAAGATTAAACTTGTTACATTCACAGCTTTCTTTTCTTTCTGGTTTATGTAGTAAATATCTAATTGTGTTTTCGATAAACTTTTGTGTATTTAGTTATAAATACTCTGGCGCCCATATATTGCTCTCAATATTATCTCAGTACTCTAAAACAAGGCTTCACCGAATTCACCCCCAAGCTGTAGCTAGCTAGAGCTAATTGTTTGGCTGCACTTGGAATTGGGCCAATTCAATTCACAAGTGTCGTTGCACATTTCGATTCCAATAACCCGAATTCTGTCTTCACAAATTACTAGAAATATGGGCTAAACGACAGAGAACTGATCTCAGAGCTAATCGCCGAGGTTTATTTTTAAAGCGGAGCAAAATGCCATCCTTGTTGCATCCACAAACTATCGTTTTACGGAAACTACAACATCATAGCCCCCTTAATCCTTTGTCATGCAAAGTATATTTGCGTCCACCAACAGCTATCAACGTTATCAATTTCCCCGATAGGAATTTATTATTGTTGTTAGTTGATAGGTTCTGACATTAAGGCTGATCGATCAGCAAATCTGTTGATTCATCGTGTTTTGTGAAATCGGGCCGCCCATTCATGCAGATTATTATCGCTTCGCTGAACTAAATACATTCGCTAAAAGTTTTTTATTAGGCATGTCGAATTATTTTCAATATTGCGCCTCCGGGCGAATATAAATCATGTGTGTATATAGTGGCTGGTAGGCGCAGTAAGGCCATTGTTGGCATGTCAAGGAAATTAGTTGAAATAAGGAAGTTTCTGGAGTAAAGTTGTGTGTAGTTGTACGAGCTTTCTCGCTAAAGCTAAACAAACCAATTCAAGATGAATAGGGATAATGATGTCATTATTGTAAAGCACAGGCTAACGATGCATAGCACATTATTATTTATTAGATGAAGAAGTAGGCAGGGTTGATTTCTGTCCACTATCCAGTACGGTTCTGTTCACTTGCATACGCATGTATTAATTGCACGCTACAGAGTTGATTAAAATATTTTTTTCAACTAAATCAAAAATTACGATTATTTTATTCAGGTATATTGATTTTTTTGCAAAAAGTCCGAAACATCAAAGTTCAAGAGTCAACATGCCGAAAACAATTGAATATGATCGAATTCGCCATAAAATTTAAAAAATTTATAACACAATGCGTTCTGTTTAAAAAAATATAATTTCTGTAATTTTCGAATTTTGCAATCTTTTGTTTTTTTGGTGATTGCCATACAAAATTTCAGGAAAAATTGTAAAATTTTTATATTAACTAGCATCTTTTCAAATACATTTTTTAAAGGGGTGGAAAATTATAATAATAACCCTGTAACAGTCGCTGTGTTATTTTTGACAGCACACATTCATCAGCAACTACCACAACTAACTGACACAAGCTTGTTATATTTCTTTGTCAATTTTCTCAGCACACTTACTTTTTATTAAAAATGTTTTGAAGCTTTTTTTTAATGCGAACCCGGAAACGACAGAAATGTGACGAATATCGAAAAATTTGCGTTTTCTCCTGTATATTAGTTCTCCAAATCACAATTTTATATCCAGAAAGCTCTGGGTGCTATGACTGGTCTAATAATTTCGTTGACACCCGGTATGGTCAGCTTCATGTGATCCATATTTCTTCATTCGTATTTTACTGATCAGTTTATTAAAAAATAAACAAATCCTCGCAAAAACAAATTACACTGTATCTCTTAAAGTTTTAATATAATCCTGAAGTTCTGTAAGCTTAATTTATTACGGCGCAAAAAAAAATTGGGGATTAAAAAAGGGAGAGTTTTATGTTCTGAAAGATATGCAAATACATTATCCAGCCCTGTCTAGAACCCTTCTTCAGAGTACAATGAAAATAGTCATATTAAACGAAATATTTATTTATGTATTGCCTGAGCTCAGTTTTATATTATCAGAGACCTCTCTATAGGCTGATATTAATAATTCTACAAACTGAGCCGCTAGTGAAATAATCGATAAAATGGTTTATAAAAACATGTACTCTAATTTTATTCCCGTTTCTTTCAACAATTTTATTAATGCTATCGCCATGGTTTTTCTTATACATGTTTCTTGGAAAATGCAACTTTTAGATTTATTTTTCAATTTTTTTTTTTAGTAGGACTGTTTGTGTATTTTTGAATTGAAATAGGTGCACTTTTAGACTTTTTAGTGTACAGTACAGGGTGCCCATTTTTCGCCCAACCCAGCAGCATGGGGATCTCGCTTATCTTAACAGATACGAAGTTGGTTAAATTAGACCAAAGTTACGCATTTTATGCTAATCAACAATCTGAAAAAACATTTGATCTAGCGTTTTTAGTTTTGAAAATATTAGAAAAAAAAACGAAAGATCGTGATTCTCGTTTTTAATTTAAAACTACGTATTATAGACAGAGACATTCTTAAGGCACTTTTTTTTTTCGAGGAATCTGAATATACCAGTGCCATCTAAGATGGCAGAGAAACAACAGTCAATTTATTTTTTCTTATGGGCGCCATATTGGATTTTCACATTTTTTAATACATCTTTATTTTCTGATTACAGTAATGTCGACACATGATAGTTTTTATATTTCGACCGAAATTGAACATTATTCAGTTTTGCGCTTTGGATACAAAGCATCATTTTCGTTTTAGACGAAATATTGACAGTTCAGCTTAGTTTTAAGTCTCGGCGTTTACACTTTCGCTAAATTTTATACGATTTATAAATAAAAAACAAGCGATTAGGTATGCTGAGAATGTATCCTTTAGAAAACAAATCGAAAACAACAACACAGAAAATTATAAAAAATGCTCAAATGGCTCAAAATTTGTTAACAAATGTGCTCCCGATTTTACCGGGAATGAATCCAAGTTTAACATTTGGAATTTTTATATTTCCAATTTGTTAATATAAAACACCCACTTTGGTAAAACATTTTGAATTTTACTTTAATAAAACAAAATATCACGAAGATCGAATCGACTGTACTTAAATAAATAAGAAACAGAATAACAACTATGATTAAGAACGAAAAATAGAAGTGTTTTAGTTAACATGCATTGAGGAGAATAAGAGCAAGAGAAATATGAAAAAATCTAAATATTATATTGCCGAATAATACAAAAATCCTAGAATAACAGTAAAATTTACCTATTGAATTTGACAAATAGTAACAAATATAAGTAAATACTTATAATAATGAAAATAAATAGAAGCGGCATTTCTGGAAATTATTTTCGATTATACAGGGTGTCCCAAAAAAAATTCGGTCACGTAACTTTTTTAACTTTTGCATTTTGTTGTTTTTATTGATGCCTATCCACATGTAAAAAATATTTGTGACACTCCTTTACAGGTTCAGGCGTAATAAATTATCTTGTAAAAAAATTAAATTTTACCTACCATAAAATAAATCGCTACAATCACAAATGTGAAATTTAAGAAAAAATAATCGAGGTCTCTGTTACAAAAGGTTGGAAAATTCTTCAGTTAAAATGCGAGTTAAAATTACATGTTCTTACGATATAGAGGGTGGTCAAAATTTATTTGTTAATTATGAAAATTTCAAATGAACTTTTCTCAATTTTTTTAAATGGAACACCCTGCATTATCTTGCATGCACTTATTTTATACTGTTCGTATTATAATGCCCCCACGTATATTAAAAATTATTTTATCAACAACGAACTCCATATGTTTTGATCATAAATAAGAATGATGATTATTTCGAAAACGGCTAAATATGGCTATAAAATAAGTTCATAAGTTAATTCTGCATCTTCTCATGTAAAAAAATGCAGGGTGCTTAAAAATATACAGGGTGAGTCAAAAATGCGTATTTCTTCTGTATCTCCAGTCTTGTTAGAGATAGAGGCATGGTTCAAAAATTTAATTTAATTGTGAGAAATAGCACATTTTTTTAAATTATTATCAATTGTACAGGGCGATCCGTTGAAGTGGTAGATGTAAGTATATATATTTTTTAAATGGAATGACCCAATTTTATTAATTATGTTTGAAGATAATGGCCTATTCAGCGGTAAAATATTTTTAAAATTTGTTGGATTGTTAATGAAATAAAGAATATTTTTATGGAAAATTGATGTTTGCAGGTATCATTTTGAAAATTGATTTATTTTTATTTTTGGAGAGTAACTTTTTTCTTTGACATGGTAGTAGTGTATGCCATACTTTATGAACACTTTGTATGAAAGAAATATTTTCCACATCAGCTAATAGTTAAAGTATGGCATAAGTTACTACCACACCATGTCAAAGAAAACAAATTACTCTCCAAAAATAAATCAAAAATCAATTTTCAAAATGATACATGCAAACGTCAATTTTCCATAAAAATATTTTTTATTTCATTGACCATCCAACAAATTTTAAAAATATTTTACAGCAGAATAGGCCATCATAGTGGCCTTTAAACATAATAAAGAAAATTGAGTCATTTTATTTAAAAAATATATATTCTTTCATCTACAACTTTAACGGATCGCCCTGTATAATGGATAACAATTTTAAAAAATGTACTTTTTCTCATAATTTAATTAAAATTTTGAACCATGCCTCTATCTCTAACGTATTTACGCACTATTGACTCACCCTGTATAATATTTATATGTACGTATGTAGGTATGTATTTACATACTCTGTTATTCTTATTGGAATCATCAGGAACGAATTAACGATTCACTTATGAAAAGATATAAATTGCATAAAAACGGGAAAAAATCATTTAATTTCATTTGATTGATGCAATTTATATTTTTACATAAGTGAATCGATAATTCGTGGTATCCTCCTGATGATTTCCAATAAGAATTAAAATGCATGTACAGGGTGATACCTATAACGTTGTCATCCCAATTTTCTTGTTTGTCTTTAGAAATAAAATAGAAATATTTAACGTAACTTACATTTTGAAAATTTTAACAAAAAAACAATTGAAAATCAAATAAAAGTGGGAAAAACAAAGCAATGTTTTTTAAATGGAACGTCACGTATATTTTTATAATTTTGAAAAAAATTCTCTTTCTAAAAATAGAATATAACTTATATATTTACCTTCATATATTTAGCAAAATACTGATAATAACTAAAATAATTTATAAGAATAAATTAAATTTTATTTGAATTTATTAAAGGAAATACTTAATATCAAATCAAGCAAGTAACATCAAATATCTTAACGAACAAAAATATTTATATTTATAAAAAAGATTTATTTCTGCAGGAATTAAAAGTTCCCTGAGGGAGTAAAAATGGCACATTAGTCTCTAAAATCAGGGACTAAAGTACTAATTTTAGTCACTGCGGTGCAAAAATATATGTTATGTTAGATTTTTGGAAATATAATTTAAATCTTTTTGCAAAAATGTAATTGTAAAAATATACAGGGCATTCCATTAAAAAAAAAACATTGGTTTGTTTTTCTTACTTTTATTTGACTTTAAATGGTTTTTTTGTTGGTAATTTCGAAATCCTTGGAAAAAATACTTATATAAGTTACGTTAAATATTTTCATTATATGTCCAAACAGAAACCAAAAAATTGAGGTGGAAACATTTTAGGAATCACCCTGTACATCTTCTTGAGTAAGTATATCGTTTTTTTATTAGTGGCAGTGTAGCTGCAAAGAATGATTTTTGTGGTAAGTTAAATATTTTTTAATTTCAATATACCTTTTTTCTTTGGACGCTATGAATTCTGTAATATAATATTCTATGCCATATAGTTTTGAAAAAGTAGTTCTTTTTACAGTATTATTGTGTTCTAAAGTGTTTTCAATAAATTTTACTCGGGCCTCCAACAGATTTTATATTCGTACGTTCAGAAGTATAGTATCAATAGGTATAAATATATTAAATTGGATATTTTTGTTGTAATTTTGTTCTAAATAAAGTTATTTATAAAAAAGATCAATATGTTACTGAAACACGGAATTTGTATACTGCAGCTGTAGAAGCTAATTTTTTTTAAGTGTTAATATCGAAATTTCTTTAAATTTCTGCAAACCCTTGACTAACATATGTCGCACTCTGTTGTTAATTTCTTGATGTTGCAGTCGTGTTATCTCTAATCGTATGCTAACATCCTATCAATTTCTTTGTGATAAGAATTTTTGGCAGTACACAATTGCCTACAAATACACTAGTTTATCTAACAGGAAACGCTAATTTGTTATATCTACTATAATTTTCCAATGATATTTGCATGCCAAACTTTAACTACAGATATGTCATGTTCCAAGGCCTAATCAATACTCTATTACTCATACGCTGCTGAAGACTGGGTTACAAATAAATTATTAGATTCTTTTTAAAATGATAAAAGTAGATATCTAAAAATGTTGTCTATTAATTTCGCATTTGGATAAAATCGTGTTATTTTGTCAAAAAGATAATAAAATTCTGAATTTTCTCTAGATTTAAAAAATTTGAAAATATGTAAGATATTATCACATTTGAATTACTTAAGTCGAAAGCGCCTTTAAGTAAAATAAAATAGAAAATTGTCGTTTTAATCTCAGGACAGATTCCTTGAATACATATTCTACTCTAAATATTTTTATGAATCGGTGCAAGGATAATAATCCCTAAGGAAAAAAATTGTTGCCAAATTGACGACTAATTTTGATGTAATTTTTTCGAACATATATATAAAATAAATAATAGGAAATGCCCTAAAATATCATTAAAGCAGATAAATACCGAAATTCCACGATCACGCCATCTCATACATTTTCACCTTAACCGTCTGGTAATGATGCAATAAACATCCAAGAAAATTAATGTTTACTATTACTCTTTCCGGGACGGCGTTTAATCCACTCCGAGAAGATGCCTAAGAGACACTTAATTTAAACTGTCAGGGGCAACTTAAATGAGATATAGCGGCGTCTCTCATACGAAATTCAATTTTCATATTTCGGAAATTTATCAATAAATTATAAATCAAGTTCGTGCATCGCTCACTCAAATCTTCAAATAGGAAACGAATTACGCCTTTCGGAATAAATATCGCGTTAGATTTTATAAATATCTTGTCTGTGGGATGTCAGAGATTTTGTAATATGATAATGTGTAACGCCGAATTTGTGGCAGTCAACTTGGGGAGCATTTCTGTAAATTTGATAGAAGGCAACAGTTGCTAATGCCAAACGATTGTATTTAATTTAATTGGTTAACTTGGATATTGTTTAGATAAATCAACTTTTTTGGATAGGAATTTCAAGAAATGTGGTAATGAATCTCAAAAAGAAAAGGAAGACAAAAAAGAGAAGGCAATATTACAAAATATTTGAGGATGAATCCACATATTACTATTAACTGCTTGTACTTTATTGATAAAAAAACCAGCAATTTGTTTCTTTATTTTTGGTTAGCCCCCTTTTCTTTCCATGGCCTGCTAACGCCGGCCCTGACCGTCTCTATTGTGCAAAATTTATATAAAACCGTCTATTGTATTTGGCGTGTGAAATTATTTTGTCTTGGGACTAAATTAGTCAACCCATTAAACGGAACTTTCTTTATGACGCTATTATTAAACTGCGACAATTCAGCGGTATAGCACATTTGTACTAACTAGACGTAGGCCACATGTGCTGATAATAGTCTTTATTATCCATTTCCATGTAACATATGCCTGGGAGTTTAATCAAAATGAATGATATACCTATATACGAAAAGCGCATAAAAGACGGACAGGTGATTCATACACAATATAATAACATTTAACAGAGCTTAATCACAATTCTGAAAATTATCGTGTAACATAAAATACTTGAACGCTAATTAATGATACTCCGGTTATTCATTTTGCATACAATTTAGACCTTGAAGGTATCTGATCGTTATCACCTAGCGCGAAAAATCGATCTCTCTGAAATGATCCTAAATTATAGAAAACTAAACTGGACGGGACTTCCCACTTCTAATAAGTACCTACTCTGTTATTTAAAAAATGGAAAGCAATTTGTATGTAATTTTTTTAAGTACTTCCCTATGGCTAATTGCAACCAATTTCGTTTTATTGAGCAATAATCACAAAATTCAAAAATAAACTTAAAAAAGAGGTTTCTTCAAATAACTCAGTAGAAAACCTAATAAATGTTCCACATGTTGCCCATTTTGATTGACACACGTCTTCTTCACGTATTCTTGAATTTGACACTTATTTATTTATAAAACGAAATTGGTTGCAATTAACCATAGTACTGACAAAAAATGTTCGTTTTTCATTTCTACAGCACATCGTTGAAAAATGTACAGGGTGTTCCATTTGAAAAAATTGAGAAACTTCAATTTAAAAAGTTCTTAATTGAAAAATAATTTTTGGCCACCCTGTACAGTTTTAGGAAATGAAAATGATTCAAAAACATTAATTAGATATCTCGTAACTGGTATTCACATAAGTTTTTCTTAAAACCCATAATTGTGACTGTGGTGATTTTTTCAATTCATCTGCAGATTGCATTATTTCAACAAAAAAATTCATTAAGTCCAAGTGGTTGGGAGATATTCAATGCAGCTAATATAGGAATGAATAGAGCCTAGAAAGAGGCTTCAAAAAATGTACTGATATATATAGCATTCCGTTTAAAAGAAAGACACTTGGTCCTGTAATTTCTTCTTGGCTCGCCCTGTATGTTCGAAAATAATTTCCAGTTATAGACTTTTTTATCTAGTTTACTTGCAATTTTTTTAAAAATGTTTGTTATATTAAATGTACTAACACTCTTCCTGATTTTAGGCTGTATTGTTAACAACTTCAAAGTTGCCCCAGATTTCTCATTCGACAAAATATAATTGCAAGCTCGTTCGTTATTTCGCCCAGCATGGAGGGAGACTAATGATTTACTATTGTCTAGATGAAGGTGCCTTAATGAAAAATACATTTTTCAGTAATGGCGTTTTAAACCAGGAACTCAATAGCATGCAACGCTGCAATTATGGACAAAATGTACGACAAAATTTAATCCCTACTTGCCACAGTAAAGGATAAAGAACGTAGGTAACCACAAACAATATAAATCATAATGTAATTTAAATTGAAATTTTATTGTTTCAGCCAGCCATAATCGTAAATAATTCAGTAAGATTTAATCAATTCAAAAAATCGCTGCAAAGACAAAATCAAAGTTGGAATTATGACCACCAACTTCTGAGGCAGTCGCTCAACATTCATGAAGAGTATTCTACAACATTCAGAATTGGCTTGGCAATGAAAAAATCCACAACAGTGGGGATAGAAGAAAATTAACGGCTCCTTACAACCCGTGACAACACTTTTTGTGCCAACACCAGAATCAATATTGCAACTTATCTCCTGCAGCCGCAACAGAAAAGCAGGTTTAAGATGCTCACAAATTTACGGAAGTTGTCAGGGAGTACAATGTCTAAATTTATACATGGATAAAATTATCGAGGATCTAAAGGACGCAGAAGATTTAGATGAAATCGACGAGAATGCGGAAATTAATTTGGAAGATATCATCCAGGGGACAGATGCTATCGATTCCAATCTTCTTTAGATAGAAAGTATGTTCCATTCAATATAATATAAAATTTTAATCTACTCGAAAATCCTCACTTATACAATGATTAAGTACTTTTTTAATTTTGCAGAATATACTCACAGATAAACAAGCAATAAAAGAAACAAACGTAAAATTGGGAAAAAAATTTTAATAAAAAAGTTAAAAATTAATATTTCACTTGTAAATGAAAATAAGGTAGTGGCGGTATATATGGCCCACTTAAAAAAAATATTATTTTTCTCGAAAACTTTATTTAAAAAAATAACAATGCTTACAGGAACTTAAGCGTAAACACCTTCGCTTTCAGGAAAAAAAATAAACTTTGTAAAAATCAAACGTAAAACAACCAAAAAAAAATTTTTTTTAAATGCAGTCAATGGGCCATATGGGTTGGAGTTATGGCCCTAGAAAAATTTATTTTAATTGAACAGTTCATTAAGAAAATTGGGCTTAGACATAATAGACAAATAGACTAACAAAAAAAAAAAAAAAGATTTCAAATTTAAAAATAAAAAATAAAATTGTAGAAAAAGTCAATGGGCCATATCATCAAACCCATCTGAAAATATGGCACTTACAGAATTAACATAAATCTGAGCTCTTTAAAAAAATGCAAAATAATTTTTTCCACTAATGTAAAGTAAGTAGATTTTCTATCAAGATAAAATACTTAAACAATGTTACGAAATAAATACATGGGCCATATGACCAGTTGAGTAGTGCACATTATGAGCAACAAGAAAAAACTCTTCCACAAAATTTTTAAGTAAAATAAATATGTCACTATGTAACACGTAACTTGAGTGTCGATCCCCCAAAATTTAGGTTTGTTTTTCAATGTTTCCCGATGATTTCGCCAAAACGCTTTCAATAAACTTTATTATTCGAACACCTGTTGCGACGCCATAATGTAAACTAGCCGGTATTTCCGATATTGCCGGAAGTTCGGCTTGTTATTTACAGAGGGCGCTTAAACGTATTGAAAGAAACTGTGAACGTCAAGAAGTTGGGTTTGAGGCGGTTAGTTTAAAATTTAAGGGCATCGGGCCATATGACCGTCCGGGCCATATCTACCGCCACTACCTTATAAGTCATTCTTATTTTTTTTAAATTTTTCATGGTTAAATTGACAATTTTTATTGTACATGTGAAAACCTAGTTCATGCCACATTTTTTCAAGATGGCGGACATGTGAAAACCTAGTTCATCCCACGGTTTTTCAAGTAGGCGGCTCCGACACACCCTTTACGGTTCGGGACTCTTCAGTTTCTTGAAATATATATATTTTTAAACGTATACGTCAAGTTTCAACGAATTCGCTATGTTCTTGTTTATTTTGGACACTTTGCCTGTACTATTTAATAGTTTGCGATTAATCGATATCGGTAATTGTTAGAAATCACATTTCACCTTCATGAAATTATTTTAATTTATTTTAGTTTTAACATTAAAAATGCTTGTTAGTGAAATAAATTTGTATAACACTATTTTAGTTTTAATTGTGAAAATGTACGGAATATAAAAATTATTTTCGTAGGGCAATTTCATAAGCGGAATGAAAGGGATAGTTTATGGGCGAACATTTTACAGATTTTAGAAATTAAGTCACCGCTTCCAGTGTTCACGTCTCCCAGTACTCATCATAAAACTTCATACCGCTATAAATGAGCATATAGCATGAGCCTGAACAAGACAACAGTAACTACATACTCCGAATTGTCTCCCAGGAGGGAGACGAGCCATATAATAAATGAGAAAGAGTCAACCAACACATTTTACATTAAGCCTGATGTGTACCCTGAAACGTTAAAACAAAAAAGCCCGGCGGGGATTTCCCGTTAACTGAAAAAAATAAGAAAAACTAATGACACTCACTTTCATCGCTCTGCGGGGCCGAAAGAATGGCACTGTGTTTCTTCTTTACTTCCTCCACGTTCGCCTGAATCTTGTCTATCATGTCTCGTATCTCTTCCACCTAAAACAGAAACAAATAAAGCTTTAAGTTAACACCCCAGCAAACACGAGAAACAATAATGAAAAGACATCACATCGACGTCTGCCGAATTGCGGCACGGCACGTTTTCCGATAGATACAATAAAATTTTCGGTTAAGATTTTCGTTTAATTTTGTTTACATTTCATTCACGCGTCAAATGAACACACGAGAAGGAAATTTCAAGTCTTATTTGTATTTGATTCCAGAAAGAGTAGATTCGCAATTCCAGCACATTAAATTGAGATGAACCAAGGAATAAACTTCGCCCCCACGCAAATGTGTGGCAATTGTATGCACGATGCGTATTATAATTATAACAAATATATCCATCCATTTAAAAAATAAAACAATCATAAAGATTGCGCTGAATAATTACTAGGTTTTATGCAAATGGGTTGAAAAGCCAAAAAAAATTGCAAAATTGGTCTGCGGCGAGAAAAGCGCATAAAAGTGCATTTTTGATGCATTTCGAGTGTATCGCTACACTATTTTTTAAATATCTCCGGCTCTATTGGTCGTAGAAAAATTAAACGAAAACTAAAATACTCGTAAATGAATAGACTACGAACTGTTGGGGTACCTAAAAAAAATTCCAAATTTCTCAATTTTTTTTTTTACTAATAATGCAATAAGTATCGTCGTATATATCTTGAAACAAAGACTTACATTCAACCCTGCCTGATATGTATTATGTTCAATGACAAAAATTTGTTTTTTCTTCGCAAAGTCATATATATATACGTAGCAAAAATCAAGGGGTAGGAACAGGCGTTTAATGGCAAAGACTTGTGAGCAGTGCCTGAATTTTCATAAATCCTTTTAAGCCAATGATAACACGTACCTATCTAAAATCTCATATGAAGTAAAGATAAAGGCTTATAATTTGAATGATAATGGCGACGGGCACTTTAACTAAGCACCGCTGTATCACCGTACATATAATTAAACTATGGCTGTATTATTCACGCTACTTTAAAAAGCAAAAATATTTACAGTAGATGGTTGATATCAACCTCCTTAGCGCCTTATCATTATAAATTAATTGCATTATCGTTGTTTCTCATCATTACATAATTGATTGCAAGAAACCGATCGGATGTTATCATACATCCAATGAAAAGTTTAGATCAACCTGTGGAATAAATTACGAAAAATGTAGCTTTTTAAAATCTGAATTAATTGTCATTTTCGTGTTCTTCTGTAATTTCTATTGCTTTTATCAATAGTTCCAAAAAGTAAATAAATATTGATGAGCCAAATTAATTTGTCAGTGTGGACTTTTTTAAAATCTTTGGTTGGCAAACAATAAACATCATTATTATTATTAAGTCGTTTCCTCCATCCAAAAATATTTCTGTTCTCAAAAGAATACCAAAACTGATCAATATATTTCAAGCTCTTTACGAATTTTTGATTTCTTTTATTACACCTTCTTGAAATTTTATTTTAGATAGATTTTTTATTTATATTCGCCGCCACTGGGTTTGATTAAGAATTTTTCGAAGTATTATCACTCTCACAAAACAGATTTTTCCGATTATAGCTTGGCGTATAATTGAACAATAATGAACAATTCAAAATCAATGAAGTACACTTAAATTACCAAACAAATTTAATTGAGTTAAATTAATGTTTGCTATGCCGATAGCCACGAAAGTATTCCATTATTATGAAAGATATTTATTACTGAAAAGATTTTTACTATTGTTAGTATTGTCAAAAAACTGTTTTTTCCTAATTTTTTCACTTTGTATATTAAGGAAATCGATATAGTATATTATTGTGGTTATAAGGGCATATATCATACATCTAACTTCCGGTTTAGCCGGAAATACGAGGGGTTACTCGCTGGGAAAAATTGTGTACACCATATTTCATATTTTAAGTATTTCACTAGTATTTCAGGTACTTCAAAGGTATTTCAGGTATTTCAAAAGTATTTCAGGTATTTCAAAAGTATTTCAGGTATTTCACAAGTACTTCAAGTATTTCAAAGGTATTTCAGGTATTTCACTAGTACTTCAGGTACTTCATACGTATTTCAGGTACTTCACCAATATTTCAAGTACTTCACAGCTACTTCAGAAATTTCACAAGTTAGGTTTTTCAGTAGTAAGTATTCCATCAACATTTCAGATATTTCATGAATATTTCAACAACAATAATTTTAAGGGTTTTAAGTGTAGGTACACGGTGCCCGTGATTTGTATAACTTTCTCATCTCAGTTTGTGGGTTTATCTTTGGAAGCAAAAAAAAATGTTTAACGTAACTTATAGTATTTTTTCCAATGATTTAAAAAATGCCAACAAAAGAATAATTGAATATCAAATAAAAGTAGGAAAAATACAAAGCTGTGTATAATAAACTAAAATTTGAATACGTATTTGTGGGGTCTCTAAAAGATGCAGATTTTTTGTACCGATAGAAATTTTTAACAGATATTTTGACTTCATTCGTGAAAAAATAAAATCTGATTTAACGGTTTTAGGAGGGGAAGTAAGAAGTAAAGAATTCATTACAATGACAGACTCGTAAATCGCTAAATAAAAAAGTTTTTCCGCTTCCCAACTCCATTTGTGTGTATATATGATATATTTTTGGAATGAGATTTAAATATTTTTTTTTAAATTGTAAAAACACAGTTTGTTCCGTTTGCTTTGTTTTTCTCACTTTTATTTGACTTTTAATTGTATTTTTTTTTTAATTTTCGAAATCCTTGGAAAAATTATAAGTGACGCTAAACATTTTTATCCAACAGAAGCATGTAATCCAGTTATTACTACGGTGATTTTACATATAGAATGTGAACTAGTGACACAAATTACCAATAAAAAAATCGAGAAAAAATATAAAAATGAAAGTTAAAAAACTGACCTACCCTACGTAAAACTTTTGAGTAAAGTGGACTTCAGAGTTGTACCGCAGATAAAAAATTAGCGACAAAGGAACACGTGCGGCGGCTTCTTTGAAAGTGAAAGAGTCCCGCGTTTCTGCTTTGTAAATGCGGCATTTTTTCCCTGCGTTACAAATATGAAATGAACTATACCGCTTCGTCGCTCTACCCACTGATGGGGTGAACGACTATGTCCAAGTCAGAGACTCCAAGTTCTAACGTAAAAAGCGTGACAAAAAACGTCTCATAAAGTTAAGCCGCCGCTCGACCTTCTTTCATATTCGACCACCTGCAAATTACACGGGGAAAAAAATCATAAATGCAACACAGGCCGACACTGTTCTAATGTTATAAATTTGCGGTCGGAGATAAGATAATTGACAGCGACAGCAAAAACTAGTGAATTTATGATTGCAAAAAACAAGGTGCGAATGCCTGAGGCAAAGACCTATCCTGATTTATTTTCTGTTGAGATAGGTCAGTTACGTAGACTACGTAGTTCTGAAAATGTTGACGTATTTTAATTTATTTTCTTTCTCGAAAACTACAGTTTATATATTTTTTATTGTTGGTATATGACCTTACCATTAAGGTACCATCCCTTAAAATTAAAATGAGTTATTGGTATTCACCCTGTATACTCAAAATGTGATTGTTTTGACGCGATCAACTACTTATTGGCGCGCGACCGTGTAGGGAAAATTGAGGTCGAGTTTTCAAAAAAATACTATTAGCGATTTTTTTATAGAAATTTAGATTTTAGATTCGTATTCAGCATCATCAAAAACCCCCGTTTGGCAAATTTGAACAAAATATTTCACGACTTTCCGAAATACGATGAGCACGCTTTTTTTTAAATAAATCCTCGAATAAATCTCGAAATAAATTATTTTAAAAACTCAAAAACTGTTTTCTCGTTCCTCTATTTCCTTCAGCCCATTGAAATGTGTCATATTAGTAAATGATAACTGATTACGAGAAATTCGTAACAAATAAAACAGCAGAACATGAAAAATTATTACTCAAGCCAGTGAAATATTTTGTTCAAACTTGGTATAAGGAGGTTCTTAATGATGCTGAATACGAATCTAAAATCAAAATTTCTATAAAAAATCACTAATAATTTTTTATTGAACAATCTACCCCAATTTCCTCCACAGGATCGCCCGCTGATGAGAAATATCAAAGTTTATTGCATCCCAACAATCACATTTTGAGTATATATTTCCCACCTCATTCCTACCTAAATTTGAAATGAATCAGTTTTTTAATTCCTGAGATACGAGGGTGTACTCATGAAAAGTGAAACACTATATATGAGTTTTTTCTGATCGCTCCGTACATACACAACTATGACATAATGTGTTCAAATGCTTTGTATTAGTATTTTGAGTACATAGTTGATAAATACTTCACCAATATTTAAGTATTTCAAATGTATTTCAGCAATATTTCAGGTATTTCATAAGTATTTCGCCATTATTTCAGGTATTTCATAAAGATTTCAAGTATTTCAGGTAGGTATTTCACAAGTATTTCAGGTATTTCAAAGGTATTTCAGGTATTTCAAAAGTATTTCAGGTATTTCAAAAGTATTTCAGGTATTTCACAAGTACTTCAAGTATTTCAAAGGTATTTCAGGTATTTCAAAAGTATTTCAGGTATTTCAAAAGTATTTCAGGTATTTCACAAGTACTTCAAGTATTTCAAGGTATTTCATAGGTACTTCAAGCACCATGTACACCATATTTCACAGCGATTAACCCCTCGCGGAAATAGCTAACATTCGACAACATTTTTGGCGACAACCTGTATATTATAAAATTATTGAAAATCTAATATTTTCTTCCCTTGTATAATAAATAACTATTTTTTCAATTAAAATCAGTCTACAGGTCATAAATATATAAAGATTCGCCCAATTTAGTTTTCAATCTTTACTTTAAAAATATACAATGGATCTGCCAAAATAGAATTTTCATTTCTATGTTTATTCTTGACAGCTGTCAAAATCAATGTCAAATTTGAAATTTTACGAGTATGTCTTTTGTAATTTTAAAAACAATGTGAGTTTTTATGGAAAAAGAGATAAAATTCTTTAAATCTAAATTTTTCCATTTTCATAAAAATTAAAATGTTTCGCTTTTGACAGCTGTCAAATTTTCTGTCAACTTAATGAAAATGCCATTTAATAATTGTTTGAACAAAATGAAAGTACTAAGCAGACATTTTCCTATAGCTCCGGAGGTAATGAATACGAGATTAGTTTCAAAGAAATATTATATTTGTTAACAACTGACAAAATTGCTGTCAAATTTAAAAATATGCAAGTTTGTCTTCCTTACTTTTGCAAACAATGTGAATTTCCATTGAAGAAAGGATTTAAGTGTTTTTTTAAATTTGCTTGTTCTATAATTGGTATTAAAATACATTTTTTACATTTTTTTCAGCTGTCAGCATTTCTGTCAACCTAATAAAAATGCTATTTAATAATTGAAAGAAAACCAAAAATCATTTTCTTACAAAAAATTCAAAAATTTATTTTTATTTTTACAGCGACCGGTTTCGTAGACAAAATTTGCGTTTCGCTAAAAAATAAAAATAAATTTTTTTGTGAGAAAACGACTTTTGGTTTTCTTTCAACTGCTCACATGGGATTGACCTTTCTTCGTTCAGTTAATAATTATTTCAACAAATTGAAGTACCGAGCAGACAATTTTCAAGTACCGAGCAGACAATTTTCTAAGGTTTTGCGGGTACTAAATGCGAAATTGATGTCAATAAAATATTATGTTTTTTGGTAGCTGCCAAAATTGCTGCTAAATTTAAAAATATGCAAGTATATCTTTTTCGTATTACTTTTGTATTCAGTATCTCCAAAATCTATAGAAAAATGTTTGTTAAGTACTTTAATTTGTTGAAATAATAAGTAATAAAACGGCTTTTTATTAAGTTACTAAAAATTTTGACAGCTGTCAAGGTTACAACTTTATTTTAACATCAATTACTGACCTAGAAAGTTGTAAAACATTTTATGTATCTGATTCTATGGAATTCAACATTATTTTCAAAATTACGAAAAATATACTTGTAAATTTTTAAATTTGACAGCAAGTTTGACATATGTCAATCAACATAATATTTTTTTGGCATCAATATCGTATTGATTGTCTCCAAAACTAAAGTAATAAAATAAAAAACATGTTTGTTAAGTACGTTTATTTGTTTAAATAATTATTATAAACTGTCATTTTCGTTAAGTTGAAAAATTTTGACAGCTGCCAAAAGCGGAAATTTATTTTACTATCTATTACGGAACTGGCAAATTTCAAAATACTTAAAATAGCACTTCTTCCATGGAAATTCACGTTACTTTCAAAATTACGAAGGGCACACTTGCTTTTTTTAAATTTGACAGCTGCCAAAAGTAAAAACTGTATTTTAATATCAATTATGGAACTAGCAAATTTAAAAACAATTGATTTCTCTTCTCTGGAATTTCACATTGTTCATAAGATTTTGGAAGACAAACTTGCATAGTTTTAAATTTGACCGCAATTTTGGCAGCTACCAAAAAACACAATAATTTTATGAAATTAATTTCTTATTCAGTACCTCCAAAACCTATAAAAAAATGTCCTTTAAGTACTAAAGTCATTTGTGGAAATCATTATTAAATGGCATTTTTCAGTCGGTAGAGAATTTGACAGCTCTGTCAAAAGTGGAAAATTTATTTTAATTTCAATTATAAAAATAGAAAAATTTAATATGGTACACTTTACATCTCTTTTATGAAAAATCACATTGTTTTCAAAATTACGAAAGACATACTTTTCAATGTTTAAATTTGACAATGATTTTGACAGCTATCAAGGATAAAAAAGAAATGAAAACTCTATTTTGGCAGATCTATTATAAAGTAAATATTTAAATCTAAATTAGGTGATGTATTTGTGACCTCCTGTAAAGTTGTAAAATATTATAGCCAAAAATCAAAAATCTGGTTCAAGAGATTGATGAAAAATTTCAAAATGAACATTTAAAAAAATTGCGATTTTTTAACGGTATTTTTTTCCCACCCCACTATGCGACAGCTAGGTCTTATTTTATCAGTGCTAAGTGCTATATTAGACATGGGGCTATACACCCTTATCATTTTGCTATATAAAAATATTGTCTGCAAATTGTTGATATTTGTCTCATCGTGATGCCGTTCAAATATTTTCTTTCTTTCTTCTAAATTGGAAATTTTCCATTTTTTATCTGTAATAGAAATTATTTCACTTACTTTGTTTGATACGTATTGTTTACAATTTTATTTGGAATTTTTGAAAATTAGATTGTATCGTTCCTCAGAGAAAAATGGGTAACTCCTACCAAAGAACGAACAGCATTTCTGCTCCTATCTAGACGGATCAATCTGTAGAGGGTGGTCATAATTTTTTTTCCTTGCGTGGGTAACTTTTTTTTATTTTTACAGCTACAAGGTCGGTGAAATTAACACGAATTAACGATTAACGATTTCCAAGATACAATATAAACTTGCTTTTCTTAATGAAACCCACAGTTGACAATGGACTTTATTTTATCTCTGATTTCAAAGACATTTTATCTTTTTTGGTTATATTGAAATGATAAAATATCGTATTTTTTTTTTTAAATAAATCTTTCTAAAATAAATCTATCTATTTTTCAGAATTATATTAAGATCCATGAAACAAATCAATTTCAAATTCTACTTATTTACTTTGGAATTTATTTTTTAAAAAATAGAACATTTCGTCATTTCAATAAACAAGATAGCTATACAAATATTTACATCTTTAAAATCAGAAAAAAATAAACTCTTTTATAAGTAGGTTTGTTTGCATCTCGGCAATCATGTAAGCTATGGAAGTAGCAACAGGTTTATTAAATTCTACGTAAAAATATTTGTTGATATTTTTGACATTTTTGCTTACTTTCTAGGATTAACGGTTTCGAAGCTATTTAAAATTAAAGAAATCAACAATTTTCAGTTTTTTTCAGGATAATTCAGGGACCTGAAGACATTCCACAATTCTCAAAATAGCAATAAATTGCTCTCACAATTCTGTCCAAATTTGCCTATTTATCATTAATCATTTTAAAATGAATAGCAGTTTTTTATGAAAATGTGTCTGTAAAATTATAAAATACAAAAATATAATCTTGTAATTAAAACCAGACTTCCCTCACTTGTATTGCAATAGTCTATTTTAAATAAGGGAACTTTGACTAACCGTTTAAGGTTCGGGATGGTAAAAAACAAATTGTTTAAACAGTAAATTTAAAAAATTACCGTTTTTGTGCAAGAAAAAATTTTTGTTTGCTTCAAGGACAAAAATAAATTGAATATTAAGTTTATTAAAACAAATAATTAAACTTATTTCAATTTACAAAGTAGGAACATAAAATCAAAATTCTATTTTGGGTAATCTAATTTTTTTGGAAAGCTGTTCTACATCATCAGAATCAACATAGTTTTCGATTTCTTCAGGATCTCCCTCGGGATCTCCAACAAGGATACTATAGATACTAAATTGAGTAAAACAGAAGAATAAACTTCCAAATAATTGCGTATCTTACTTTAAAAATTATGTACCCTACCTAAGTGAAAAATTAATTAAAATATATGAAAACTGCATTGAAAATCGATTTATTTCATATTGTTATTGTTTAAACAATTTATTTTTCACCATCCCGAACCTTAAACCGTTAATCAAATGTCCCTTATTTGATATTATATTGAAATTACTATTTTGCATCACTCTCAACACTTCATTTCAATAAACAATGAAGAATTCGTGACAAAAGATTTTTGTTTTGGTTTTTCTTATTTTTGACAATGTTATTCCATAATAACAGTATGATTTTTTACACCATCTTAAAGTAGAGGTTTCAACGAAAAAAATTCCGTCCTGAAATTCTCAAAAATCAAAATTTTGTTAATCCACTTTTTTTATTGAAAATTAAGCCTTTTTTCAAATTAAATTCGCAATCAAAAAATAAATATTTCGCTTAAAAAAAATTACAGGTTATTTGAGACATAAAAATGTACATTTTCACTAAATTTCATTAAAATCGAATCATTCTTTTGGAAGATACAAATAACAAATAAAAAAATTGGTTTTTGGCGTTTTTCTCAATAGTTTTGAGGTTATGTTGAAAAATGGTTGAAATAAAGGTTGTAGATCTTTCAAATATCTACAACTTCCGCATTTAACTTTTTCGATAAGCGGTCTAGTTTTGCTAGAAATCATAAAAAAACACGTTTCACCCCTAAAAACACTCCTACCCCTCCCCCCACCCTACTTCTGGTTAATTGTTGGGATCCAATCGATTTTTCCCCATTTACCTATATACCATTAATCCTAAATTTTTCGACCATCCATATACTGCTAAGAATTTTTTTTGAAAAAAAATTATTGGCACAGGACTAATATCTACCAGAAGAATTAGATTTTTTACGAACAATCGAGCTTAACAAATCTGGACATAATTCACATTAAATGAAAGATGAAAGTATCGCAATGGTGCAAAAAAAATAAGCGCCCATTTAAAATCGGTTCACAAAATTTAATTATTTTGGTGTTAATATCGTTTGCCCAAAAAATATAAAACAAAATAGCATCGGAAAAAAGACACAACTTATGTTTTTTTAAATACCGGTATATTTTTGTATATTTTGAAAGATCATTTTTAACTGATTCGAAAAATATATTATTATAATAATAGTATAACTGACAAAATATTTCTGATAATTTCTGACAGTTTACCACTAGATTTTTATGTGAAATCCCAAGTATCCCAAGTATAAAAACAAAAGTTATATATAATATATTTTGGTGATAAGAAATAAAACAAATGAACATCAGAAAGTAAATTGCCAGTAAATATCAGAATAATTTTGTAATTTTTTTTCATGGCAACCTATGTATGTTTTATGCGGTACTGTTTTGCATAATATTTCCAGAACAGATAAATCAAAATGACTTTATATTATTATATATCTTAGGAATCTTATCGTGGCTGAATGGAGAAATCCAAAGCTATTAAAAATAAAAAAAAAATAAAAAAAAAAAAAAAAAAAAAATCTTTGGAATCAGAAAAAAGATCTTTCAAAATATGCAAAATGTACAGTTTCACTTAAAAAAATATAATTTGTGTCATTTTCTCTACTTTCTGACACCATTTTGCTGTGCTTTCTTTCACCAATAGATAGTTCACAAAAAAATCCACAATTTTTATTTTTACAGTCTTTCATATCTATCTAACTGGTCACATACGCATAGAACAATATTTTGTGAATTGCGATAAGTTCGTGGTTTCGAGTTTCGACACTAAATAGCATAGGCCCCAAAACTGAGTCTTGAGGCATTCCATAGAGTAATAGACGTTTATTACATACACTTTTACCCGAGCTTTTACCACTTAAAAGGCGTCGACGCATGAGTAAGACATGCATGAGCCACAGAAATTACAGTTCTGTGTGCGAGGAATCAAAACCTGTCTAGTAATAGTGAGTCAGAATTATCAGAATTAATTTTAGAATTAATCAAAGTCAACACATCCTTATTAAATCAGTGGATGTCCCGTCATGTATTCAAAAGCCAGCTTCTATTTTGGATACATTATTATTAGGCACATTATTGTGTACCGATAGGGTTTTTGCCTTAAAATGATGTTAAAAGGTGAATTGATTCTATTGAAGCATACTGACAGTCTGAAAGGTGATTGTTCTTGATTGTCAAAGTAATATTGTACTTTTCTTGTAATATGGTCTATATTTAAACTTGTATGTCCTCTGAGAAAGTGAAGGAGGTTAATTATATACAAAAATACAACGAATGATATAAATAAAAAGTGCTGGAAGAATGACTAATTTCAATTTACATAAAAGAACATAAATACGAATTTAGCTTGGTAAAAATGATAAGGTAAATAAATAACCACTAACCGGCAACCCACGCATAAATAACTCGGCGCAATCAGCAGTTATCAAGATGGAAATTACGCTTTTTAAATAATTTAAAATCTAACACACTGGTATATTAACAGTGAACGTGCCAACAATAAATAACATCCAAGAGTCGTTTTCATAATGGTCAACCACCAGACAGACTTAATCTAAAAATAGTAAGCAAAGCGAAAAACTCCGCGCGAACCAAATTTGTTTGTAAACAATTAATTGCTATTCGTGAATGGTTCAGTGAACTGAGAAGTTAAATAATAATATTTCATAATAATTGCGGGATAATTTTTATGTTAATGATATCGAGAAATTAAGGTGTCCCTCTTACTGCTTTATCTGACTACATATACAGGTTGTTCCAAATTGCTTGATTTTGACTGTTTCTCCTACTACAAGGCTACCTATTAGTGTTTATTATATATCTACATCATTATGTTGCAGAGCCCTGAGGATGGTAATAAATTTACCGAAACGTCGGCAATTTAATTAATTAGTGTTTGAATATAATTTGACCTGACACCCAAGAAATCTGTTTTAAATTATTTTGGTCTGAAAATCTATATCATATTGTAATTTAAGTTTATTTTAGAATCATATTTCTTTTTTTTGTTTTACTTATTGTCTTTAATTATCCACCAACATTACATTTACAGTATACGAATTTGTTCGCCCCTGGTGTAACATCCAACCGCGATTTCTATAAACGACCGTGTGTACTTTGAGGCGAATAACTTCCTAATGGGTTTGCTGTAAACAACTCCTTTTCCTTTTCAGGGCGTTCCAGGGATCTTCTGGTTGAGGAAAGTTACCTTACTCAATATTCTGTTAATTTTGATGCAATAAAAATGCATTTGATTCAAATTGAGTTCACTGACTTTACTGATGTTTGTTTTCAAATATAGTTCCTGCCAAATGTGCAGTGGCCTGTAATTATAACTATCTGAACGGTTAAAACAGCGATCATGCACACCTGTGGTCTTTGGAACACAGATGTCACCTTTGTCAGTGAAATAATGCTTTAGATAAGGTAGTGATGCATAAAACTTGAATTTTAACTGATCAAACATAGAGGTCTCTAATCTAAACAGATTTTATTCAATGAATTATCGACAAAGACAAATTAAATCGATTAATAAATAAACTAAGAACCTGCGATAACTTAAGGCTACATATAATCTATTTCACAAATGGTGTTATCCTTTTAATTAAATATAAAAGTTTAACATTTTTAGTTATTTTTATAAAAATGAGTTTCTATCATTAGTATACTATCAGTTCAGTGACATTGAAACTAAAATGGCCGCTGGAAGTGGATTGTTCTAGTGTCCAATTATACTACATGGAAACAGACCAGCTGTGGATACTCATTCGAAATTACAAACTAGGTGGGCACACGATATTTTCATCGTCTATTTTAGTAAATCCTGGGAATATCGGCAAATTATCTTGTGCAATATAAACGGTATGAACATACCTCGGCTTTTGAATTGTTGCTTTATATATTCTGCACGATTTTCTTTAATTTTCATTGCTCTTTTAGGAGCGACGTGGACATGGGGACGCTTCTTCTGCTTGCCCACCAACTCTCTTTTGTTTATATTTCCAAGGTACTGCCAGAAAATCTTCTTCGTCAAAGGACTCTAGAGATAGGAATATGTCATCTTGGTACGTATTTTCCCAAATATTTGCCTTATTCATTTGTAGAAATTATCATATTTTTAGCATCCTGGTCACATAATCTTTCTGTGGATACCCATCACGATATATTTCGTAAGAACCGATCTCTCACTACACGTTAATTTTAACGATTGTTCACTGCGTTTTAAAATTCACTTCACTGTTATTTCTTAGAGTCTAAATTTACAATGTGTCTAGCCATCTGACACTAGACTATTGGTTTCACATGAAACATTATGCTAATTACTTACATGTATCTAAACCAAGTGCCCCTATGTTTGATTCTTCGCTAGATAAAATTACAACTTTGCTCATTGTTTTAAATCACTACTAGTTTGTTACTGATTACTTATTAAACTATTAAAGATTACTTTCACTTTAGTTAAGATTATTTTATTAATTAATTTTGTGTTTTTTTCTTTATTTTAGATTGGACGAGCCTCATTTATGTGACTGGTCTCCTTGCTGTCCAGTTACAGGTGTTTGCAATAAGAAGATAAGTTTCCCAAAACTGGTATCCTTTAAAGCTATTTAGGTTTAGACATTCAGTTTTCTTACGTAATTCTTTCGCTGATTTTGAATTCAGAGGAAAGTTTTATTTCGGCAATTTTTTAAATTCATTTAATTTTTTAAAGAGTATTTAATTTATCTTATTTATTCAGAATATATATATGACAATATGTTCCGAATGATCTTGATTTAACTGAAGCTCTTTGAGGAGTATCATTTTTCTGGAACAGTTTTTTTGCAAGCTTCATGAAGAAAACATTAGACACCCAACACGCCAACGCCACAGTAGTAGAAGTAGATTCACGTCCTCGTCGATTACTATCACTGATCCATAATTTTTGGGACAGCTCAATTACAGTATTAATTAATTATCAGAGAGTTAGCGTTTTCTTGCTTCAAATACAATCAATTATGATTAATTGTTGAAATTGATAAAAAAAGATTATTGTAATCATTCTTACATAGAGAATAGTATTATTTACATTGCTTATGCAGTTATTATATCCGTAACATAGAAAATCAAGTGCTTACGCTCACTGTGCCCGTCAAGAATTTTTCAACTCAATCTGCTATATTTCACAGCACAGTTAAAAATATACCTAGAGGTAGAAAAATGTACTGAAATTTTGAAAATCATTAGTTTGAAAGAAAAGTAAAAGAAGAGAAATGAGTTTGCTTTTCTCTCTTTGATTATCAGAAAAAACTTGGCAGATTTAGCCCAGAACGAAAACTGGTTCAAAACTTAAGTAAAATTCGAGGTAAAATTGTTCTGTGGAAATAGCTTACAATATCTGAATTTATGGTGTGAGTAGTTTGAAAGTGTTAAAGATCAAGATCAAGAACTGCAAAAATGGAGGAGAGAAACTACATACATATATTCAAAAATATGTCCAGGCTAAAAATTTCTGAGTTGTTTGTTTGTTTGATGAGATAACTGCATTGAGAGAGCACATAACAGAGGATACAATTCGTGAAAGAAATGGACATAAATTGGAGACAGATTTGAAGTGGGTTGAAACTCTCCTGTATTTCCGTAGCCAAGCTATTCCTTTTCCAAACGTGATAACTATCATTGAATATTGTCTTTGTTTACGCTACAACTGAGAGAGTGTTTACTCATGTGAACAAAATCTGGACAAATGAAAAATCCATGCTTACAGTAGAAACACTAAAAGTTATGTTCCACATTGTTATCAAAGTGCAATATTGATTAAACATGTGACCAGTTTTATGAAAAAATAAAAGTGGACAATGAGTTTTTGAATAAAATACATAAGTCTGAAAAATATGTTATGGTATGTGTAGTTTTAACTTTTGTGATTTTTGCGATTTTTGTCTGTCATTTTTATTTTTATTTTTTTGTATAGTGCCTTTAGTAATTTAATTTATGATTAAGTCTGAAAAATGTTTTTTTTAGTTTTAAGTGTTTTTTATTATTATTTTCATGTATTTATTTTTGTTTGTTTTGTTTTTAAGATTTAGGTATAAATAAGTTTTAAAAATCAGTTATATTTTATGCAAAAATTAAAATGATTAAATTTTTCTTTGGAAGTATTTTTATTTTACATCGTATATTTTTTAATGGTTTTGTAAAATTTGTCACCCATTGGCAGAATTTCAATATGGTCTGTTTACCCTGTAGGTAATACAGACAAGAATATAAACGCATATCATAATTTTTTATATTGTCAAAATGCGACACGTAGAAGGTGGTTTATATGTTACTTTAGTGATCCAAGATCTACTTTAATACGTTCGTTCCTGATTATTACCGACAGGATGTTAACATCATTTTAATACAGTTTCATATTTAGATAACACGCAACTAACTCAAATACTATTACATAGATATCAATAAAAAATATCATTTATAAGAGTGAGGAATTTTATTTCGTTTCTGTTCCTAGAAAATTATAGAGCACAAAGAGAAATCGATTTTTCAATAACTTTGTGTACAGGAATAAATTAATCCAAGAAGAGTTATTTTAAAACATTCATTTGTTTTGTAACAGGTACCTAGTTTACTCATTTCGTAAACTTCATTGTGACATACTTCAATATAAAAAATGGGCTTAAATATCATTTTCAGACCTTATTATAAAAAATTATTTAGCCGACTTTTCTTGAAAAATATACTTTAAAAATGCATCGATTGAATCACATCAATCCTCAAATCCTTGGGCTTACGTGAACGTCAATCCATAACTCAATCAGGCAATTTCCTTTCAACATTCATTTTTTTATTCTTATCGCGAATATCCCTTGCGAGATCCCTTGCGTTTAAAATGAGGTTCTTCGATATTACTGATCTTAGAGATCAACTAGAACGAGAATAAGCGGAATATTTTAGAATTGCAGAAGCGTAAATGTGGCAAAATTTGGTATAAAACCCAAAACACAATATTCCCGAGAATATTCCTTATACTTTATAAGTGTAAAAAATATATTTTTCTAAGTGGGTATTTAACTTTCTGTTCGGAATTTCTATACAGAGGGTGCCTTTTATGAAACAAGAGCTATCTGAATATCAACACCTCGATCAACACTAAAGAAAAATTTTATATCGAAGTTGTCATTTTTTTTTATGAAACACCCTATATATTTTTGAAAATTTGAATTCTCCATGAAATTCTCTCTACTTCTATATAACGATATCAGTCTAAAATTTATAGTTCTTCTCAATGATATAAATGGAAATAAAATAAAGAAAAAAATATTTCATTTTATTGGAAATACATAGGCAGTTTATAAATAAACTGAATAATAATAGTATATTATTCAACGACCGTATAATGATGGTATTAATCACGAGGTGAAGTTTACGGCCACGAGCCGCAGGCGAGTGGCCTAAATCACCGAGTGGATAATAGCCATTATACGCGAGTAGAATACTATACTTTATCCACGACTATTAAATATTTTTGTTGTTTGTAGCAGAACAATATAATATTACAGCTAAATCAAGGAAGCATCTGACAGTAGTGATTAATGACTCATTAATCACTGCCGTGATTAATGGGTATTATTAAGGTCGAGCAAACAGACGTATAATGGGTACATTATACAATAGTCGTGGATAAAATCACTGACAGTAGTGATTAATGACTCATTAATCACTGCCGTGATTAATGGGTATTATTAAGGTCGAGCAAACAGACGTATAATGGGTACATTATACAATAGTCGTGGATAAAATTTATTTTAGGTACTTCTCATTTTAACATGTTTGTTTTTTCTCCAGGCTAGTGATTAAAATTTGTAAAACCGTATCCGCGAATATCTCCTAAACCATTTAGGATAGGTATAGGACATATTTAACAAAAGTTGTAGAGAATAATAGACCTATAAGATGCTGTATTATTACTAAGTCAAATCTTTTTTCTGATATACCTAATCTCGGATAAGGAACAGAGTTAAATCTGTAATAAGGTCTATAAGACAATAAAGGATACGTATTTACGACCAATTTTCATATCCACATTAAAATATAAATCGCAGTATATTTTTGAGGCAAGAAATATAAATCTTTCGAAATATAATGACGTGATCAGATAGAATTACATGACTCGTTATAGGGATATCAAATTTATGGCACATTTAAAATCTTACTGCCTTTTATTTATTAATTTTACTTCAGTGATAAAAGTAAGTAATATCTAACGCAATTAGTGTCCAAACTGAATACAAATTTGAACAAATCTTCGATGTTATCACATCCTTGATATTGTTTTAAAAAATCACGTCCGTTATTGCCCCTTTGTTACTTCGCACCATCTTCGCAATGGCTAATACAATTCAAATTTTTCACTTTAGTATATCGTTCATTTTATGAAAATATAACATACAGCGTGTCCCACTTTCAGTGGCGTACATTTTTACTAACTAACGCAATATTATTAATCAGCATGATTTGGAACCCCCATGCCTAAAATTTCACAATATTTTGAATAAGGGGCCCAGTAAAAATATTTTTCAATCATAAATAAATTGATAACTTGCTTGAAAACGAGCTTGAAAACCTCGTAAAGTCATTCCTCATTTTCAATTGACGACCAGCCTGTATCAGTGTTATGTACGAAATTCAAGCATATACAGAATTAGTTCGTCCCATAATGAAGCCCAAAATTAAAAGAATGATGAAGGAGATGATCGATTTTATTTAAAAAAACAGTTTGTTTTGATTAACCCCGCCTAATACTAAAGGCAAAAAATATATAACAGGTAATTTTTTTTTTTGTTTAAGGTTTTTGAGAAATTTCGAGAAAAATATATTAGTTGAGCAAATTTAAAAAAAAATGACAAAGTTGTAAACGAGGTTGTAAACGTTACATTAAAGACATTACTTTGTTTTAACCTCGGTTTTAACGTAGCACTCCGCAGAAGACCATATTTTCACATTTTTGAATAATCGTACATAAAATATGTTAAATATTATATTATTTCAGATTATTAGTCAGTCACAAGCACTAGTTATGATGAACATATTTTTAATAAACAATCATTTGTTTCTAAGTAATATATAACATGATTAAGTAGCTCTTTATCTTCAAAATAATCTAAGAATACTTAATGCAATCTATACCAAAATAAAGCTGAATGTATACAGGGTGTGCCAATAAAAACTCCCTGGTGAAATATTTCTGAAACTACAGGAGATATTTGAGTTCTGTAAAAGCCCATTGCTATAACATATAAATGGCTTTAGTTTTGAATACAAATAGTTTTATAATATGTTAAGGGATAGATGGCGCTGCGCTACAAAGAATTTTTTGGATGACAGGAGCTTAGAAATGTACCGTATGTTAAAGAGAGATTAATTTCAATTAGATTTAGTTCTATGAAAAAAATTCGAAAATCCAACCGTTTTCGAGAAAATTGAGTTTAAAATTTATAATTTCTGAAAAACTAAAATCCCAGTAACTTTCTTATAATAAATTTTAGACGGTAGGTAGTTCGCTTGAAACATTCTTCATAGAAAGGTAATGTAAAGGGTTATTCCGAGGGTTATTCCCGAGGTTATTCCATATATTTAGACAGCGTCTACCTCGCTTATTATAAAAGATAGAAAAAAACTTTAAATCCAAAAGTTGTATGGTTTGTCCTAAATCGCCAGAAAGTGTTGCGCAATATCACGAATAGATATTGGAAAGTTAAAAAAAAACACCAAGTTGGTAAATTTCTAATGGAACACCCGAGGGAACATCCCTCGGAACATCCTATATATTTTCAAAAAATCAAATAGATCTTTTTCATCAGAATTCAAAAATATATGTTGATAAGTTGATATTTTTTGGTTTAGCCGTTTTCGAGATATTTGCATTTAGCGAACGTGATTATATTGTTTTGCCCCAGTTTTGCCATATCGCGGTTGCCATGAAAAAACAAATGTTCCAAACGTCAATAATAATAATAATTATTGTTTATTAGGGTATCACATTTTTTTCGTTCTATCCGTAAAATGGGTTATACAGAAGGAGAAATAATTGTTTTTTCATGGCAACCGCGATATGGCAAAACAATATAAGTAATCACGTTCTATAAATTTATGCAAATATCTCGAAAACAGCTAAACCAAATATCAACATATCATATATTTTTGAATTCAGATAAAAAAGATCTATGTATTTGGTTTTTTGAAAATATATAGGGTGTTCCATTAGAAATTTACCAACTTGGTGTTTTTTTTAACTTTCCACTCGACTTTCCAATATCTATTCGTGATATTGCGCAACACTTTCTGGCGATTTAGGACAAACCCTACAACTTTTGTATTTAAAGTTTTTTTCTATATTTTATAATAAGCGAAGTAGAGGCTGTCTAAATATATGGATTGTACGAGGGATTGTACAATAATGTGGCAATAAAGTTTTTTACAATTTCCGGTTAAACCGGAAATTACATTTATTACAATTTTAAAGCGCCCGCCCCTGTATTTTATTAAACAATATTGAATAATAATATGTTAAAAAGTTTCTAATTTCGAGCACGGTTAACTGCATAATTAGGTAACGTAAAATATCTCAAAACCTCAAAGATAATATTTAAACCCGAGATTTAAACCTATATTTTGATATCACAAAATAATTTTCTGTCATTCAGTATCTCAAAAATATACCTAACCCGAGACCTAACCTAACCTAACAAGTAAAATTTATTTTCCAAAAAAATTTCTCTTCGGTGCTGTCTGCGTACAACTGTCCATTTAACAAATACCTACATATAAGTTTATCCAATATCTCTTTACTGAAATTATTATTTAAATCGAGATTTAAATATTTGAAATTCATAGAAAAATTTAAAACTGTCCCTACAGAAACCAAGCAAGCTCTACGTTTTCATTTGCATGGGCAAATTGGTTATAAGGTTCGTTATAAAAATTCCTCAAAAACTAAAAATAAAGTTGAAAATATACGTGTGAATCCTGCATACAAAGTGTGTTAGTTTTTAATAATCAAACAGCTAGAATATATTTAAGATGAAATTAAGAAGAAGAAGAAGACAACGAAGACGAAGAAGACGACGAAGTCGAAGAAGAAGAAGAAAAATACATTATAAATATACAATGCTGCAGTTTGAAATTACTTAAACAAAATTATGTGCAGAGATCCTTGATCAATATTATGAAGATGAGCAAAGCGTATTTAAGCAGAAGGATAGCTTTGAGTCATAAATCTAGCCATTTTTCAAGCGATGTTTTTTTTCTGAAAACTTCACGTAGATTATAGAAAAATTAATCTTTATTGTCAGCATTCAGTAGCTTAGTATATATTATTAAAAATAGGAAACGAACCCCGTTTCGGTGACTTTGAAGATAAACAAAACCACCGGTTACACTAATAATTACGTATTTCTACATTCTACATAATTATTATTAAAAAAAATATCGGAAAATATTGAAATAAGTATTGGTCCCATATGAAAATTAACGATCCAATATGCGAAATATTGCAATCCCAAGAATATTACAAATTAATATTTTTCGAAATATACTATAAATAAGTAACTGGAAATATTTCCCAATATTTGGAATATCTGTCATATTGAGAAATATCATAAATGTAATTATAAAAATAAAATAATACTACATAAGTATGTATAATTTTATTAGGAAATAGATTTAAAAAATTTGATTTTTTTAAATAAAAATTTAATTCAAAATGTTAACACATTCCTTTAACATTAGTTGACTGATAAATAATTGTATCATTGAAACCTTGATTGAAACAGATATTGAAATAAACATCGGCTCACAAAAAAACCTTTTGTTTATAAATATCTAGAAAATATTGTACCTATTGTAATATCAGTTTGGTAACTGTCAAGTCAAGTGTTAGAAATAGGTAAAAGACACTTATAAACAATTGTTTAAGTAGAAAAATCTCATCATAAGTCATACGATATATTATTAAACATAATATTACTTAATTTTATTAAATTCTAGTGTCCGAGCTGTGATATTAAGATTAGCCGTTCTCGAAAAAAAATTCCAATTCCAATGTTAATATCTTGCCACAGCGTGTAACCTCAAAATTTTGACAGAAAATTTAAACCATCTTCGATACCTAAACTTATTGAAGCTACATGTACTCAGGTACTTCAAAGAAGATATAAACGGTATCACGCACCTAGATTCCTTATGAATCACATCAATAAAAATTAATCTTGATTATTTTACAAACTTATTATTTTACATGGAGATCTTGAGATTATATAGCGACTATCTACCTAGTATAATAGAGATACGTGTATGTTGCTGTTTTAATTAAAGTCTCGGTGACAGTAGATTCTTTTTTTTAATTTATCAACTCTTGATCACTGATACACACAGAATGTGCTTCAAATATTTCCCAGTTTCAAAAGCAAAATGTATAATTGTGAGTAGTTATAGGTACCTACCTACCTACCTATATTTCACACTATTTGGGAATTAAGTACACTTACGTACATTAAATAAACATGCCTCTCATTTAAAAATTATATACCTAACTGATCTAAATTGTAACCATCAGATAATACCTACTTTAACATCAGAAACTTATCCTTTGTAAGATTTTTTAGAATTTTAATTGGAATGCATGATTCGCAACATGATCAAGCATGAGGGCTTAATATACCTATCTTATCATAATAATTACTCTCGTAATTACTATAAGCTAGGTCCCTACGAAACGGTGCAATCTACAATCTAAAGGCTTCAAGGAAAGTTGTTTATGTAAGATATTTTTTATTGTATTGTTTCTGCCTCGTTCGGTAGGTACTAGTGGCTCATCAAAACTTGATTCAATTCAATTTAGATTTAATAAAATAAGGAATCACGTATAAACAAAGTTGATACTATTTTAATAATTTCTTATTATAGGCGAGCCTGAAAAAATAATTTATAGAAAACGTAACAGAATACAAAACAAAAAATAAAGAAGGATCGTACCTATATTTTTTTTATTAAATACTACCAGGTATGTATAAATAACTTAAAAACTGATATCTATCTATATTATTACATCTAAACTGTGTCATTGCTTTATTTTTATAAAGATGAGTAAATGTTTACTGTTCTATTAAACCCAATTGTAATCATGTAGGTAAAAAGAGTTTTCTTTTACTAGGTGCTTCACTGATGTATTATATAATTGCCACAACTAGAAAGGTATTTATTTTTGCAACAGTACAAAAAATTCTTCTAAATAATTGGAAATCGTACCTCTTGAAAAAATGCATCCATGAAGCCATCGCGACCCTCGACGTTGACAGCAACATCATCGGGTCCGACATCGTCATCGTCACTTTGTGCCTGAAATGAGAAAAAAACAAAAAATAATAACAAAAGATTCACACCTCAAACAATTAATGACAGCTCTAAAGGGGTGGGGCTTGATGTGACATTTAACTTAGTTCTTTTTTCACCTAACCTAATAGTTTAATTTAACAATCAAACATTTAGCAACAGTTAACTGGACAGCTGAATCTGTTACTGGTTAATTTAATTTATTGAGTAATAAAGTTGTCATTGAGGCAAAACAATACCGTCATACAATTTTGATGAATTTAAGTAAAAATTCAAAGTAATTTTATGATTTTGCAGAAAATTCAAAACCTACCGCAACGAGGGCTGCTAATCTATCCTTTGTCATCTTGACCCGATTTCAATCACACACCACTTAAAACTTTAGTTTTATAAAATAATCCCATTCAAATTGTTTAAAAGCCACCACAACTATAGAACTAGAACAACCGACAAAACGGAGCGAACAACCACCAGTCCTCCACACAAAAATCGATAGAGTTCTGCAGTGCCGTCACTTTTTTGCGCATGTGCGACTGACGTCAGATTTTCACGTGACGTCACAGAGTAATTTCTGAATTTAAACGGTATTTATTCAAAATTTAACATTAGAATTTAAAAAGTAATAGGAAATATGTACATTTTGGATTTTTTGACTTCATTCTGTTCTAACTTTTTGAATAAACTGTTTTAAAATATAACGTTGTGGCGGGTTCGTTAGGCACCTTGCCTTGGTATCTTGTGAACGCCATTGTGAACTTTAACGACTTTGTAAGAAGGCCTCAGTAATCGGTGATTTTCTGTGCCATCGGTGTTTATTAACAATATTTCTTGTTAAGGTAAATTTATTTTTTTGTGTAGAACCTAATTCAGTGGACATTTTAGTGGTTTTGTGATTATTAACACAGATAAACGTAACTAAAGTCGGTATCTTAATGTCAAAATCCTATGATACGTTTTTGTAGCGCCATTTGGCTAAAAATTAAAAAGTCCTAAAACGTGTCCAGACGTTTTTCAATTGTTTCTCAGTCGAGATGTTTAAGAACCTTCAAAATTGATTATTTTGTAATATTTGTGTTGTGCACGGTTAATTCTACTATAGGTATTCCAGAAAATTCTCTAGGTGTTAACAGAGCATTTATATTTTGTAGGTGCTTAAAACTAAGAGACCATGGCTGCAGAACCAGAAATGCCCACCTTTAAATGTGTGCTTGTCGGAGATGGTGGTACCGGCAAAACTACTTTTGTAAAACGTCACTTGACTGGTGAATTTGAAAAAAAATATGTAGCCACTTTGGGAGTCGAGGTGCATCCTTTGGTGTTCCATACTAACCGAGGCCCCATTCGATTTAATGTATGGGATACTGCTGGGCAAGAAAAATTTGGAGGCCTTCGCGATGGATATTATATTCAAGGACAGTGTGCCATCATTATGTTTGATGTTACGTCTCGTGTGACATACAAAAATGTACCAAATTGGCATAGGGATTTGGTTAGGGTCTGTGAAAATATACCTATTGTTCTTTGTGGCAACAAAGTCGATATTAAAGATAGAAAAGTTAAGGCCAAAAGCATCGTTTTCCATAGAAAGAAGAACTTACAGGTATGTTTCTTTCAGCGTTTTGCTATGTTATTCCCGCCATTTTGAGTTTGAGCTGTAACTCCAAAATAGTTTTAATTTTTTACCCACTATTTTAAATTCATATATTGATAGAATATCTGACGATGAAATTTTATGGTAAATACGTTTTTTATGTGTTCAAACTTGGGTTAAAACACATCAAACATAACCTCTGAAATCTTTTTTTAGTTCTTACATGTCCAGTATATCTTGTTACATGTCATTCTCATTTTCGATAAATAAATATAGTTAAAACGGCAAGAAATCTATAATGCCAACTTGTGCGATCAAAATTGCAATGAATAGTTACACGTTACAACTTTATAGGAAAGTATTACGAAACAAGATTAGTTGATGTTTAAAAAAAGAATGTGTTGATATTAGTTTAATAATAACTATTGTTGATTATTACCGTCTAATATTTATTACTTTATTAACAATTTTTCTTTCAGTATTACGATATCTCCGCCAAATCAAACTACAACTTCGAAAAACCATTCCTATGGCTTGCTAGAAAGCTTATCGGTGATCCTAACCTAGAATTTGTGGCCATGCCTGCTTTAGTTCCCCCAGAGGTTCAAATGGATCCACACTGGCAACAACAAATCGAAAAAGATCTGAAAGAAGCCCAAGAAACTGCCCTGCCAGAAGATGATGAGGATTTATAAATTATTCATCAAACTTTGTAAAATAATTTTTTTTAAGACTTAACCGTTAAATTAACTTGTGTGAAGCCTATTTATTGACTGGGCCATTGATATTTTTATATAATATACATGTTTTCTAAATTTGTTAATGAGTTTGTTCGATACATGTTCAGATGGGCTTTGGAATGATTGCGGAATGATTGAAAATACATGCTTATAGAATGTTTCTCATTGTATTTATTCATTTTCAGTTCTTATTGTGAAATAGACAATAGTGTTACTTTAATAATAAACCGTTTTTTCAATATTTGCTCGCTCTTTCGTTTTACTATTATGAAACTATGATTAAATTATTACTTATCAGTAAATGTGGGTATTCCAACCACCTCACTGATAAAATGTGGCCTGTGCTTGTCCAAATTGAAATATCTTGTGAAATCAAACGCACACGCCTTTGCCTAGATTATATTCAGGTAACTCAACTGTTGATTGGCTCTCATTTTGAAAATGACCAATAAGAGAAAGTTCAATCTGTTGATTGTACTTGAGTACTAGGTACTCTGTGACTCGAGCATCAGGTAATGATTTTACATGATAATTCAATTGAAGTATACTTATATGAATTCAAAAAAAATGATTTCTTGGTTGTGATCGTACATTTGAGCTAGATATGAAACGGATCTGATGACCTACTCACGTTCTGTCATTTATAGTACTGTGTTACTGATAACATGGTAGGTACGTACTTTAATGTAATTTTCAGAAATCAACACGATTTTTTTAAAGTGATGCAATACCACAACTTTTTAAATACATATTTTTAATTTTAACATAAACAAACCGTTTAATATTTTTTTAGTTGTCAAGAAATCGCATTAAAAATTGTTTTTATTTTTATTCTATGCTACCTCTTAATGCTCGGTATATAGTATAATTTAATAATGCAAATTACAGACTTCTCAAATTCAGATTGATCATAAGAGTTGAGACTTATGGAATGAGGTAGAAGACAGAAGGGCAATATTCCTCATTTGTGAGCACTACTTTTAGAATATGACGAATAATTCACATTAAGGTGTTCTGTTCTATTACATGCAAATTCCCACCTTTTTTTCTATTGAAGTTATATTTATAACCTAGGGGGTTCTGCAATGTATGAAGAAAAAAATTTTTCAGGGCTTAAATCTAACGAGGATACTACCTATAATCTAACATTTAAAAACAAAAATGTTCCTATTTTTGGTTACCTTCTAAATACTCATTAAGCCTTTTAACAGTAATAATGAAATCAAATTATATAACAAATTAATTTTTAATGTTTATAAAACAAATACAATTTAAATTATTTTTACAAGCAAGTGTCTACCTATTACATATTTTATTTAACTTAATGCAAGAAGTAAACTATTTGCTACTTGAACCAAATGTTAATTTCTAGGAATATTTTGAAATGAGATTTTCAAGATATTCTTGCAAATTTCTTAAAAAATGATTATCTTAACCACACGCATCAAACCGTAGTAAAGAATATTGCATTCAGGATGTACAAAGACGATTAAGCGAGTTTATTTTTGAAGAATACTTGCAAGAAAATTAAAAAAATTTAATATCAACCTCTTTTCATTTGAAAAACCACCTAAAAATCTACATTGTTTTGGTCAAGTAATTTATTTCAATTCAAACATATAAATACATGATGATTTAGGTCAATTGATATACAAATATGTAATTCTCTTTTTTATTAAATTAAAACAAAAAGCAACACAGTAAAATATATAAGATAAACCTAACTTATGTAATATACAAAACATCGTTTTTCTACAGCTTTTGCAGTTTGACAAAAAAGGAAAAGAATTAATTGGCAATACCAACTAACTTCATTGAAACCTTTAAAAACTGTAATTATTTACTATATAAAATGTAATCAAATTAATGTGGACGAGAAAAAATCACCTAATTTGCTTGTTTCGCTTTCTTCTCTCTTGCCTTTTTACCTTCTGTCAGTGTTTGTCTTTCTTGTTCGGTCATTAAAGGCAACGTTTTAGTAACTACCCCAGTTCCTAACGTTTGTGACCCATCTCTTATTGTGAATCTTTGACCTTCTTCTAACACCATGGGCCTTACCATTTTCAAAATTAACCTATAGAATAAATTTTATGTAAAACAAAAAATAACTGGATTTTTTTATGATGACAATACTAGCAGCTATATTATTAAAATTGAGCTCAAATTATGATAATGCATATGGTTTGGTTAATGTACAAGGTAATCATTTATATTTTTACATCCCCCCTTAACTTTGTTATTTTTGAAAAAAGAAAAAAGTGTAAAGACAAAAGTTTTAATTATTTTTACAAAGATTTTATATACGATATCAGAAAAATAATTGAGTAACGCTTTTTGTTTGATAACATGCTGTACGTTTTTGCGGAATATGAAAGAGCATGAAAATAGCATTTCAAAGATATTTAACACTGTATATTTCTTTTGCAGTTTTTGGACTATTTACTTTTTCATACAGCGTATGGTTTGTATTACTCGTGTAAGTGTTTTTAGCATTACTCCGATAATGATTTATCACACATTTTATACCAAATAAAGTCAGCTCTTTACCTAGAATCTTCCCCAGGCATAACCATCTCTTTATCTGGAACAATAACCTGAACAGCACAGTCCCACGTTCGGCAAAACATTTGAAGTTGAATATATGAAGTAAAAGGTTTTTGGCGACCTCCTTCTTCTTTGTTTAAGATATAAACTTGCGCCTCTATATTATCGTAGCTTTTGACTGTGCCTGGTTTAGCCATTACCATACCTGAAATTATTTAAAACAATAATCCTTTAGCATAAAATTTTACATATTGTTCTTTATCATGTCTGTAACAATTCATATTATACAGTAAATTCACTTTTCAACCAAAGCACTTTCTGAGTGAATAGGAGAGAATAAAGCGAGAGCGCTAACATTCTGAGATCGACATGCAGTCACGCATGAGTAGTGCTCTCGCTTTACTGCTATCTCCTATTCACTCACAAACTGCATTGGTTCAAAAGTGAATATACTGTATAAAAGGTTATATTAATAAGTAATAATACTAGTGGTATTAAAAGTACTTACATTATAAAAGAATGACAGAATGATTACTATGTGAAACAAAGATTTTGAAAAATTATAGAAGAATCATTTAATAGAAAGATGATAAACGTTTGGTCTATGAATAATAAATTTCCGCCAACCAAAATTGACGTTATTACAACAAGATTAAAATAAAAACTGTTAGATACATTTTTCCTAATAAGTAATAGCATTAAGTTTGGAAATATTTCCAAACTTAATGGTAATAGTTAAAATACGGAAAATTTAATGACCCACCTCTTTTAATATCATCCCTCTTGAGACCCCTTACGAGAGCACCAAGTTGATCTCCAGCTTGAGCTTCTTCCAGTATTTGATGAAACATTTCAACGCCTGTTACTGTACTCTTTAATACCTTGTTATAACCAACAAATTCACAATCGGCTCCCTTCTTAAGTACACCCCTTTCCAACCGGCCAGTGACCACCGTACCACGTCCGAGAATGGAATAAGTGTGCTCAACGGGTAACAAAAATGGTTTGTCTAGTTCTCTAATAGGAGTTGGAATGAATGTGTCAACTTCTTTAAGCAATTTCAAAATAGCTTCTTTACCAATTTCCGGATCTTTCCCTTCTAATGCGCATAGTGCAGATCCACAAACAATAGGGATGTTTTCTCCGTCAAAACCCATTTCAGTCAATAATTCTCTGATCTCCATCTCAACTAATTCTACCATTTCTTTATCTGCGGCATCTACTTTGTTAATAAACACAACAATATGATTTACACCAATTTGTTTGGCTAAAAGTAAATGCTCTCTAGTTTGCGGCATAACACCGTCAGTGGCAGCGACAACCATTATGGCGCCGTCCATTTGAGCTGCCCCCGTAATCATATTTTTAATGTAATCTGCATGACCAGGACAATCAGTGTGACCATAATGCCTGTTTTCAGTTTGGTATTCAATGTGAGCTACGTTAATTGTAATACCTCTTGCCTTCTCTTCGGGTGCGTTGTCTATATCTTGGTATTTTCTGGCTTTGGCAAGCTTTGAATCAGCCAGGACTTTAGTTATTGCAGCTGTAAGAGTAGTCTTTCCATGATCAACATGCCCAATTGTACCTACATTGCAATGAGGTTTCGTACGTTCAAAAATCTTCTTTTCAGCATAACACCGTTTTTGATTGTATCTAGGGACAGCAATTTGAAGTGTTTTAGCATAGTTATGGAATTTACAAATACCTCCATTTAAAATTAGTTGTTTTAAACTACGGTGCACGGCTGAAAAAAAGCCGATTATTTTTTAAACCTTTTATATGGAAGAGATTTATGTATTACCTGGTGCTAATGCTCTAGCCACAATTATGGAAGTCATTTCTCAAATGTAACTCCTAAATAATCCTAATTACTTGTTATGTAAAATTTTAATTTTGCTTGAATTCAGCATGGGCCATTATTTAACCATAAAGTAAATATGATTGATTGAAGAGGGCGACAAATGGCGAGAAAGTTCCTAGATTTAGGCGGCTTATTTAAAATTCAAAGTTGGGAACGTTCAAATATTAATACGAGTAAAATAATAACAGTAAAAATTTTCTTAAGTTCCTATCTATTTACTATATGTGTAAAATAATAAATTATGAATATATCTAACTTGAATAATATACTATTCCTAGGTAATACAATAATGTACAATTGAGACGTTTAAAAGAACAAAAATAATTTTAAGTTTTTTAATTAAATTATTTGCTTTTATTATCTATTTTTTAATTATTTTCCTATCTATAAGCCACATATATCGACAACCATATACTACATAGTTTAAAATCATCATTATCAAAGTATATTTTCCTGGGGGGTACGAATATGGTGTAAATAGTGTTGCCTATATAGTGGGTGGGTCATTGGGTATGAATTTGGTGTAAAGAGTGTTGCCTATATAAAAAGTTGGTCGATCAATATACATATGCACAGGGCGGTACTTGAGATTTTTGTTGCTACGAATTTTCCTTATTTTATTGTTTTAAATTATCTTCTATTTTGAAATGACAAATTGTCTTACCTTATTCCAAAGAATGTAAAGTAGTGCAGGTGTATAATAATAATATTATCAGTATTTTCATCGCAACTCCCAAGAACATGCAGTCTGGAATAATGCTAAAATAACTAAATAAAAAATAAAATTAACTTATAAAATGTATTCCAGAATAGCTTCCGAGAATCGCAACGAAAATGTATCAATCATTACTTTATCAGGTCTTGAACGGGAGAAAAATTGAAGTTCGTTCCTAACTCGTATTTACCTAGATTTAAGTTAATCGTCCTCCAATTTCCCTAATCTTCTGTTCCATATTATAATGATTGAAGTCATTGAAGAAAACCCTATGAAACCTTATTGGCTAGATTATATAGTGAAGCTCAGCAGGTACACCCAGCCAGCTGATACAAGTGCCTCTGGACACACAAATATTTAATAGGTACATTGTTATTTATCACAAATTTTATTTTCGGAAATACTTAAATAAATTCTAGAGGAATTTTCAGACAGTGCCCATCCTCATACATAAACGTAAATAAGTAATGGACATACATAATACATCAAAATATAAAACAGTAGGATATGGGTGGTACCTATACAAGTATTTTCACACACTGTCTGGTAGGTTTAGTTGAATACAAATTGAAATTCTTATTAGAATGCACTTAAATATCTGCGAGCAGACGGAATAATATAACTAAACATTGTAAACGAGATGTGCCATTCCATTCTTCAACAATCGTGAGAACATTTTCAATGATATCATGCACATTACGCTAAGCTTAAAAAAAGTTTAGTTGTCCATGGGTAACAATACGATATTAGGTTAAAAAGAATTTAAATAAATAAATTACTATTATTAAGATAATTAGACAGACTTTACATTGTTATTTAAAATAATAGTGATCTCATATAAATGAAAATTAATAATAATCTTGAGAACACAGTGAGAACCTATAGTATTCACCGTGTGTTTATTGGTTATCACAAAAAAAAAGATATATCAAAAATCTAGTTTTTTGTCTTAAGGTAAAACCTATATTCTCGGGGAAATTAAACCGACGATAATTTGGGAAATCCTGAATGAATGAATATATTATTATTTATAATGTGATCTTTGTTGCACTATATTATAAACGGGCAATTTCGTGTGTTATTACTCATTTCTAGTAGAATATTAATTGATAGGTAATTATTTTATAGTGCTAGAAAACGTGGTTACAATTTTTTATACTGTGCAATTAAATTGTGATGTTTTTGTAAAACATAACTGTACAGCTATTTCAATATGCAGTGTTTAAAATAGGTATACAAATTTCCGGCAATATCAATAGAATAGGAAAGTTGTAAATGCTAGTTGAGTTAATTGTGGATTTCTTATACATATGTCATTATTTATATCTAATAATATTTGATTATTGAAGAATAGAAAAGGAAATTTCAATTTAACAATTACATATTATACAGGGTGATTCATAAGGAATGGGTAATATTTTACCTGCAGATTCTATAGCGGAAAATATAAACTTTTTGCTTAATAACTGGTGCTAAAATGTTAATACTTACTGAGATACAGGGTGTTAAAGTTATAAAAATAATTCAGTAATGTTGTTATATTTCAGTTATTTTTTTACACATAAACATGAAAGTCAAGTCATGCATATAAAAATTTCACTAAACTCACTGAACTAAACCAGGCTTAAACGTTCTATGAAATTTAAATTATCACTTTTCAAAAATCTATATAAATAAAAAAAAATTGCTTGAGACTCTTTATAGCTGAATGACAATATCCTAATGGAACAACAAAGGCTCTTGTGCGATATTTCTTAAACAGCCATCTTAATGCAGTCTTTCAATCCTTTTAATTTTTGCGATTTAGTCTTACAGACAATTGATTTTAAATGACCCCCATTATAGAAGATAATTTAAAAAATTTAAATTATTAGAGATTTAATTATTTGAGTTAATAATAAAATTTTCAATTATTAAATAAAGAGGATGTGGAAAGAAACCACACTCATTCTGTGGTTTAATTGTCGACCATCGTCCATCAAGATCAAATTTTTTTGAAAAAAGAAATAAATTCAGCAGTAAAGGGGGTTTCTCCTATAAATTTTCAAATTTTGTTTAAGTTGTGCCATTTATTTATATCCTTTCTTATTATATCCATTTAATATATTATAAAATTGGAATAATTTTAAGATAAAGGAAGTACAAATATGAAAACTTCTAAGGAAAATACAACCTAGCTCCTGTGCCAATATAAAACAATAAGTATGTATATCCTTTAAACGGTGCAATGCTGACACGACTGAAGACGTCGAGAATTTAATCATTTTATTATTGTTAGGAACTTGGGTACAACTGCGTGATAATAATTAATAACAATGAACTCATAAACATATTTCAGAAGGTAATAAGAATTATTAAACAATTAGTTCTCAAGCATGAAGGAATTAAATCATATCGTATCATTATTTAAGTTTACATTTTTTGAAATTTTAATATTGTTTGTTCCTCTGCAATTTACTTTAAATGGAGAACGAAAAAAACTGAAAAAAATCAGCGAAATTCCCATTATTTTAACACTTAAATTATCCTGAAAACTCAAAGTTTCCCTGATGGACTAGATATACTAAAATTTTCTTTTTGTAATAAGTCGTTGCTGTAATAATTTATCAGCATCGTCATCGTACCGTGAGTATATATGCAGTTTATTCTTTTATCTTTGGTTTATAGACATTTAGAATATTATGGGCTGCTAATTGTCTAATTATTGGTGCTGGTACAATCACTTTTTCTGTTTAATTATGTTTTCTTTTGAATCTGTTCATTAGCTTGTTTGAGTCATGGGCACATCGAGAACGCTTTAATATCATTTGATGCAATTCTACGTATGTTCTAATAGTAAACCTCCTTATTTTATATCGTACCAAAAATACATAAATTAAACATTTCTTTCTTAAAACGTTTTTTCAATCGCCTCTCAAGTTACAGAAGTAACTCCTAAAAAATCTTAGAATTTTGTGTTAGGTAAAGAGAGACGAGGCAATACAAATTTATTGTGGAGTTCAAGAACAGTTGTTAGTGGTCAATTCACAGTGTCATAGATGGCAAAATTCTTACTCAGTATACTGGATCTGTTATAGCTGGAAATACTGTTTCATATTCGTTTTAAAAAACAAAAACTATTTTCCAGAGAAACTTCATGAAAATGCAAATTACATATTCCTAAACTTCATAATATTAGAAAGCACAATGGATATTATAAGTATTATAAATATTATAAATCAACCTATAACAAATTAAAAATATAATGTCAATTTTCTGCAGTATATTTTTATTAAAATACTACCTCCAAATAAATTTAAAAAAACATACATTAAATGCAATTCAGGTAGGAAAAATCACTGTGTCTTTGATATAATCTAATATTCATCTCCTTCATCAGCTTCTGCCTTAATAGAAACCACAGTGATTTCTTCGTAGTCCTTCTTGAAAAGTTATTATTTGTTTTATGCCTAGAATTTGATTTTACATGACATTTCATTTTGGCAATCCAGTTACCAAACACTCTGTATACAACATTGTCAAAAATAAAAAGCCAATTATCAAAGGATAGTTTCGCAAACAGGATTAAACTTAAATAAATAGTATTATGGAATTATTAAGTAAGTATTTGTATTAAGACAACCATATTTTCAATTAGAAAATGACTTTTATCAAAAGGATTTCGGTATGGCAATGAGGTCTCCATTGTCACCAATATTAGGTGTAATATATTTTTGAAATATTTTGAAATTTTTAGATACACACCGGCTATTTAATGGAAACATGTTCTTGATATTTTTGCATTTTGGTCTACTGGAATTGATTATAAACATGCTTTTAGAAAATATTAATGATAAACCTGTGACGTACTTCAGTTTTTAGGCAAGAACATGCCGAAGTGTCACTATGGCACTCGAGACGGCGGCGGTGCTTTACTCGGGCGCCAGTTTCTGTTTATAGTGCAGAAACAGCTACTCGGGCAGCTACAGTGAAGAAACGGATATTCCAGTGGGACGTTGGAAAAATTAGACTTCGTTGCGGAATAAAAGGCACAGCTAGTATCACAATTAGATTTATTCAGGTCTAGTTATATATTTATCACATAAACAGGAACAAGATTAGCAAATGCGGTTATTACTATAAAAGCTCTAATCTAATTACATAACTACATCTAGTAGGGATTAAAAACTATTCCAAATACAGGGCTACGGTTACTACATGTAGCAGGACTTAAAAGCTATTAGCAATATAATTATACAGTTACTTTAAAGCACAATCCTAAGCACAAACTACGAGGTGGCAGTGCAAGTATCTAGCAAGGCGGGCAGGCGGTTAACTAACGGTTACAGAACTAACAGCAAAGCGACGTACGGATACCAGAATTAGCTGAAGCAAACACCAAAAAGCATACAAATATTAAAACAGACTATTTACAAATGACAGATTTGGTTAAAGCGTAGTATAGACTGAAAAAGTAAGGTTATGGGTTAATAAAACCAACAGTGGGCTTCCCTTCGTGTCTGGAACTCGAGTACTGAAAGAAAAAAACTTTAAGTTTAATATTGCATGTTACGCTCTTTACCGCTGTATACCGGAGGATCGCGTATATACAGCATAGACCAACAGCTAGCTTGCTTCAGCTGAAAGAGAGTAAAATAGTTACTGGAACAAGTGTTTAGCAGCAGCGAACTGAAAAGGAATTAATGATTGGTATCGTGAGTTACGCTATTTACGTATACGCTGTCTACCGGAGGATCGCGTGTATACAGAATAGACCAACAGCTAACTCATCTTCAGCTGGAAGAGAATAAAATGATTACAGGAGCAAGTGGCGGACAGCAGCGGACGGGTATTCAATGTAGTTCTGTCGGATTCGGAATATCAATACTCAGTAAAATATCGGAGTAGTAGGGATGAACGCAAAATAAGCAGCGCAGTGAATAAATGCGTCACGGCTGGACTTTGTCGAAATTCGGGCCCTGGTTAACTTACTCACCTCTCTTGGATTCGGAATATCAATCTTCTATCAAATAGCGGCGTGGTAGGGATAAGCGCAATGTCGCAGCGCTGTGAATAAATGCGCCCCGGCAAGGTTCTGACGTAGGGCAATGTTTGAACTACTGGAGCGCTGCATCGACACGTCTACATTCGCTGGCTGTTGCGGCCGTACTGGTCTCGGCGCGTAACGCTTTTCACTCATAGGTGTTGCCGGGGAGGGACAGATATCAGCGCGGTATATTATTTGTTTGCTGATATTAATTACGGATTTAGTTATTATTTAATAATAACAGGACAGTTTCTATTATAAAACAAAATAATTAACTGGTTGCAGGTGATAATAATATAGGAATGCGGAAAACAATAACTTAATTCTATACGGGGTGTATCGAATAATATTATATTTAACAGGGACTAGTAACGAAAAAATCACTTCGTTACAAACCATGGCATCTATTTCGAGATGGGAAAATTCCCATTTGTTGAAAATTCCCAGAAAATTTCCATTGAAAACTTCTGAAACTTTTCGGAAACTTTCCTTTTTTTTTTTCATATTCAAATTGTATACCAATTTTCTTTGACCTTTCCAAAAATACCCAATATGTGATGGTTTATTAGGTTAAAAGTACCACTACCTCTAATAGAAGAAAATTGAAATAAAGCATTGATTTAGGGATGAACAATATACCTACGAGATGCAAATGGTAAAATGCGAAGCCAAATCTGGCGGCGAGATTCTCAGTAAGAAAAGAAACTAATAACAGGCTACTACGCTCATTTACTATTCTCAGTAAAGTTTTAATTACAATCAAAATGAGAATACTGGCGACAAGAGAAATTGAAAAACAATTTGCGAAAAAAAATTCGTAAAACCTCCCTGCCTGTCCCGAAAAATCCTGAAATATATATTTGAATTTTTTTTTAATTATCAAAATAATTTTTAATACAATCTAAGACACTGGTTTTTTGCTTTTGAAAAAAATGTAAATGTTTAGAAAAGTTAATAGCATTTGAAATGTTTATTGGCTTGAATCTTAGTTTTAAAAAAATTTACAAATCATTCAAAACTAATCAAAGACAATCTGGATATTTTGAGGTTAAATTACGTGACGCGATATACAACACTCAAAGGGAATATTTCCGGAAAGTTTCCAGGAAAATTTACAGGTAACATTTAAAGGAAAGTTTCCTTTACTCTATTTATTTGTTCCCGAAAACTTTCCAATTTTGGAAAATTTCCGATTTGGAAAGTTTCCAATTGCCCATCTCTACATCTATTAGATTCATATTAGAAATAGAAAGTAGTAACGAATAGCAATATCGATACCTCATTAAAAATTATAACAATGGAAACGAAATTTTGGACATTTAAGTTAGCAATTTTCCTCTTTTTATTTCAACCCCTGAGAACCATTGCAAGACCCTCCGCGAAAACGAAATTATGGGCAATTTATTGGTTGTGAAATTAATAATTTTTTGCTTGTTAAAAGTCGATCAAAATCTTCATGCAACTTGCATTTTAAATAACTATCTACGAAAATGAAATTACGAACAATTAATTATTTCTGGAATTACTAATTTTTCGCTTTACTCCAAGCCCCAAGGGTAGTTTCAGCCTTTCGCCGATTAACATTTACGTCCATATTAGTTACATTTTTATTAACTAACCGCCGAAGCGAAATTATGGGCAATTATTTGTGTAACCTCTACTATTTGAATTGTTTCAAATTCAAGTTTAATCCCTGTAACCGTTAGCAAATCTATTAACATTTACACAAGGAGTTTACCTACATTTTAGTTAAATGCTGTAAGAAAATATATTGATATTGCTTCTCGAGTGACCCCTCTTTTTATTTTGACGAACATCTATCATCTATGGTACTTTGGGTGCTTCCGCAAGTACCTATCGGTTTCTATCTTTGATTGCTGTTTTCACACCGGTTTGGAGCGATTTTTGTTTTATAATATTTTCAAAAGGTGTAATTTGAAATCTGTCGGCCAATTTTCCCTCTGATTTTGGGAAACATATGATTGCTATATATAGGTATACTAAAGGTATGTTATGAATATTTTAGAAGGAAATTGGAGTACTCTTCTCCTATATTATGATACGGCTAACCGGCCGCAGCTAATAATGATTATTATTATTTTGAAGAAATTAAACTGAAATAATTAATTTCATAAAAAGAACAGTTTACTGGAAAAATTCGTTGTGACAGTGAATTCTAGAACTAAGGCCTTCTCGCCACGGTAATTAGTAAAAGTTGAATTTAACAAGTGCTTGTAAATTCAAATTAGTGCTCGTTCAATTTTAATTCGTGTAATTCACCGTATCAATACAACTCGAAAATCAATACCCGGTTAATTTAAACAAATTACAAGCTCCATCTGCGATAACAAGGCGAGTAAAATAGAAAATACGTTTCACACAACAATAATAAATAAAAAAAGTTTTCCTTAGAACTCGATGACCCTAATTGCGGTAGCCTCATTTCAGACTTAAAATTTTTGTTATTAAACTAGGTTTTAATACCATGTAATTTTTCCTGTTTTCTGTAACAGTTAAGTCTGTACGTTATGTACTGCATTTTATTATAAATTCTAACTGTGTAAACCGCACCGCAAAAATGTCATCAGCCCAATAAGTTTTATTTATATAGACCGACGTGAGGCAACTAAACCACATTCCTTGACCACTTAAATCAAATCTGCTTTTTAGTACAAATATATTCAAATATATACATTTGAAGAAATAGGTAGGTGTGGCATATCAAGAATCTGATTCAAGTTACTTTGAAACTGTTTTGGGAAAAATGTTTCAAAGTAAAATATTATTCTAATTTAAACCATTAGAGCATAAATTAAAAAGATAGTTTCTATCTATTGTCAAAATAGGATATAAATTAATTATAATTTTATTTGTATTTTGTAACCTACTAGGTATATTTAACAACTTGTTCACATTTATCAAATGGTTGATAATAATTATTGTCATCTCTATAATTTTTTTTATAATCACTTTGTTACAAATGTCGCTAGGCTAATCAATTTGGTATCCGTTCAGAACAAAATTACTTTTAATCAATATTGTCATTTTAACCTTTTTACTTCACACCCTAAAGGAGCGCCGTCGTGAAAAGCAACACAAAACAATTAATAATAGCGCCCTTTTAACAGACTGTATCGTCATTTATGTCGAATCCCCATGGGGTGGAAGTTGAAAGTTGTTGTCAACTTTAAAGCAGCTTATAATTTAGCACCATTATTAGAAAGTTCAAAAGCTTATTTACCAATTAATTGGCTTGAATTTTAAGTGCCCTCAATAACAATTCAGTGGCTGATTACACTTTAGTCTTGTTTGCAACTACCAATCCATTTGGTGGATATATTTGGTGATACCAGTTCACAAACAAATCTTGCTGATTGGGGTTGTTACCTCAGCATCTTTTCAGATTCTGATAATGAATCAAAATTATTTCATATATATAGTTTAGTCTTGTACATACTCTTATTTTTGTTCTGCTAATGTGGTAAATCTAAATATGTAGAGCACTGTTAAGGAAGATATACTAATAATAAGCATATAAGGGGTTCGATTTCTGTTACCTTTGAAGAATCTTTCTGATGTAAGAATTGGAAGAGAAGCACCTATGAATTATCGACGCATATCTTTGATTAGACTCGCCAGGGAAGTAGATGCCATCATAAGACTGTTGCTATTGTGATTTCCGTATGGTGTCAAATTATAACGCTGGGTGTTAAAAAGCTTTTGCATTGGAATCGTATTTTAGAAATGGGTCCAAAAGTTAAACCGATTTCACCGTGACTGTTAAGAGAACGAAAGAAAGGAAAAGGTTCTGGTAGATCAAAGAAAAGAAGTAAGAAATTGGTTGACTATAATTATAGATGGAAACTGTATTTGAGGAAATTAAACCTGCTGATGAATTTAGTTAATGGTTTAGTTTTTCATTCACAAAATCAAATATTGCCAATGAAATTTTTGCAAGTGATTTCTGATTAATTTAAACAATGCCAATATTCTAGCCAATATCTTTTACTGTAATAAAACAGTTTCATTTTGTTTATCGACAAAAACTCTCACAAATACGTTGCAACATTTCTGCATCCCCTTAAACTTCAAAGTGGATCTTTGGATGCTGCAGTAGATGCAGTTATTTAAAAATGTATTTTTTTTCCAGATTATCTTCAATCGTCTGCGTATCCATATCAAGCAAAGAAAGAGAATTGTAAAAAAGAATATCTCATATTACAAAGTATTTGATAAAAGAACATAGGAAACCTATTATTTGTTAAGTAAACCAGATATTTGAAAAGATGAAAATGAACTAAATTTAATATTCAAATTAGTCTTCATTAACTCTAAAATCAATCATATTTATTTATTAAATACGTTCTTGATCTTTTCTAAGTAATCTGGCTTCATTATATAAACCACGTTTTTCAAGAATCCTCTTGAGAGAAAGTCTCTTGGCTTTAAAAATGAAGCTTGTTTGAAAACTTCTGCAAAAATTTAAATTAAGTCACTTGTATAAACTAAAATAAATAGTTTTGTTTATTACACAATAGAAAAATCATATGGCCTTTGGTCTTTTATACTGAAATTGATGGGTGTAAGTAAGCCTGAACCATCCAATGAGGATTCTTGTCCTTGGCCTAGACTTTTCAACCGCTGAATGGACAAAGTTTGATATTAAAAATCTATTCTATGCTTACTCTTATCGCATTTGCACAAAAGATCTGTAACATAATGATCTCCTGAGGTTACCACATTTGCTGTCATCGTCGTCTGAGCTTCCATCTAGTCATGGCATGTTCAGTTCAGATCATTAATATGCTATCTTTTCGAACGTTTATATCTCAAGTAGTCTAGTGCCGAACGGGATTTCAGAGGCCAAAAACCGACAAAATTCTTAGCAGTATATGGATGGCCGGAAAATTTAGGATTAATGGTAAATAAATGGGGAAAAATCGATTGGACTCCAACAAATAACCAGAAATAGAGTGGGAGGTGGTTAAAGGAGTTTTTTACGATTTCCGACAAAACTAGACCACTTATCGAAAAAGTTGTATGCAAAAGTTGTAGATAATTGAAAGATCTACAACTTTTATGGCAACCTTTTTTCAACATACCCTCAAAACTATTGAGAAACACGTCAAACAACATTTTTTTTATTTTTTATTTTTATCTACCACAAAAATTATTCGATTTTAGTGAAATTTGGTGAAAGTGTACATTTTTGTGTCTCAAATAAGCTGTCATTTTTTTGAAGCGATTAATTTATTTTTCGATTTTATTGCGAATTTAACCTAAAAAAGGCCTCATTTTCAATAAAAAAAGTTGATTACCATAATTTTAAGTTTTGAAAATTTCAGGACGGAATTATTTTCGTTAAAACCTCTACTTTGAGATGGTGTAAAAAAATCATACTGTTACTATGGAAAAACATTGTCAAAAATGGAAAGAACCAAAACAAAGATCTTTTCAAGATCGATATTTCCGTAAATGTCAGGAATTCTTCATTGTTTATTGAAATAAAGTGTTGAGAGTGATGCATAATGGTAATTTCAATATAATATCAAATAAGGGAACTTTGATTAACCGTTTAAGGTTCGGGATGGTGAAAAACAAATTGTTTAAAAAGTAATTTTACAAAAAAAATAATGCTAAGAAAAATTCTATTTTAATCTAATTTTTTTGGAAAGCTGCTCTACATCATCAGTTTCAACATAGTTTTCGATTTCTTCAGGATCTCCGATAAGATCTTCAAGTTCACCAAGATCTTTATTTCCAATTAATATTAATTTGAAAATTTGTTGTTGCTTCGTCATCAATTTCCTCCGAATCGCTGATTTCCTCTAATGGTTGTTTTTCAGCGTTAGAACAGTTTTCGGACCCGTAACAATTGGAGCATAAAATGGAGCATTTTATTTCATGCTTGAGATAGCCGCCATCTTTTACTATCGCAACAGCTGCAGCAGATAGTTTTCAGCAAACTTTCAATAATTAATTATTTTTCTGTCAATTTAAGCAACAATACCTCATTTCAATAAACAATGAAGAATTCGAGACATTTACGGAAAAATTGATCTTAAAAAGATCTTTGGTTTGGTTTTTCCCATTTTTGTCAATGTTTTCACAGTAACAGTATGATTTTTTACACCATCTTAAAGCAAAATAAATATTTCGTTTCAAAAAAATTACAGCTTACTTGAGACACAAAAATATACATTTTCACCAAATTTCATTAAAATTGAATAATTTTTGTGGGAGATAAAAATAAAAAATCAACAAATTGGTTTTTGGCGTTTTTCTCAATAGTTTTGAGGTTATGTTGAAAAATGGTTGAAATAAAACTATTGGATTTATCTTTTTCGATAAGAGGTCTACATATGGGCGTCGTTACAAAATTTTCCAAGAGGGGGCAAATGCAGAAAAAAATAAAATCAGAAACAAAAACATATGTATTTTAATAGGAACATATAACATATAATGTCCATATAATTCTTAGGCATTAGTTTTTGCCGAGGCCATGGGGGGCACTTGCCCCTTTTCCCACTTCCATCCTACTTTTGGTTAATTGTTGAGGTCTAATCGATTTTTTCCCATTTAATCCTAAATTTTCTGACCATCCATATACTGACTAAGAAAAAAATATATATTGGCACTGGACTAAAGAGTCTGCCAGTTCTTAGTTAACCTGTCTACTAGGGACATCACACCAGCTCACATCGACGTCTACAGAATTGACAACTGTAATGAAATCTGGCATTGAATCCACGACGTTCTCCAACAGACTGCCGCCCTTCTCAACCAAACCGACTGACATTGTCCCATCTGCATCCCCGACGTCACAAATGGATACCACGCTCGGTCTTCTAAACTTACCAACAAATTTATAGACCATGATGGACATGGGAGCTACAACCGTTGGTACGCTTCCTCAGTGATTGAGGTTCCTAAGTTCATAACGCACATCACTGCCAACATATAAACCTAAACTGCAGTTAATTGAAGATTACTTGATCATTTAGACGTCCTTAGAAAGTATTCGTAGATATTTTCTATTGGGAATTCGAAAGCCTTCATTAAGAGAAAATAATAAGGTAAATTTGTCAGAATATTATCACATAATCTATTTCACTGTTGTTTACATCCATTATAATATCACAAAATCCTATTGGACGGTCATAAGCATCATCAATTAATTTCTTATCTAAGAATGTGATTTTTCTAGCTTTAAAACCCTTAGTACTTTGACCAATTCTATGATGTCAAAAAATTTGCGTCACTACCTCAAGTGAACACTCAACAACTTTTATCTTCACCAATTATTGTCATCAAAATCTTCAACGATTCCATGTCTATGTACCATTACGACAAGTCTCACAATTAACTGATTTGCTACTATTTCATTTAGTTGCATACATGCCTTACATTTTCTTCCATAACCAGCACTAAAATCCAAATCTCCGGGTTTGCGAGGGTAAGTACCTACCATGTTGAACACGAGAAATTAATCGTTATTCATTATACTCGAAAAGAAACTGAAGCGGTATCTTACCAATTTAATAGCATACTTTCTTGTAGCTGACAATTAAGTCATTTTAGTAGAGCAATCAATTGACTTGTTTGTTTGAAACTTTCTACGTTTGACGAAAGATTGTGTGAATATGAATTAGTGACTTTTTCTATATCAAGTATGTTGTTAAATATTTTTACCCCCATAATATAATTAAGTAGGTTATTCAATATTTTTTTTATTAGATAAAATTGTGGATGCAACTGGTGTTTTTTTCACTCGTGTGGTTACTAGCTACGATTCGTCCAATAAGCTTATAGTGAAAAAAGCAACTCTTTCTACTTTAGTTCCTCAAATAGCTATTACGTACATACATAGGGTGTGTCCTTGACCAAATAAACTTATAAATTAAGCAGATCTTATTTTGTGAACACAAAATATTAGCCTCCGTAGGAGGTAATTTCCGACAACTTTTACTCGATTATGTAGGTATAATTGCAGGTAGAGGCCATAAAGAGAATGAATGACCATTTACGTAAAGGATTTCGAATCATAATATTTAATTTACAATTTCCACGCCAGGAAGAAGAATTATACGCGTGTCACTATCATTTTGACTAACTTCTAATTACTAATTCTTCCATATTTACGTGTATATGTATAAATGTAATCGTGAGTCATGGCCGGTGTGGTGGAAATCTTTGTGAAATACAAATAGATCTTGTTTTGTAAATTCACTTAGACGCAATTGTGAAAATAACACACCTTATTACTCATTAAAAAAAATCTATTTCCGTCTATCTATCTAAATTCAGAATAATGACTTAAGCTACATGGCCATTCGCATTGAGTCACAGAACAAAATCTAATTAGTATACTTTTAAGAAACATTGTTATTCTCTTAAGTAATCAACTTGTAAACATAACACATAACACGCTGTATATATATATATATAATATATATATATAGCTTGTAAAATTAATCTTTCTTGCCAATTATTTTCTGTGTCTAAAATTTTCACAATATAAAACGGAATAGAGCTATTATCATTCTTTAAAACATTCTTCAGTTTTTGTGATAAACCATCAATAAATGGCAATTTGTAATAAATAACATCTCTTTTATCTACATTTCGATTCACGTGAGGACTATTTATTTTTAAAAATATTTTATTAATCAAGGACAATGGATAATCATTATTAGTTAAAATTTGTCTAGCTAAATCAAGATTTTTCTGTTTGAAACTTTCATGACACAAATTATTAATTTAAAATTTTAAAGATTTCACAATACCTATTTTTTGTGATAAAGGATGGTTAGAATGAAAATTCAATAATCTATTAGAATTAATATCTTTTCTATACAAATCGGTAATTTTCCCCTTGTCTAATAAGTATAACGGAATTTTGTTATCATCTTCACATTCAATCGTAAACTTTAAAAATGGATCGAAACTGTTAAAATCATTCAACATTGCAAGAGTTTGATTTTTTGGACAAGCTGTCAAAATGTCATCAACATAAAGAAGCAACAAAGGCACATTAAACGGTAAATTATTTAAGGAAGTGTTCAGCAATTCAGTCATAACCAAATTAGCTAAAATAGGAGATGCAGGGTTATTTTTCCCGAAGATATATATGTTTGGACACAAATATTTATTATATAAATACCAGTAATATTCAACTTTTTGTTCCTTCTCAATTTTATATTTTTAGGCCATGCAAGCATCTATAATAGCAATGCTAGCGTTTAATTGGTTACCAGAGATGGTCTTATTGTCGTCGACAAAATGTTGATATAGATGCATCAGTATATTTATCAGTATGGATGGATATTATTGGATATGCATCTTTCCATCATAGGAAAGAAAATAAATATCTAGGTATTGCTGTTAGTTCCTATTCATCGACAATCTCTTTTAGGTCCAAATCCCTTCTCGTTCTTGATAAAACTAAAACTATAGGAATAAAATTTTTCTGAAGTTTAATTTCTGTAATTTTTCCCTTTTTGGTAGTTTTAATAAGACCCATGAACTTTTATTGATCATTTGATTCATTTGTTTTATTATTGTCCCTCTTTTGGGGTACCTATGTCGCTGTAATTCCTGCCCTTTTTTTTTAAATTTTTAATGATTTTTGTTATTTCTAATTGCTCCAATAAATAGAGGTTTTGTCTTTATACCATTATGTAATTGATTTTGTATTTCTATTTTCGTATTGTTGATCGGCCAAGTTAAAATTAAGTTTCTTAATTTAGTTAGACAATTTGAGAAAATAGCACATGGAATAAAATAAACAGTTTATTGCGTAATACCGGCAATATTCTTGTATTCAATTAATTACGGAAAATTACAATATTAAGTGGTTTATTTATACATCAACACTTTTTCTACACACAATAGACGGATAATGTGTTTTCGTACAAAAAAGCAATTTGTCTGCTTGGTGAACACCATTTTCATTTGAATGCAAATGTAGCGTCTACAAGAAAGCGATTGTTAGTCAAGTTCAAGCACAAATAGTACAAAAACTCCCGTGCCAGTGCAGCAAACAAAATATATGCGTACAGAAATATAGACATTATTTACGTCTGCCGCCGACATGCGACAGTGTAACATTCTCCAACAATCCCCCGGTCCCCAATATCTCATCCTCCAACACACTATATAACATATCGCCCATCGGGAGTCAATCTGTATATCGATCTGTTTCGGATTCAATTGTCATGATGTACCGAAAAGTGGAGATGAGACGCCCAATAAGGACGACGAAACATCCTGACACAATAGAGGGAATACATCGTGGGGTCCTGCGAATTGTATACGGTGAGCCCAAAAAGTGGAGACACTTCTAGGCTATGTGTTCATTAAAGCGCAATCGACAAGAAAGGCATTGTTAACGTACCTCTTTCTTTAATTTTCGTCGTCAGAATTTTCTAAATATAATTAATTATTATTTGTTCGTAAATATACATAATTACTAGATTTTTAATATTAAAATATTTTTCGATACTTTGGATCATGAATTTAATTAACGAAATGATATATATTTAGCGAAAATGTTGATAAATAATAAAAGATACCATAACTCATTCATATTTCTTACTTCGTTACATTATTATTTATTATTTATTTATTATTTATTATTTTATTATTATTATTTTTTTTTTTTTACGTACTTGAATATACACAGATGTATGTACACCAAAGTATTGAGAAATACTATTTTATTAGATTAATGAGAATTGACCGTGTATCATATGCCTAACATAACCTTAAATTTTTAGATTTTGCAAATTCATTTTCAATTTGATTTGTAATTTTTGTAGTTTTAGCCTGGATCCATTTTAATACTTAAAAACTCTCTCAGACAGTAGATATATAAAATTTAAATATTGTAGATTATTAAAAATAGACTGTTAGTTATAGTTTGGAATTCCAACCAACAAAGAGCATCTTATTTTGTTAGATTTAAGCAATTAAAACCTTATTAATATTGCATTGAACAATATTTTAGTTGATAGTGATAACCAATCGTAAAATTTGATAAAATTGACATAATATTCGAAAATTTTAGAAAATGCATATTTTTGAGGTTAGTTGTGACGTTACGTGCGCGTCACTCATATCCAGCAAATGAAAAATAAAACAACGAATAACTAAACAGTAATCTTTGACAAAACAGTCAAAACCACAGAACGAGAGATACACAGAGGGTACACAGATCGTCAAACTACCAAAACAATGGCACATATCGAAGTAAGTAACGAGCAATTCGAACAATATGTATCCAAGTTGACTAGATGACAATTCGATTTGGAAACCAATAAAGAACTCTAGAAAACCTAAGGTACCAGCACCACCAATAAGGAAAAGTAGGAATGACCCTCGGACAAAAAGTGATAAAGAGAAAGTCGATCTATTCGCAGAACATCTAGTGTCAGTTTTTCAGCCAATAAACAACGAACCAGATCAAGAAGTAGAAAACAACTTAATAACACCCATTGTAATAAATCAGCATATTAAACTATTAACACCGAAAGAGATAGCTGTAGAAATAAAAATGTTAAATCCCAAAAAGGATCCTGGTATTGATCTAATAACAGCCAAGATGTTAAAGGAACTCCCACCGAATGACATAGTGTGTTACTAACATATATTTACAACGCCATACTAAGACTTGGATATTGGCCAAAAAGTCTGAAAGTTGCACAAATCATAATGATTGGAAAACCTGGGAAAGAACCGACAGAAGTATAGTCCCACCGACCCATAAGTTTACTCCCAGTAATATCCAAACTGCTTGAAAAACTGCTACTTCGCAAAATTAATGAGGACCTCCCACAAGAAAACTGGATTCCAGATCACCAGTTTGGGTTCAGACATGCCCATTCAACAGTGCAACAAGTCCATCGAATCACACAAGTTATAAATAGTGCACTAGAAAATAAACATTATTGATCGGCAGTCTTCCTAGATATTAGCCAAGCATTTGACAACGTTTGGCATCCTGGATTATTTTACAAAATAGAAAGTGTATTCCCTCTATCCTACTACAACTTGTTAAAATCATATCTTAGTGAGAGAACATTTCAAACAAAAGTAAATGAAGAAAAATCAGATTACTGCCCAATTAGTTCAGGAGTACCAAAAGGAAGTGTCCTTGGACCACTGTTGTATGTCCTATACACTTTTGACTTACCAATGACACCAAACACAATAACAGGCACATTTGCTGACGATACAGCTATCCTTTCAAGCCATGAAGCCATATTTGCAAACTCATTTACTTAACCTTCAGCAGTGGATGAAGAAATGGAAAATTAAAGTCAATGAAAACAAATCTGCACATATAACTTTCACCCTCCGAAAACAAACGTGCCCACCAGTTCACATAAACAACGTACAGATACCACAAAACGAGTCGGCAAAATATCTAGGAATTCACCTAGGCAATAAATTGACATGGAAACAGCATACCATGAAAAAGAAGAAACAGATAGACATAAAGACAAAAGAATTAAATTGGTTAATAGGAAGAAAATCTCGATTATCAACAGAAAATTAAATTCTGGTGTACAAGACAGTAATCAAACCAATCTGGTTATATGGAGTCGAACTATGGGGTTGTGCTTCTAAATCCAATATAACAATTATACAAAGGTCCCAAACAAAAATTCTTCGACAGATCGTGGTATATTACAAATCACACACTCCATACTTCAAGTTCCAGTAGTACAAGAAGCCATCCAAAAAGAAGCTACCAAGCATCATGGGACCATAGAAATTAATCCAAACCCATTATTAGAAGAGTTATTGGAACAAGAATCAATAAAAGACTCAAAAAACTGTGGCCAATAGAATTAACCTAAATGTTATGGATTTAATATGTCAGTGTGTATACTAATGTCAAACTAACAGACTGAAAGTCTAAAATTGCAAAGGTTACATCGTTGGATGTTAACCCCTTCATGTCAATTAGTTGTTAGTACACCTAACACTTGCCAGCATTTTAGCTTATAGAATGTATTGTAATTCTGATTGCTAAATAAAGATTAAAAAAAAAAAATTTTACTAAATTTACCTCAACTTTTTTTTTAAATAGAACGTTTAGAAAATTCATTGTTGCTTTCTTGGTGTGCCAATTTTAAATGATTTCTGTAAATACCGTATAACGCAATTATTTTAGGTATCAAACGTATTATAGAAACTGAATTATGAGCAAATTGTTATTTTCATTGCTCTTTGGGTTGAAATCTAAGAGATCTAAAACCGACATGTAAAATCAAAAACAGAAAAGTTAATTTTTGATAGAGTACTTCTCTATCAAAAAATGAATTGAAATTGATTGAAGTACAGATAACTCTAAATTATGTAATTTGGTCGCTATAAATTAATTACACAAAGACAAAAAAGTGGAAAACGTTTTTCGTTAAAATAGTTCATATTTATGTTATTGCATCCGACAGAAATATCGAATTGTTCGTAGATGCGAGCTTGCTCCTCCTAGCTATTTTTTTACTAGATTTCTTGCTAAACTTATTGAATTGGCATTTTAATGAACTAAAGTCAAGCAGATTATTTTTTTCAGTAATAATAGTTACGTTCGAGATAATCAAGTTGGTCTGTGAACATCTGAAAGAGTAAGAATCCACCACATTAATATAATTGACCTTTCAAAAGGGGAGCTGGCATGGAGCGAAACTTTGCACATCAGGTTCCACAGACAGTAAGTCGTTAATGTGATAGAGGAACACAGTGGACATCGTCATAGGTTCTTGTGGCATACCAGAGAGTCTCTTTGATGATATTTGGTCGATAAAAACGTAAGAAAGAAAATAGAACTGAACTGACAAATCATGGGAGAGTAATTTGTTTAAACGGTTCCAAAACTATAGATTGCCTTAGATATATTTAGAGCTACTAATTCTGACTCTCCATACCTCTCTTAGGTCATATTCCATTTCGTTCTTTGATTTTCCCATGGTAGATATAGACCTACCATAATATCTTTGGCACCCCGTAAGTCTCTTGATATCTCCTCTATTTCATCTTCCATTTGCTTTTTCCATACTTATTCCATCTAAAGTTAGATAATTTGGAAGTAAGACCTGTAAAGCATAACTGATAACTTTTACGTCTATATGATCTTTACTTCTCGCTTTATCCACTCTATAGTTTCTCGGTTCGTTTTGCCTTTCCATTGTTCGATTTCTTTTACTAACATTGTCATGTTCTTCTCTGTGAGCGTCAATGTTTGACTTCATAAGGATATCTACATATTGATCGAATACCATACATTTCAGAAGATGTTCAATGTTCCGCTTCATTCAGACAGATCTTAATTTTACGAAGTTTGTCTATCGTAGCGGTCTTTCAGTTGTTCAAAATAATTTTCTTATATTACTATCTAATGGATTTATAGAGCTTTTAGTCCTGTCCATCTTCTAAGTAGTATGACCCCAGCATTTTCTCAACTTCCTTATTAGCAAACGCTGCTTTGCTCTTCAACTTGTACAAGTTTTGGATTGACAGTATCCAAACTGTTCCGACATCCTTTATTATTGCTTTCAGGATTTTTACATTTTGTCTTAATAATCCTCTTATGATTCTGATCATTTCTTTCTATTTCAATTCTTCAATGTTTTTTATTACTCGTTGATTATTTATTTACTATTGATTTTGGTGAATTCTGTGTGTGACTGTCAACATTCCGTACACATTTTTTTCTTATTAACAGAAGCAGATTGACGTAAAAAATAAAAACAATTATTACTCTAATTTGGCAATATTACTTAAAACTTCTGCTTTAGAATGTTCTTTCAGTGTTAAAAAAATTATAGAAAAACTAGTGCAACGCAAAATATATTTCTTATCCGTAGTAACTAATAATAATTTTTGTTGAGAAATTCAATGACCCATATATTGAGTGCATGTTCCGTACACACGAGGAAATATATTCCCTTACAATTCCTTGTTTTCCGTCTTCTGTGTATAATTACCATAAAGATACAATCTTTAAATTATACTTTGATACGCCTCGACATACACTAGAAAAAAGGGGTCAATAAGCTTGGAAGTTTCTTTTAATTCAATATTGTGTGCTAGTTTGATATTTTGAAGTGCATGTTGGGATCGAACCGAGGCAGGAGTCTAATGCAAAATTTACTCTTTGGGGAATATTCGATAGGTATTTAAGATTATCAAATAAATTAAATTCATACGGCACAATAAAGTAATAAATTAAAGAATAGTAGCACCTCTTGATGGCTTAATATCTTCTTCAGTTGCCTCGTCTCCAAAGCAGCTATACAAATGCATCCTTTTGTTGAACATGGTATCTCGAACTAAGGCTTTATACATAACTGAATATAGGAACTGCCATTTGGCAACCGGATTATTATTAATAAAGCAATTTACACTAAAATTGAGGCCCATTATTACGAATTTTAATCTATTAATGTATCTGAAAAGAGTTAAAATAGAAAAACTTAATAGATTTAATAACCATGTTCTAAATTAATTCTTTTTGTTGTTAAAAATACTATAAATTATTCATAACTACAAATTATATAGATAGCTCCTGATTGTTAGTATGAATATTAAAATATGAAGTGCTGACGCGTATGAATATTTATAAATTCATGATATTAAATTGACCAAATTCTAGTAATTATTTACTTCAACTGTAACAAAATTTTGGTTTATTTGTTTGGCAATGCCAATCTGGTGATCGTTCCGTAACTATTGATACAGTTTCTAGAATTTTGAATAAAGATGAATCAAACTATTAATTTACTGAACCAGCATTCCGATGAAGTTTTACATATATTTACATTTACATTGGTAACAATAAAGAAGATATAAAAAAGTTTAGCATATATTTGAATAAACAAGAAGTTTTTATCACTATATGTCTAATACTTACGCAAATATTAAGTTACAATACATAAGAGTTATATATTGTATATTGAACTACCATAATTCACTGTTACATAGATTATAAACTTCTCGGTAACAGAATCGAATAATGCAGGCTACATTTTTATTGCTGGCCATTAATTTTTTTTTGGACAAATAAAAAATTGCTACCATTGGTCAGCAATTCTAGACAACAAATTTCAATTTGACCCAAAAATCGGCCTGTTTTTTGCCCATCACATATTGAAATTTGTAATGGATGTAAGTAATTTATTATTGATCGATTTTGGATTAAACCAAAAAGTAAAAAATAAAACTGTGTACCATGTTAAACAATCGCAATCTTTGAGGTAAAATTAACATTGAAGTCGTTTCTACAAATGAAAAAATAGCGTTCAGTATTCTAAACTGTATTTCTACGATTAAATTAACATCGTCAGGAGGTGATGTAGGGCTATTTTTACTTACAAAGCCTGGCGTGAAATAACACCCTACGTTCTCACAAGAATTTAAAAGATATTTTGCAAACGAACTGTAAAAAGTAGGTATATTATAGAATGCAACATCATTAATTTATTTTTACTACTACTTACTTTACTAGTTATTGATGTCACCATGATGAACAAAGTAATGGTAAAACCAGCATTTTCATTTATTAGTTTTAATTCTCACCTCATTATATTTGTATTTATACATGATTGATTGCTGAAACAATAATAGTCATAACTGTAAAAGCTCATTACATATGTACATACGAAAGCCACTGGCAAGGTTTTCAAAGATACAGTAATCGATCTATGAAGATATAAGCTAACATTTTTTAGCAATAGCAAAAAAATTCGTTCAATCTTTTTTATGAGGGTTTATGAGGGTTTGAACGTTAATTTTGGCATTCTTTAATTTTTCTCTTTCCTTTGCGGCATGTACTAATTATTTAAAAAATCTTGGTTAAATTTCGATTTATATCAAAGGACGTTTCTTTAACATATAAATGTACCTAAAAGTAAAATAATAATACTGATGTGTCTTAAAATCTAATTTTTTTTAAGATTTTGATGTACCACGTTGTACCTTATTAAGAAATTTCTTTAAAATAATCCATATTTTTCAGATAGAATTAATATGTGTAGTAGAATAACAGTGGAAAAAGAAAAATTAAAAAATGCCACAAATGACACTCAGACCTTATAATTATGGAATTATATTTGAAATATTAATCTAATCTGGTCACAAAACAATTAAATTCTTTTGAAGCCGGTTCGCTTTAAGGTTTCCAATAAAAATGTGTAAACAATTTCTCCTCTGTAAAGAAATTCATAAAATATAGTACGCCCCATTATCGGGCCTTTCAAGTGTGTGGCAAAAAATCCGTTTTGGATTTTTAGTCCATTTGTAAAATCCTTTATGGTGATGGTAGAAAAATTATGAGAAAAGTCTCAGGAAAATGTTCACTGTTCACTATTATCTGTTTCATTACTATTAAACCTTAAAATCTTCTAAAAACTAGTGAGCTCTTAGTAAATTGTAATAATTATTATTTGTTGATAATTGAGTTTTGGGAGACTTTCAAAAGCTGATGTTGAATATTCGAGGCCAAAAAATTATGGATAAGAAAAGTCCTTATCTAAAAACTTTGCTAAGCAAATTAATTGAGACTTGATGAAAATTTAGTAAGCTTATGCTATAATAACAGTAAAATGATGGGTTATGCAAGTGAGTGACTTAACGAATTAACTGAAATAGGAAAAGCTATTAGGTGTGTGTACCTGACCACTAAAAGATTATATCTACTCTCTTATATCGAGAAAAGTTGAAGCAAAAGTAGAGGAGCACAAGCTAGTTGGCATTTATTGTTTACCAAACATTGTTTTTGACTCTCTCGTTACAGCTCAATTCAAAGCCGCAACGCATGCCACTGTTGGTACAGATTTGCTCATCGTGGAATTGATTTTACACCATATGGTTTCCAGGAATGGTGACTGGTGGTTTTCGTGACCTGCGCTTTTTCAACTTAATTTCTGACTTAGATGTATGTCACAAGATCCAGAGAAGCTAAGTCAAAATACTAACGAGGTAGTCGCGGTTATTCCTACTTGTCAAAAAATATCATTTTACCCAGTCACCTCGAACTCGTTTGATACTTTTCTGTTAACCTTCACCGCACATATTTCGCATAATGTCATTACGACTAGTCTTATTACCTTTCTTGAAACATTTAGTTCCTTCATTGCTTCAATCAGTTTATTTCTATTCATAGTGTCTTTGAATGCCTAAAAGTCTATAAATAGCATGTGTACCGGGATCTCATATTTAGCATAAATATTTGGTCTGTCGTAGCTCCGTTTTTCCTAAATCCCGTTTGGTATAAGGTTCCAACCTTTATTTTACTAGCGCCGCCAAAACCTTGAAAACCACATCTAAAAGAGCTATCCCTCTGCATACCGTTACATCCCCTTTTTTTTAAAACCAGTACAGTATGATTGCTTTTGTCCATTGGTGCGGCATAGATTCAGTATCCCAAATTTCCTTAATCAGTTTATAGAGTTTATCATGCAGTATTCTCCTCCAAATTTTAGATTTTCAGCGATAGTACCATTCTCTCCTGCACTTCTATTATTTTTCACTTCTACGTCTGCTTCTACCTTCCTCTTTCGGCAGGTCTGGCGTATCTTCCTCGTTTTCTCTCCTTTCTTCGTAGCATTCCAGCCTTCCTCTGTTCCTGTGTTAATAATTCCTCAAAATATTATTACCATCTTCAACAAATTTGCTCTTCATCTCCCAGTAAGTTCCCATCTTTATATTTGTAGAAGACTGCTCGCCTTTGGCATCCCTTTGTGTGATACTTTACGTCCTTATGGAAATTCTTTATTTCATTTTCTGGTATTTTTTTTCTATATTTTTCAATATTTCTTCCATGGATTTTCTTTTGAGTGTTGTACCCATACATTTTGCTCTCTTCCTCTGTTCGAGATATTTGCTTTTATCCATTTCTGTTTGTGTCTGAAGAATAAGTTGGCCTTGTTAACCCATCCCTTTTTCTATGCCTGTTACCTGTCGTTAAATTATTTTTGGTCGTCACTTTTATGTCCCCCTTCCATTTTGTTCCACCTTTCTTCTATTCCCTCTCCAGTTTAAGTGACATTATTATATAATTCTTTAATATTTTTCCTGTAGTTCGATACTACTACTTTCTTTTGCCAATCGTCCATATTATATTTTTTGGTCAGTGGTCAGAATCGGCTTCTGCACTCCTAAGAGTTCTTACATTAGTTATCAGTTTCGTGTACTTTTCTTGAATTAGCACGTGATCAATCTGGTTTGTTTCGTTCACTCCCGGTATTATCCATGTTTCCTTATAAATGTCCTTTCCTTTAAAGTGTGTGCTCATTATTTTCATCGACTTCTCTATTGCAAACGATAATTGATCAAAACCAGTTGATTAATTAATATATAACCTAATAAGAGTAGATAAAAGTACTTTATTCGACGATGATGGGGCAATTGTTTATACACAAGTTATTAATTAACTTTAATATTTGTTCTAATGTAGCTAACCTAGGAAAGTGTCATTGGTGGGTGTGTGGATTATCTGCTCCGTGTTAATTGATGTTAATAACTAGAAACTGACCCAGAGATGATGTTTGCGCCCTACCCTGAAGGAATAATTCCCTAAAAATTGAAGGTAAATACCTGACTGAGCTTAAGGTAGGTAATAATAATTTTTGAAAGAAAACCTGTCCTTTTCTCACAAAAAAATTAAAAATTTATTTTTATTTTTACAGCGCTGCAAAAATTAAAATAAATTTTTGAATTATTTGTGAGAAGTCTTTGGTTTTCTTTCAACATGAACTACTCACATGGGATTGACCTTTGATCGTAATAATAATTTTGTTCTATGACGTTTATAATGTTTATAATGACTGATGCAGCTTTTTAAAACGATTGTAAATAGAATTTGTAACTATTTTAATAATTATTTCACATTTTGTATATAATAAATTTAATTATCATTCATTATTGGTTTTTATAACTAATAGATAATAATTTAAGTTTTGGACTGATCTAAGGAATTATTATTAACTCTTAAATTAAAATGAACTGCCTAAGCTAATTCAAAATTTGTTTGCATATTCAAAATAATGCTATTTTAACAGTAAATATTGTTACGTGGTTACCCCTCTTAGTAAACAACTCCAAGCGTGGAATCAAATATTTTGGCTAAATTCCTAATCACAGATATAGGCCTATAATTTGTACATAATTTTTGTCACTTGATTTAGGTATAAATTATGAATTTATGAAAATTATGAGAAACTATTGATTAATTCCACTGCTTCGGTATTTTACCAGATTCAAATCTTAAATTAATTAGATAAAAAAATAATGGGGTTACGATATGTACAGGGTAATCATTTATATTTTTACACCCCCCTTAACTTTGTTATTTGGAAAAAGAAAATAGTGTAAAGACAAGGGTTTTAGTTATTTTTACGTAGATTTTAAATACGGTATCAGAAAAATAATTGAGTAACGCCAAAAAAAGTTATAATACAAACTTGTACTTTTTGTTTGATGACATTCTGTATGTTTTTGCGGAATATGAGGAGCATGAAAATAACTTTTCAAAAATAAATAACACTGTATATTTATCTATTGCGGTTTTTGAACTATTTACTTCTTCATATTATACAAAAAAACACAAGTTTGTATTATAAGTGTTTGTAGCGTTACTCAATTGTTTTTCTGATATCGTATTTAAAATCTACGCAAAAATAACTAAAAGTCTGTATTTACATTTTTTTTTCTTTTTACAAAAATAACAAGGTTATGGGGTGTAAAAAGGTGTATAAAGGGTCACTATGTACATACATGCATATTTTTAATAACCCTAACGACTTTTCATCGGATCCTGCCGCTGATTTATTTTTTAGATTAGATATACTTATTATAATGTCCTTTTATTGCAAGAGAAAAAAAATTAGTGATTATTATTAATACTTTCTTCAGATGCAAAAGTAGGTCTGTATTTTTTACCGAATTTGTCATTTCATTGCTGATAAAAAGATTCATAAGATTAGCTATTTCTTTATCATCTGTTATTTCGTTACTATTTCTACATAAAGTAGGTATCATTTTTATTGGTTTTACAATGAATTATATTTTTGCAGTTCCTTTTTGTCTCATTTATTTTATACGCCTCTACTTTTTATATATCATTTCATCAATTTTAACCTTCAATGTTTTACTGAAAAAAAAAGACACATTTATAATGATACTTTAGGTAGCTAATAAGATAATTTATTTAGGGTTAATGTGGACTTTTTCTTTACCAGCAGCCACAATTGGGAGCGGCGTTTAAAAGCCCCAATGAAACAAAATATTTAGAAAAGTGATAATAATTTATTTTGTTTATTTTTGGATCATTAGATTTAACACTACGTAAATTATTATGCATGCAATTGATAGATCAATAACGCAGGGGGAAATGCCATAAAATTGCATTAACCATATTTAAGACTGATGAACACCAAAAAAATTATTAAAGTCATTGCCAAAAGCTTTAAATATATTTGAATGCATTAATAATGTTTTATAATGAACGCGTTTGCCATTTTGTAGACGAGGCATTCGATTTCATCTCTCCCAAGGCATTTGATAAAAATGTTTAATTCATGCTTTGGCAGGGTATTTTCAATATAATTTAAGAAGACATGAATTTTTTTGGCTTAAGAGTTCAATTTCGCCGTTTTTTTTCAAAACGCTATAAAATTAATAAACGTGGATTTTAACGAACTTTTTTTAAATTATTTAAAAATGAACAATATTTAAGGAGATATAGTCGTCACAACGATATTTTTAAACCATAATTAGTTATTGCGAAAATCGTGAAAAATGCAAAATGTCGGACTCAAATCTCAAATTTCTTTTTCCATTCCAATTTCTTGCTTATAAAAGACGATCTGAGCAACATTTTGCAGCTACCCCAATATAAAAAAATTACTTGTACTTGAGTTAAAATTAATTTTTTGATCAGAAATAAATTTTTTGTGGAATTTTTTTTTCTTCAATGTGGCTTCATGGAGGTATAAGTGCGAAATTCTTTTCATTTTTCATTATTTTTACAGTAACTAATTATGGTTTAAAAACTACCATTGTTAATGACTATAATATATATCCCTAAATGTTGTTCATTTTTAAACAAAAGTGCATACAAATCCATCTATTTTTGTGGATTTATTCGCGATATGAAAAAAAATTTTCGGCAAAAAGAGAAAACAGCACATTTTTACGACAAAATTTGTTTTTCAAAAATCTAATAAATCGAACTTTTGTGCCAAAAAAAGTGTTTTCTTAAATTATACGTTGCCAAAGTTTCGTACGAATTAAAAAATTTTCACCGAATGCCTGGGGTGATTTAAAATGGAATAACCCAGATGAGATTAATGAAAATGACTTTTTCAATACAAGAATAGCAATAAGAAAAATACTGTAATACTAGAACTCGAAAAAAATAATTCTACCCTTAAACGTAATTAGTACAGTGTTTGCCCATGCTTCTAAAAATACATCTTTAGCTGAACTTTTCCACGTAAGAATCCCGAATAAACGATCCATTTTTACAGCCACCCGGTATATTACTACAGTGCTTACTATACTCCATAGAGCCTAGCAGTAACATCTTCTTTGACGATCATTCATCGCGTGCGCCTTCAGAGTTCAACAACGCGCCGAAGAAGTTTTCACACGCGCTTACGAGCTTTATGGTTTTATGTCAAAGTCATAAAAACATAATTTCTTTAGTGCTTGTGGTTGCCTGCTGGACATTTCTCGGTGTTTCAAGGTGCAATACCTTTTAGTGACTATTGTGTTTTGTTTTCTTTTTTTTTTTGTTGAAAAATATTAAAGATGTACTTGGTACGTGTTCTAGTCAGCTATGTGCTCCTGGTAAGGCGAAATTTTTTTTATTACTTATCAAATATTTAATAAATATGTTAGTTAGTTGTGTTAAAATTGATTTTAAAAATGTAATTTTGTGAAAAATAGTTGATAAATAAGAATATTAATTCATTAATATACTAATATGATTGAAAATGGTAATATTTGATTTGAAGAAACGAAAATCTATTATCCTGCCGGTAATTCGGTATTATGCAGATAATATACAACAAATTGTTGATAAGTGAATTAAATGTAGTTACTGAAGTTGTAACGTTTCTTCTCGTGAAGACATTTCAAGTACTTCAAATTATATCATAATATACTTGAAATTGTTATTGACTTTTGCTATTACTACTCGTTTTACTATTTTTAATAATAGTAGCAAGCATATTTCGAATTATTATTAGTAGCCATATAATGGCATAAAAACACATGTACTTATTTTATTTTATTTGAAAATTATAGAAAATTATATTATATATTCTTTGCATATTCTATTGCTTACATTTATCGCACGCACTACATCCAAACACTTGACCGCTTGAGATGAACGTTTTATTATTGTGTCTTTCATATAAATTGTAACTCGTAACACTTTTCACTGCAATCATTAATTTATGCACCAAGTCGATCAAGTGGTCTGACTAGTGGAGCTTTTGAAACGCAAGTACCGTTTTGAGTCATAATAAGACATAATTATGTGTAGCTATAAAATGTACAAAAGATCCGATTTTATTATGAATATGCTCGGAAAAAGTTGTATGTTATTTAGTTCACATATTTATATATTTCTTTCATAGAAAACATCAACTTAAAAAATTAAATAATTTCTATGGATATAGCTCCGGAAATTGCTTCCTGAGGAAGCTACGGTCCTTTGCAAATGATATCCGAGAGTTGGTTTATTATCTGAAATCTTGAGTGAAGTATTTGAAGAGTATTTGGTATTTAGGCGGTCCTTAATAAATGGTATCTTTAAAACGTATCATTCACAATACTTATCAACCAAAGGCTAGGGGAGTGTCCTACAATCCCACCAGTCTTTTTAATTTCCAGGTTTTCGATCATTTTGGTTCCGGAAATAAGTTCCTTTAAAATGTCTTCGTATCCTCTCCTCATAATAATAACTTCTAGGAGTATAAGCGGTTCAGATTTCGAGACGTTTTATTTGCTACAAAGTAACAATTTTTTTAACCACAAAAAATTGCCAAAAATCCCTCAAAATTTAACTTCTCTCTAGGTATACTTGTCCTGTTTACTGAAAGAGAAGGAAAGCATGTTATTCTTATGTATTTTAAGTCGCTGAAACTGACTCTGAAATTGCTCTGTCAAACCGCAATTTTTTTTATCTCAATAATTAAAATTCTACAGAATTTCATTATGCAGTGATTTCTCAGATATTTTGAGCCATTGAATCCGAATCTGACCTCCTAATCACTGTCGCACACTTTTTTTTACTTTAAGTAATAGCATAAAATCCCCAAAATTTCATTATTTATTGAGAGATATCCTTCTTACATAAAACGAATGAAGCCATAATATTCACATAAATTTTGAGCTGCTGAAACTGAAGAATTATGTCTTGAGTAAGTAATATATTTCCCATATTTATGCGTATGCAAGAATTAACTCATTTTTTATGTGTAGGTATGGTCTAGTATACACTACCTTTCTCTTTTGTTTTTCCATTTTCTGGTCTTTCTCTTTTGAGAATCCTACAGGAGTAAGCCATTATATTTTCATCCGACCTCTGTTGATATCGTAGTTCCATTTCTCTGATATCTTTGTAAAATCGTTCTTCTTTCTCCTCACTACTAGAGTCCCCAAGATTTTCGGAGAAGTAATCGAAATGAGAATACAAGAAATGTATTTCAAATTCATCAAACATTCTAATTTTCCAGTTCGGCAATTGACTTCTATAATATTGACATTTGTGATTTCCAAGAAATTTTCACTAACATTTCCAAACTCTTGAATATCATCCATTTTGTTAACGAAAATTACATCTCTTAATATCGCAAAATTTGAGGTCTGTCGTCGTCAAAGAGGTCAAATATTCCTTTATTCAGTGTTGACTAACTTTTGTTGATCAGAAAAAGGAGAAAAATAAAAGAGAAAGTCAGTGCACAAATCTGCGAAAATATGAGAGTTAATTTTTGTATACACAAAAATGATTAAAAAAATATATCACCCATGGTTAGTAATCACTTATTTTTGAGATATTTTTTGAGGTTAGCAAAAAAACTGTGAAGTCATAGAGTAATTCAGTTATCAATTTCAATTTCGGTGGTTCAAAATATATAAGAATAAGTATCATTGACAAAATAGCGAAATTTTTAGCTATTTCTTGAAGTTAAAGAATAACTCTATTGTGCTGGAGTATTCCGGATCTGGACGTCTGATTTGGATTCAGTGGCTTAAAATGTATAAGAACGTCATCATTTCATTCGTTTCCAGTTGATGACTGAGACTTTGTAGAATTTGAACTATTATTGGCAATTATTATCAATATTTAATTATGTTTCAACGATTTGAGGTACATAAGAATAATGTAGGTGCTTTAATTTTCTTTCCGTAAGCATGACAACAATACTTTAAAAGAGGGAAATTTTCAATTATTTTATGAGGTTAAAGAAATTGTGACGCAAAGGAGCAAATCTGACGTTACATTCAAATTCAACGCATCAACCCAGCAAACACAGAGTGTATTTGTTTCGTAACGTTAAGTCACAAATAAGTAACTCTAGAAGCATATTTCAAAATGTGAAACAGATTCGTAATTATGGCAATACATCTGTACCTGAAAGATTTGTTTTGAAATTGTTTAATATAGTACAAAACATCTTTGTTGGGTTTGAAAAAAATCGAAACTGTTACCTATCAAATGTAATTCTTAATTCGACAAACGTAAATGTTTCATAACTTACAAAACGCCATATTTTCAATGGTTAAAATTTGAGAATATTACGCAATTGTTGATGCGGTATTCCTTTAGTAGCTATAAACTGAAACAATTACGGAATTATTGAAGCAATTAATTTTCAGTTGTGAAGTGTTGAAAAATTTACATAATTAGTAATACGTTACATTTTCGCTATACATTTTCAAACAAATAAGTCGTTTCTATAGGCTAGAATTACTTCTGAGAGAGAGATAAAATTCAAACGGCCAATAGAATCCTGGGACACTGCGCCAGCAGCGCAAAGAACTGTTTCCGGCTTCAGTACAAGTTGGTCTGACTGAATGTGTAGAGTGCGTAATTAATTGTGTACTTACATGTGTGGTATAAACAAGTGGTCTTGTGCAAAAACTACTATTGTGAAAAATAATTACACAATATAGGTATACACAGCGTAACTGGTAGGTAAGTTCTAATACTTATAGACCTAAAATTAGATAAGTTTTAATTGTATGTATTGTAAAAAGCGTTAATTTCCTGGGCAAGATATAACATGGCGTGGGCACATTAACAGCGTGGATAGCGGATCTTTTTACTAGTAGGTACCTATAAATCGAATAATAAAATAAACGCTTTACTTAAAGAAGTAATTCTTCAGGTGATTTGAAGTGAAGAAAATTTTATGAACATATTATGTTCTAAAGATTTTTGTTTCTGAGATAAGCGGGTGTTGAATATTTAATTTCATTTCTGATTTTATCTGATTTTCCACAATTGACCACTTTAAAGTATAATTAAATTTTAAGTTTATTTATTTAAAAGTTATTGTTCTTCGTACTTTTTTTGCTAGTGTTGAAATGTAATAAATTTAAAAAATTTGAAAAAAGAATTTAAAGAAATTATTTCAATAAAACCAAAACAAAAATTTTACTTTGACACCCTATATCTCTGCTAATATCAACTTCTGGACGCACTAAGGTAAGTTTGTTTAAATCGTAATATTTTTACATAAGGAATCTGCCATTGCTCTGTGTACCATTACTTATAGGACACCATGTAGGTATTTATAGATTTTAAAAGTTTTAAAACGGCTAATATTTTTATTTTATAAAAATATCTAAAAGGAGGTAAAAGTCAACATAGCTCCTGGGGAATTTTTTTAAGTTTTGCAACATTGCACACTTCCGATTCAAACGTAGAGGTCACAGCTGTGACAAAGACATTCCGCCGGTCGTCCACTTTCTTCATTCTTCCTCTGTGCCAAAGATATAAAAAAACATCACATAATTAAATAACCGACAAGGTCTGTTGTCTGTCTGTTTCTTATATAGGTACTTCGAACGATAAATTATTCAAAAAAACTTCACAAAAAGGCGCTATAAAGTTGGCGCATATGATGAAATGTGTAAACACTGGTATAAAAAATATGACTTCCGAACATTGATAGTGGTCCGGTAAAAGCTAATGAACCAATGTAAAAAACAATATCAACCTTGACCTATCTTATATTCACTTCAGATGAGATAGGTCAGTTAAATTCAAAATGTTGGCGTATTTTATTTCTTTTTCTCGAGAACTACCGCGTGTATTTCTTTCATTTTTTTATTTGGATTTACCATCCCTTTGCAACAAGCTTCTTTCTCTCAGGAATAATAATATGTAATTGTTTAACTTCATTTATTTTATTGAGTGGGCTAGAGTTACATATAGTACATAGGTTTCATAAGTTTTACAATCGAAATCTTTTTCTCATTTCATCAAAAAAAAACCTTGTCAAATTTTGACAATCTTCCGCCTTCTCTTCTTATTTTTATTTTAAACTAGATACAGAGTTGGGTTAGCGCACTCACCTTAAGGAGATAAATAAATTGGGGTTCACCCTGTACAGTGTACATTGGTAGTTTGATTAAGAATTAATTTTTATTTGTAGATTCATGCAGGAAATGCTTTCCATTTATGACAGATGCCAATTTTGAAGGTGCGTGTAAGGACTGGTTTAGAGCGGCCAGCCAAAGATTGAAGAAAACAGAGAAAATGAATTATTTTATTGTACAATGGACAATAAATTGTTTTGAACATCTATTTGTCAATATTTTATCTTTTTCTTTTATTTTATAGGATTCCTCCAAACACATTAACAGTGAATATTAAGGATTAAGGATTAATTTCGCCTAGATATAGAAAAGAGCTTATCTTAAAAGGATTTATGGTCTAAGTATAAAGATGAGAGATTGATAATGTGAATTTTGTTAAATATTGCAAAAAGTGATTTTAAAGATGGGTCCTGAAAAAGTAACGAGCCCCCTACTGGAAAAATGTGACTGAGGTCTTCGTCCAAGAAAAATTACTCGTCCAATAACAAACGAAGCCAGGTTTGCTGTACGTGCATAAATCCACCCCCAGCCCCCGATCGCTCACCTGCGCACTCCCGATCATTGAGTCTTTTTTGTTTTTAAATGTATTTAGTATAGCATTTTACAGACGCTCCAAAAATATAACTGGCTCTATACTGTCAGTACCTACATGTTGTCGAACAAATTACTTATTCACTGTTACTCAACTCGCGAGAACCAAAAAAGTTTCCGCACACTTTTTCGTTTTCGAGTTGTTCAACAGTGAATAGGTAATAAGTGGTTCGGCAAAGATGGACATGTATTGATTGATAGGGCCTGTCATATTTTTGAGCGTCTGTAAAACGATACTATATGCATTTAAAAAACAAAAAGACTCCAATGATCGGGAATGGGAAGGTGAGGGATCAGGGTGGGAGGTGGATTTGTGCACATATATCAAACCTGCTTTATTTGCATTATTTGCATAATAAATATAAAACAAAAAAGAAACTGATTTGAAAGTAAATTGTAAAATTTATATTGCTTATGATAAGCAACTTTTCTGAAATTAATGAGCAACCTTAGTTTCTAATAACTTGCAACTGTTGTGAATTTGTACTTAACTAAATTTGCATAACGGTTGCGAAGTATTTATATAAGTTTTGTATTTACAAATAACTTGGTGAATGAAACTGTATGAGCCTAAATGTTTCAGGATATTTTCGGAGTTACATTTTGGTAAAAACGAATTTATTACAAATGTAAATTGGCATTTGTTACGAATATTTTGTTTCGCAATTATGTAAAGTAATAGTTGCAGTTTAATAACGATGCATGGTTGCGGACAAATAAGCAATTTGTCACCAAAAACACGCATTTTTGTGACTGAAACAAAAGTGTAACACGAAATATAAGTAGCGTTAATGTTCCTTAATAGTTACGAAGCGGTGTTTGCTGGGAAAATATAGAAGAGTATGGTGGTCTAGTCTGCCGGACATGACACTTATTTTTTTGTGTATCTTGGAATGTCATTAGAAATTATTTTCGAAGTTATATTATTACTTTCTGGTCAGTATTGAAACATTAATTCGAAGAAAAGGTAATGTTAAATTTTTCATGAAAAATGTGAAGCTTCTTAAATTCTTGAATTGTCCTTAATATTTTTAGGAAACTATTTTATAATTTTGTCTAGGTATTTCCTGTTTAAAATTTTTTACTATTTTTCAATATTTTGATCAAATATTCTAAAAATGACTTGGATTTTTGAAAAAATATCCTCCACTCCTTTGACTCGCCAAAAATAAAAATTTAAAGGTTTGCTTCACATTTAAGCAAACTCCTTGTTGTAATAAAAAGGTATTATAATACATAACATAACATAACTTTTCTTAGTAAGAAACTATTAAATTAGTAAATTAGGATTTATGGCAATACTTTTCGATTAATTACTTTTTTAGTCCAGTGGTGTTTAATTCGACATGTTTTATTTAATATTAATTCAGTTGAACTACTTCTTTACTAACAATAATCTTCCTGTTTCACAGGTTTTTGCATCAATAAATTTATTCTAGCTTCCAAAGATAGAAAGTATCTGGACAATTAATTTTCTGCCACATATAAATTCGTTTTCAATATCCAAATTACCTACACATAATTTACGAATATACACTGTGGGCCAAATTAAATGGGACCCTAATTCTTCTTGTAATAATTTCTTTATTACTCAACGATTTTTTTACCGTTTTTGGGTATGTTGTACTTAAAACTATCCGAAATGAAAGCCTGGTTCAAATGTAGCAATATTTAACTGGCGTGCAAGAAATTATTTATTACAGCACATGTTATGCGTTTAACATTGTTATTTATCTATTTATCTCATTAAAAATTATCTCCCGATGGAAATGTCATTGTACCCTCCAGTAAACAGTGAAAAATAAAACTTTGCATAATCAATTTATCGCCTATAATTTATCAAACGACAGTGGCGAGGCCTTAGCCCCCCCCCCCCCCCCGAAATTATGTACTATAAGTCAGAATTTGGGTTATTTAAAAATGTTAAATATAATTTGTTTTCGAAACTGTCGTTGGTATTTTGGTTCACCAACCCAAACCAAAACGCTTGATACAGAACAAAGTATTACAGACAGTGTTTTACTGATAGAAACAATTTTAAAGTGTTGCACACAAGATTTTGTAGAGATTTCCCCAATTCTCAAATTTTAGTCGTTAGTAAATGAATAAATTTAATTATATAGTTGGTTTCTATAATAGAGGGTGCCACAGAAATTTATTCCTTTTATTTTCCGTTATAAAATGCAATTTTTTTAGATTTACTGCATAGAAGAATGGTGAAGGCTCGGGTGAAGGCGTGAATAAACGTGACAACTGTTACTAAATTTGGCTATATAATAATTTATTAGACGACTGTAGTAGGTCATCACGATATTCTGTCTATTAAAATCTTTTTGTATTCCATACATAGATTAACCGTTTGCACACAGTGAAAAATATATGTAATTCTTTGTTATATTTGTTTCAATTTACGAGAAATTACGTATTAAGTATTACATCAAATTCATTAGAATTACGAGTAATTATTAAAAAAATTGATACAATATTTTTACCACTATTTAGTCTAGTGCCGAACCGGTTTTCAGAAGCCAAAAATCGACAAAATTCTTAGGATGGTTTGGAAAATTTAGGATTAATGGTATATAACTGGTGAAAAATCGATTGGACCCCAACAAATCACCAGAAGTAGGGTGGGGGTGGGATAAGGGGTGCTTTTAGGGGTACCTACGATTACGATTTCCGGCAAAACTAGACCCCCTATCGAAAAAGTTAAATGCAAAAATTTTAGATAATTGAAAGCTCTACAACTTTTATTTCGACTATTTTTTAACATAACCTCAAAACTATTGACAAAAACGCCAACAATTTTTGATTTTTAATTTTTATCTCCCACAAAAATGATTCAATTTTAATGAAATTTGGTGAAAATGTACATTTTTGTGTCTCAAATAAGCTGTAATTTTTTTGAAGCGAAATATTTATTTTTCGATTTTATGGCGAATTTAATTTGAAAATAAGGCCTAATTTTCATTCAAAAAAGTTGATTAACAAAATTTTTATTTTTGAAAATTTCAGGGCGGAATTTTTTTCAATGAAACATCTACTAAGATGGTGTAAAAGATCCATACTGTTACTATGGAAAAACAAAGCCAAAAATGGGAAAAACCAAAACTTATCAATATCAGGGTCGTAACTTCGTTCCTATAAAATAAACTATGTGTATACTGCTGGTCACTGGAAATTAATTTTAATTTATAGGACATTTTGCATCAAATTTCCTTCAAAATGGAAGGAGATAACGACATGCAGTTTTCAAGATTATTTTATATCCATCTCAAATTTTGTCCAGAATAATTCGTCTGTGACATCAAATTGAAGATGAATGTTGAGTACAGGATGTACATTGCAACTATTCTAATTTTGCAAAACTTTATGGTCCCAAATATATTTTCTTCTATCTATTACATTAGAATATTTTATGAACAAATGTGATGTGTTTTGATATCTCTGATACCTAAAGATACAAGATGCAATTGTTTTTTTAAATAAATCTCTTTTTCTACTACCGTCTATATAAGTGAACTTTGTACCCCTAGCAACACGCGTGATAACGAAAGTAAACATTCGAGTTACCTGGTTGCTAGCTACGAAAGTTAAACTTTCGCAGCCAGGACAGAAAAGTAAAAAAAAACTTCCGATCTTTCAAGGAAGTACGCCAACATTACATTTTCGCCGATTTCCGCATCATTTTTGTCGGCACACCATTTTAAAAACACAATCGATATTGGCAGCTTCTTATATCCCATTTTCATCGCCACAAACATATTTGTTTACTTCAGTTTGACACTACCACAAATTAAAATGTTTGACATAAACCTCGATGAGAGATAGCAATTGCTACGTTGCCATGGAAACAATTTTCATAGACAGCCTCCTAAGCCCTAAACTATAAAATTTATTAAAAACGTCATATTATAATTTCACGAAATAAATAGTTTTAAATTATGAAATACCATAATATCTTTCGGTAGTAGAAAAAATATAATACATTACACGATGCGAAAGCTCTTTCAGGTGCTCGGTGTTTTTTTGAAAGCTCTCGGCTTCGCCTCGACCTTTCAAAAATCACCTCGCACCTAAAAGTAAACTTTCGCATCTAGTAATGTAAATAACTATTCCAAATTGCCTCATCATTTTTTAATAAGCAGTTGAACAAGTAAAAAAAAAATTTTACTTGACTCACTAAACGTGACTCTAACTCTTATAATACTGACGATTTAAATAGTAAGCAGGATGTGTAAAAAATTCTTCGAAAATGGTTATTCTGGACCTGGATTAACTCCATTAATTCAATTTTCTGAAGTTTAATACTGTCAAATTAAAACATACGTTCCGAAACGATTTTTTGATTTTTGCGTTAGTTCCCCTACTATTGAAAACAAGATTATAGTGAATTGAAAATTTTATGACTATTAACATTATAATTTCACTTTTATTTTTGTAAAAACATAAAAAATTAATATTTCTTTAATTTTTTTTTTTTTATAAAATATACACTTTTGAAAACATTTATTATATGCTTGTTTAAAATATGTTGTTTCACAAAGATTATTTACTTACCTCAAGCCATAACTACGAATATAAAGTTACTATCTTAATATATTAAACATCAGTATTAAAGAATATTTGGATAAGTTAACATTGCTCATAAATTTAATTAGCATAATTCATTTACAGTTCAAAACGGATCTCTTCGTAACCTAAAGCCTGTAGTGACGAAAATCCAGGATAGCGATCTTCATTTAAATTTTACATACAATAAAAATTTAAAACAGTTCCGAGTTATTCATCATTGTTACTTACACCGACTAACTGTTGGTGAATTGCGAGGCTGTACATTTTGAAGAAACAAGAACTTTATAAGTTGTCTCGAAATAAATCTTATGACATATCTTACAACTGCTTGCAATAAATCTTGTGACATGGCGTGTTATTTAATTTTTGTTTAAGTAAAATAAGATGGTGTACTTGTCAGTCGTAACACAGGCTAAAATTAAGTGGGTACATAAGAAGAGAGGAATGTTATATTCAACGTGTACTTTTAACTTTTATGTTTCTTTCTGGGTATCGCAGAAAATCAGCTATTAAGATAAGAGAACAAGACCAAATATTTTGACGCGATTTTAAGTGTGGCGTAAATCAAATTTTTACAGTTCCGACAATTTGATTTGATAAGATGATGAAATAATATGCAGTCAACGAATTTAATTTGAAGACAGAAACGAATGTTGCTATAATAAATTATTATAATTCATTTTTACTATAAATTATTCAGTTTTACAATTAACAAAATTCTTAATTTTATTGGAATAATCTGTACGTACGAATCATCTCAAACCATTTCGATACACTAATTCAATTGCTTTAAAACCTTTCCGGATATTTTATACACTATTTCATTCATTTTAACGCATGGTAAATTTCATATTATTACCCATAATATACGAATTCGATCGACCTACAGAGAGAGATTTATTAGATTTTAATACAAGATGACTGTGGAAAGCTGGTAATTCTGGATCAGTTTACTGTTTTCATGGGTCTCTGTAGGTTTCTGGTAACGACATTTGCGACTCGTTTGAATATTTTATGTAATCATAATAAAATGAATTCCATTCGTATCAAATACAATGTAAATAAAAAGACATATTTGTAATTGAGGGACAATACACTCATGTATCCTGACTCACCAAATATGAATTTGGTACTTGAATTACACCAGAATCCAATGAAATATTAAAAAAATCTAAACATGCATTTTTGAAATCCGAAGAAAATCATGAATATTTACCAATAGATCATCTCTATAGAAAGTGGACTTGTGGAGGGATCAAATCTATCTTTTCTTATGTTAGTGGACTATCGTGTCTTGGAAGAACCTGTCGAGTTTCGTTTATGTTCCACACCTCGTTGGACATGCTTACGTTTCAATGTCCAACAGTAAATTTCTTGGGACGATATTGAGAGAGCAATCAAGATTCAGTAGCGAACGTGGTTGTATCATACACAAAGAGAATGACCCAAGATGACATCGTTCGAAACGAACGAAAGAACCACTCCATATCAAACTTGAGCTCATTAACCAAAGAGGAAGGTGAGTGTTTCAAATACCTGAGCAACCAATTTCCACAACTGTAAAAGTGAAAGAGGATATCTTTAATAGACCACATATCAGGAAAATGTTGGGAGTTCAAATCTTTATTGCGAAAAAATTAGATAAGGAGAATAAGGCTGCTTTGCTTAATTTTCAAAGAGTCGTTGAGAATTTTTTGGGTAACCACAAGAGTGAAAACTGCAGAAAACTGGTTTCCAAAATGATAAAGAACTTCAGCAAATTGGAGTGCTTGATGAACTTAAAATCGCATTTCCTTAATTCCCATATAGATGAATTTCCAGAAAATTTGGAAGACTTCAATGATAAGTAAGGTGAACGTTTTCACCAAGACATTAAAGAGATGGAACGCAGATATATCAAGGACGGTGGGATGTAAATATGATGGCTGTCTACAGTTTTGTTAGATTTATACGAAATTATGGCCTGTTCGGGTAATTCCGGCGTCGAAATCATACTTGGTAAGTCAAGAAGGGGATTTTTGTTCGATTTTCCATTTTTCGGTTGTTTCTTGAGATTTCTGAAAAACCCTGACCTGATAGGGCAATTCTGGCATCGGATTCGTGTTCAACAAGTCAAAACACATATGATATGAGGTCTGATCCGCCAGACCAGATACTATTTTTGTGTGTGTGTGCCTGTGTTATCGTCACCTTTATTTGAATCAGAACTAATGAAATCGACCGATTAAAACACTATCACAGAATCAGCAAAGTCACAGCACGTCGTTTTCAGAGATAGTTTCATCTGGAGATCCATACTGGGCTCGTTTCTTGATCTTGCACTCATTTCCAATACCTCTGACATTTCTAGGTTCTCCGAAATTCATTATTATGCAGACAATAGTTAGTTTATTTACACCAAATTTAGTTGCGAAGAATATGAAAATATTGACGAGGATCTTCATTTTCATTTTTATTTTATATTTCCATATTTATTTTTCGGAACAGATAAACTCACATATGTGATGAACAGCATGTGCCACGTAAATTTGGGGTACTGTTGCTTTAATAGCTTATCAACTTTTAACATGTAGGAAGCAGAGTCGGATAAAAACAGAACCTTCGGAAATCATCAGGGATAATGCTAATACAACTATTTCGAATGATCGTCGCTATTGATTCAGTTGTGGTAGCGAATAGCTATTAAAAATGGCGTTATTGGTGAGGTAATTTTCAGTGGTAACAGTAACAGTATTAACAACACATCTTCCAGTTTCATCTATCGTTTCGTCAATAGCTACCCAAATTGGATTATCGACAACATTTCTTTTAATTTCAGACATAATTTTATTGGAAAGCTTTGGTATACAAATTTCACTGGAATTTTTCTCACAATATTTTCCTAAGACAACTTTTAGCTTCAGCGCTTGGAGAAGTGGAATGTCTAACTGTTACCACATATTTTACAAGCAAATCTTTTTTCATCACAGACAGATTTTTTGCGTTTATGTTGAAACACCTGATCTTCACTCGTGATTTTAAACTCTATTTTTAACTTCTTAATCCAATTATTTAAAAATCCTAGTTTTGATTGTTTTGCTTTCGATATTTCGATGACACATTTAGCAAGTTAATGGAACTTCACTCTTCTATGGATTCCATGGAAATTATTCTATCTTCTTCTTTGAATGGAAACCAAAAATAATTGTTCTTCGAATGAACTGAAGTATTAAACATAATAACATAAACATAAACACACCAGAGAAATTAGACCTCCAAATCCAAGACCAAGGCTGTCCGGAAGGGGCTTACACATTTGAGAATCCTAAGCTATTAGCAAAGAAAACTAAAATCTGGTATCCGGTTCGGTTGCGCCTTTTGTTAACTTATGATTCTACTCTTTTAGTGACACTCCTTGTTTTAGGTACGCTTTATTTCCAAATTGGTAATTCTTGTAAAATGTGCTTTTATCTGCCTGTTTGTATGACAGATAGATTTGCTTTTAACATGGTTCCATAAGATACTGTAGAACTTTCACAGCAGAGCAATATCCACAAAGATAGACAGAGATCGAAAATGAAAAATCTAAACATATTTAAAGAAAAAATTACATTTGCTTATTGAATCCATTAGAGCTTTTAAATATTTTGATGAAAATTGCAAAACATTATTATCTATTTTACTTTAGATCCTGCTCATTAGCTACTCTACGTAGACGAATACGAATTATTTTGAAACTTCAGATCCTGTAGCTGGTTCTTTGTTTTCCTTTATAGCATGATTCTTCTTCTTTTTATAATTAACTCCAATAACTTTCATATATACAAAGACAAACTAGTGATAAAAATTATACTCATGGCATTTGATTTGTACCATTCTACGTTCTATAGGATATTCTTGGCAGTATTTGGAGGATAAACTTAACTTGTTTTAAGTTTTGTCAAGAATATCTCTTGAAAGTTGGTTGGATATCCTTTTGGATTGAAAAATACATATCAGAGAAAAACAATCTGCATCTTAAAGATAGAACTAAATTAAAAAAATGGCACAGACAACGATTAGTATTTTAAAAATAACAAATATTAACATGAAAACACTTTCGTTATGGTAGTAACCAGTAAAAGTCGCTACCATTTCAAAACTGAATTGTATAAAAATGGCAAACTAACACAGGCTTCGTACCTCAGGTATTTGTACTATTTGTTTAGTGTCGATCTATTTACGAAGACCTCTTTGTGAAGGTCGCATAAAAGGTAGATATAAAAGATCCTTACTCTCAGCCAGCACCTGTACTTAACACATGTACCAGGTTCTTAACGGCCATTATTTTGTTAAATATCTTGAATAGGTGACAAGGTGACTGTGAATGACAACGATAACAAAAGTGAAGAAAATAAATTTATTAACTAAGGATACACATTCTACAAAAATTTTGAAATACATCTAGTGTTTGATACTCTGACATAATGGCCCTAAAAATAATTATTATTTATCTAGAGATTCAATAAATAGGTGCATACAAATGTATTAGATAGGTTTTATTAGTAATTTGTTAAGTTATCATGTTCGATTCTTTAATCTAGTGTAGGGTTGGAACCTTTGATATATGGCACTGACACCAAAATGACGAACACCAAGTTGACATCATCAGAACATAATGAAACTGTCTTAATCTTCTTTCGATGATATCAACAAACCATGTTATTTATACAAGAAGGTACAGCAGTTCCTGCATTTCAAGAGAAATTCACACGCTTCTTGTTAATTTCAGTTAAAATAATAATCTTAGGAAAACTATTAATGACAACAAACAAGCCGCAGTTTGATTTAATGAATACAATAGAAGATTTTAACGTTTAATAAGTTTGCACAAGTTGCAGACTTCCCACAAGCATTTGACACAGTAAATTTTAACTAAGGTAATTAAAAATAATGAATTAACCTGATTATAGTGATTTAATTTAGCACCATTTATGAGTAAGAAATGCCTAACAGAAAAATTAACATCGTAGTGCCACAGGGAAACGTACTGATCCTCTGTTGTTTTTGTTATCTATGACGTAGTGAAAAATATTGTTAATTATGTTTGTGATTATTCAGTTTGGATGTCCATACATTCAAAACCATATATTTTTTAAAGGAATATTTCCTCGAGACCTCATTTTCTACTGCCAAACCTTTTGGTAGTTATTTGTATCAATTCCCCTATCAAATAAACGGTTTTGAAATTAATTTACAAACTTTTGGCTGCTTCTGCGTAAATCTACATAAATTAAGTTACCGAATGAAAATTGGCCAATATTAGATTGGATTTGCTTGTCTCTAAAATCCCACTTAATATGCATCTTTCTGCTTCCACTCAATGCATTTAAAAGAAGTGATTAACTTACCGTATACCCTCTATTTACCAAACTGCCACCCCAAAATCCAAACAGTTGACAAATCACACCCTTCCATCCGGGGTTAACTATATCTTATTTGTAATCCCTCTTTTTATTTTTCTGCCATTCGATTCAATTTTGGGGTAATCGTTTGACCTCTTCAAATTACTTTTCTGATAAGATCTGAATCTGATTGCGGAAATCAAATTTTTACCGTGCAAATATTGGCTTGGCTGGATTTCAAGAAGCTTTCCGAAGGTAAAACTCGATATATTAAATTATGGTTTTGATGTAACGGAAAACATGCAAGTAATGTTCTTGCATATGCACTTCATATAGAAGATGAAAAAAATATCTGTTTTGGCTATCTAATTTTTACCATCCACTACTTTTGTACTATCTCAAATTATTTAACATTACTTTTAAACGTATATTAATGGCCTGCAGAAATAGAATAAACGGTGTAACTAATTCGTTTCAGATAGCAGTAGGTAAAAACAGGTGTATTTAGTTATAAGGAATATACCTCTGCGATTCCTCCCAAATCAAATAAACAGAATATTGTTTATAAGTCACTTTTATGTGAAAAAATCATGAAATTTGGAGTTTTTTAAAAATTGCAGTAAGACTGCAGTAGATTAATTTTTTTGAATGTTTCTGTTTACTAGGTAATTCCAAACCGGTTAATTTAAGCCCCGGTTGATTTCATTTCAGTGATTATTTATTTAAATAATTGCCGAAAACCATCGAAATTTTCGAAAATTTCAAGCATTTTTTACTCTGAAAGGAAAAATGCTAGACTCTTGAAACTTTGGTGGAATATGTGTCTCATTACCCTCAACTTACAAAAGAAATTTCGTTTCAAAATGTTTATTAGTTTTCGAGAAATTCTATTTGTTTATTAAAAACGTCCCAAATGTTTAATGAAAAATTGACCTATTAACGTTATCAAAAATAATTCAACCATAGCTAATTTTTTTCGTCAAGACGTCAATTTTACGAATCTGTTATGGGCGTATTGATTTTCAATAATTTTGACCGTCAAAATGGCGTTAACAACATTGCTACTTTTCGGAGCAGCGTTTTTTGCAAATAACTTTACAACAAATGAACGTATCTGCACAAATCTTTCATATTTGAGTTGCTGGTATTTTTCTACAAATTTATAAAAAAAAAATTGTTGCTCTGGGACATGTAGGAGCCGAGATAATTTTTTAAATTGTTTAATGCGCCAAACGTTTATTTATTAATATTTATGGCCAAAATTGAAACTGGTTGTTAATAAGATCTTGAATTTTGTGAATTCTCCTATTGAAAACGGGCCCTTTTTGAGGTCAAAATATAATTTTTAATAATTAGTGATTTTAGAGCGTCTTCAATCTGTTTGGCTCAAAGGAAAGGCGAATTTTTGAACAAACGAGTTTCAAATTGGGGTAGCGAGAGAATAATTCGTCATATCTCCGTTATTTTCCGGCCAATTTCGACGTTTTCTTTTTTAATTTGGGGTAGCTCACGAAAATAATAACAATGGACACATTTGCAATATCCAAATAATAAACATATAATTGTTATAAACAATTTTTTATTTTTTTAATTTTTTCTTTTTTGGGCTTATCCAACTTATAATGTGCTAATGTATTAAATATAAATTTATAAAGATTATATAATGGTAACAATGTATGCACAAACTATTTCTCCATCAAACAATATACGATGTTACAGCATTGTTACCATTATATAATCTTTATAAATTTATATTTAATACATTAACACATTATAAGTTGCATAAGCCCAAAAAAGAAAAAATTAAAAAAAAAAACAATAAATTGTTTATAACAATTATTTGTTTATTATTTGGATATTGCAAATGTGCCCATTATTATTATTTTCGTGAGCTACCCCAAATTAAAAAAAAAAAAACGTCGAAATTGGCCGGAAAATAACGGAGATATGACGAATTTTTCTCGCTACCCCAATTTGAAACTCGTTTGATCAAAAATTCGCCTGTCCCTTGAGCCAAATAAATTGAAGACGCTCTAAAATCACTAATTATTAAAAATTATATTTTGACCTCAATAGGACTTGATGAATTCACAAAATTCAAGATCTTATTAACAACCAGTTTCAATTTTGGCCATAAATATTAATAAATAAACGTTTGGCGCATTAAACAATTTAAAAAATTATCTCGGCTCCTACATGTCCCAGAGCAACAATTTTTTTTTATAAATTTGTAGAAAAATACCAGTAACTCAAATATGAAAGATTTGTGCAGATACGTTCATTTGTTGTAAAGTTATTTGCAAAAAACGCTGCTCCGGAAAGTAGCAATGTTGTTAACGCCATTTTGACGGTCAAAATTATTGAAAATCGATACGCCCATAACAGATTCGTAAAATTGACGTCTTGACGAAAAATATGAGCTGTGGTTGAATTATTTTTGATAACGTTAATAGGTCAATTTTTCATTAAACATTTGGGACGTTTTTAATAAACAAATAGAATTTCTCGAAAACTAATAAACATTTTGAATCGAAATTTTTTTTGTAAGTTGAGGGTAATGAGACACATATTCCACCAAAGTTTCAAGAGTCTAGAATTTTTCCTTTCAGAGTAAAAAATGCTTGAAATTTTCGAAAATTTCGATGGTTTTCGGCAATTATTTAAATAAATAATCACTGAAATGAAATCAACCGGGGCTTAAATTAACCGGTTTGGAATTACCTAGTAAACAGAAACATTCAAAAAAATTAATCTACTGCAGTCTTACTGCAATTTTTAAAAAACTCCAAATTTCATGATTTTTTCACATAAAAGTGACTTTTAAACAATGTTCTGTTTATTTGATTTGGGAGAAATCGCAGAGGTATATTCCTTATAACTAAATACACCTGTTTTTACCTACGGCTATCTGAAACGAATTAGTTACAGATTCCCGTTCACATCGTCTAATTCTACAGGCCTATATATGAATGTATGATTTACTGACTGGATTACAATCCAAAAATTTTATTTACGATTCCTTTACTCAACGGTTTTATATACGTCTGATCCTTGTTCAAAATGAGTAAAAAATGTCTAACTATGTTGACTTACCCGTATCTTGTAGTAAAGGAGATTAGCAATCTTCAAAGAATTGTTCTTTATAAATTGCATGAATTTGCTCCTGGGAAAATAAAAAATATGATGCTCGAAGCTGTAATTATATAACGATAAAGAAAACGAACTTATCTCTTCAGTTCCGTCCGTAATATATTCCGTAGTAACTTTAATCAAAATGTTATAATAGAACCTATCTCATATTATATGAAAACAGAATTCTATTATAACAGTTGGACATTAATTAATAGTAGCTACATTTTGATACATGCACTAGGAATGTGATTTATTAATCGTCAACGTTTGTATATCTCAAGAGAAATATACAAACGAATTGTTAGATAAGAAATTGACAAGTTTCTGCCCACAATATCAAGAAGAATTTAATATGTCTAATCTTTTTGATTAATGTCTCTACCATTCGATTTAATTATCAACATACATTTAAAGAATTGGCTCTAAATATTTAAAAAATTATGGCTAACTCCTGTGATTACCATCTTCGCAAACAAAGATGTAACGAAAGTACGTGACGTCAAATGAGGCTCAGTTTCTTCATATTCTAGTGGATAAATCCAAGAGGACGTCGTATCTAATAAATCCATTTCAGATATCTGAAATGGATTTATCAGTTACGACTGCTTTGTCTAGTAACATTAATTCAGGAGTTTAGATCAGCGTAAAGCAATCAATTCCAGTTTTGTTTTTTAACTTTACTGCGGGACCAAAAATAAGAATGTCTCCAAAACATCCATTGGAATTTGGTATTATCATTGGTTCACCACACAGTCCTTACAAAGAGAGTAGTGGTAGCAGATCCTCTTTGGTTATTGCTACTGCGTCCTCCAATTTCGTTTACTACTTCATGAATGTCTTGGAATCAGTGGAATTCCAATGCCTAAAAAGACTTAAAAATTAGACATCAACATATAATACTAGCCATTTTATTCATTGAACTTAATTCTGGGAATCACGCCAAATTCTAAAAAATAAATAGAAATAAGAAAATTGCAAAATATGTCAAGATAAAAGTGTAGTATCAAAGGCAAACCTCATTTTACTTCACCGGTTAATATTATGTCTTGAAGGCTCTAAGCTTTCATACTTTCTTGACTTCCAGGTTTTCAGTATTATCGACACTAGTCTGACACCTGGATATCCCATCTCATTTTAATCAATCAATTTAATGGGCGTTCAAGATAACGCGAACGTACTGAGCTATTAATTATGAAATAAATTTCTTAATTTATTATGCAATTTTCCGCATTATATTACCTTAGATTACATTAGAGATAAACTACTAGTGCTAGACGATATGTTAAACATTTAAATCGCAAATTCACAGTGTGCGTTTAATATTGTTAACGACCTGTGTTGACAGACCGTAACCCTTAAACATCGAGTTAATATTGCTGAAGAAATGTGCCTTTAGCATGTTGATTAGAAATTTTATTTATACTGGACAAAAAGATGTGGATGAATTATAATGTATTGCACACCGTGCGGTCTAGAAGTTACCCAGCAAATCCCATATGCCTATAACTGTTTAGGCTATTACATGATGACCCCGAACATATTTTGTATGTGCTAAAACAACAATTAAATTATTGGCAAAGTATAACAGTTTCTTAAACGGTTATAAGGAGAAGAAAACGTTTTATTTACTCTTCTAGTTCCTATGAATGTAGTACACCAACAATAGTTTGCGCTACATTTTGTTTACAACACTTGACAGCTCGTGAAGATCGTAAAGTACGTGATTTAAAGTCCATTTTTTGCGGAAAATGAAATAAACGAAATATTTTCATAAAAATCAGTATCAAGGTCAAATGCTTGTAAACTGAAATGTGATATTATGGAACAAAAATTAATTTTCTATCATCACAGGTAAAACCGGCCTCAGCTGCAGAGGAAAACATAAAAGCTGTTTAAATCCTGGTGTATAGTTTGTTCTGGTAACTATCAAAATCATCGACATCATTTGCTGGGTTTGTTTTCGTTAAATTCGAAGCTGGCCAGCAGAGAATGTTAATGGCTCCGTGGCTATCGAGCTCAGCAAGTCATGCTTTTACTAAATACAAACAGAGCCGATAGATGGACTTTTTTATTTCTCAAGAAAGAGAAGCATAGGAGAGCCGCTCAGAGATCTCTGGAGCAGCCAAGATGTTTTTTATGTTCCTTTTACATTTATAACCAAACAAAAGGTAGCTCGACAATGTTGCTTACTCAAAACACATGTGAGATTATGTCAGATAAGCTCGAATCACGGAACCAAACCACGAAGTATATAACAAGACACAATCCCAAACTTGGAGGAAAACAAGTGGATGTAATGAACGAACCTGTACCCAGACAATCGAGCAACGCTAGCAATCAGATTTGTAAAAACTCAGTTATTGAATATCTAATTGCGTCAACGGTTATTTTAAATATAACGCTGAGGAGACTATTCTAAAATCAGTACACATACATAAACTTAAAAAATATGTGTAAAGTGCTTCACAGTTCATTCCATAAAAATAATTTGAGTTATCTGCAAAAACTCACAGTTCCGTGCTTTTAGTTTCCTTTCCTATTTCATGTGAAGCTCTTATCGTACTGAATTGAGTCGTATTTTTAATAGAAAAGTGTACTGGGCAGTTAGCTTTTTGTCTTTTCCATTCAAGAAAATAACTTGGGTTAAAAAATTCACAATTCTTTGTTCTTGGAGTTTCCGTCCCTATTTCGTGAAACGTTTTGAATTCTTCATGGAAATTCATACTCTACTACGTACTTTTACGGTTTTATTTCAAAAGAATAGTTAGAGATATCTGCTGAAATCCACAATTTCTTGCTTTTAAAGTTTCCTATTTCGTGTAAAGTTCTCATAGTACCTACTGAATCCATTTATAAACAATGCATATCAAGCAAAGAAAGCGAATTGTAAAGAAAATACTGAATTCAGTTGTAGAAATTTGTACTCTAATGTTAGCTTTCTGTTTTTAATAAAAAAAAAATCATTTGAGTTAAATACAAAAATTCACAATTTCTTGCTATTAAAGTGTCTTTTCCTATTTCGTGTAATGTTCTTATTGTACTGAATGTAGTTGTATTCTTTATGGGAAAATATGCTCTGCTGTTAGCTTTCTACGGTTTTAATCCAAAAAAATTGTTTGAGTTCCCTGAAGAATCCCTTGCTTTTGAAGTTTTCTTTAATTCCTTTCCTATTCCATGTGAAGAAAATGTGTTCTGCTGTTAGCTTTTTTCGGTTTTAATCCAAAAAAGTTGTTTGAATTATCAACAGAATTTCCTTGCTTTTAAAGTTTCTTTTCCTATTTCGTGTGAAGTTCTTATCGTACTGAATTTAGTTGTAGAAATTTGTACTCTACTGTTAGCTATTTGCGTTTTTAATAAAAAAAAATAGTTTGGGTTACATGCAAAAATCCGCCATTTCTTGTTAAAGTATTCTTTCCTGTTTCGTGTAAAGTTCTTATCATACTGAATTTAGTTATAGAAATTTGTACTATACTGTTAACTTTTTGCATTTTTAATCCAATATAAAAAATAGTTTTAATTATTTTCAAAAATTCACAATTTCTTGCTTTTAAAGTTGACTACCCTATTTCTTGTAAAGCTGTTGTCGTACTGAATGTAGTCATATTCTTCGTAGAAACTCTGCTCTACTGTTGGATTTTCACAATTTTAATCCAAAAAAAATTGAGTTCTCTGAAGAATTCCACAATTCCTTGCTTTTGAAGTTTCTTTTCCTATTTCGTGTGAAGTTCTTATCGTACTGAATTTAATTGTAGAAATTTGTACTCTACTGTTAGCTCTTTGTGTTTTTAATAAAAAAATAGTTTGAGTTACCTACAACAAAAATTCACAATTTCTTGCTTTTATAGTGTCCCTTCCTATTTCGTGTAAAGTTCTTATCGTAGTTGTATTCTTCGTAGAAACTTGTGCTCTGCTGTTAGCTTTTTACAGTTTCAATCCAAAAAAATGGTTTGAGTTCTCCGAAGAATTCCACAATTTCTTGCTTTTAAAGTTTTCTTTTCTATTTCGTGTAAAAGTTCTTATCGTACTAAATTTAGTTGTAGAAATTTGTACTCTACTGTTAGCTTTTTGCGTTTTTAGTAAAAAAAAATATAATTTGAGTTATCTGCAAAAATTCACAATTTCTTGCTTTTAAAGTGTCCTTTCCTATTTCGTGTAAAGTTCTTATTATACTGAATGTAGTTGTAATCTTTATAGAAAAATGTGCTTTTTAAGGTTTTACTCCAAAAAAATTGTTTGAGTTATCAACAGAATTTCCTTGCTTTTGAAGTTTCTTTCCTATTTCGTGTGAAGTTCTTATCGTACTGAATTTAGTTGTAGAAATTTGTATTCTACTGTTAGCTCTTTGCGTTTTTAGTTAAAAAAAAAAAATAGTTTGAGTTACCTGTAAAAATCCGCCATTTCTTGATTTTAAAGTGTCCCTTTCTATTTCTTGCAAAGTTCTTATCGTACTGATTCTTCTGTGTATTCTTCGTAGACATTTGTACTCTACTGTTAGCTTCTTACATTTTTTATTCAAAGAATTTGTTTAAGTTACCTGCAAAAATCCACAACTTCTTGTTTTTAAAGTTTCCTTTCATTTTCGTGTAAGGCTCCAATCGTACTGAATGTAGTTGTATTCTTCGTAGAAAATTGTGCTCTTTACACTTTCATTTCAAAAAAATTTATTTAGTTCTCTGCAAAAATTCACGATGCCTTGCGTTTGGAGTTTCTTTTCCTATTTTGTGTAGAGCTCTTATCGAACTGGATTTCCTTATCTTGCAGAATACCAAAGTTCTAGGCTTTTAGAGTTTTCTTTACTATTTCATGCTAAGCTCTTATCGTACTGAATCTATTTGTATTCCTTGTATAAAGTATTCTCCAGTTAGCTTTTTGCGTTTTCAACAAAAAAAAATAGTTGCGTTATTAGCAAAAATTTAAAAATTCTGTACCGTGAAAAAAATCGAAAAATCTAGGGTTTTAGAGTTTCTTTTCCTCTTTCGTGTAGAGCTCTCATCGTAGTGAATTTAGTTGTATTCTTTGCACAAATCTGTACCTACTCTATTGTTAGCTCTTTGAATTTTCAACCCAAAAAATAGTTTAAATTATTTGCAAAAATTAAACAATTCCTTATCTTGTAGAAATCCAAAATTCTAGGCTTTTAGAATTTTTTTCTCCTATTTCGGGCAAAGTTGTGATAGTACTGAATTTAGTTGCATTTTTCATAGAAATATGTACTTTATAGTTAGCCTTTCGCGTTCTTAATCCATAAAAATACTTTAAGTTATCTTCAAAAATACACACTTTTGGAGTTTCCTCTCTTGTTTCGTACTGAATTTAGTGTATTTTCCATAATCGATTTATAACAGTTTTTATATAATTGTTGCACATTCCATAGTAACCTTAACAATTTTTTAAAAATATCCCTAACTTTATAAATAGTTCTTGGAAGGAAGTACGATGTTGTTTCACATCAGATTAAGTAAAAATTGTTTCAATTATGCCAGCTTGGTTGAAGAAGCGCACTTTAATACGCAACGCCATGTTTTTCTATTTGTGGAAACTTGCTTTATTATTAATCTCACCTCAAAGACTGTCACTCCCTGCAGAATCGATCCTGGCAAAAATAGTCCTTAACCTTTTCAATTTTTATAAATAACTTTATGTAGGTTTTATACAAGCATAATAATAATAATAAACGAAAAAATCCAATTTGACATGAAGGGTTTTCCAATAAGAACTACCGGATTTTATTATTAAATAAAACACACATTAAATGAGAAAATTAGCTTTTTTTAATATGTAGTCATCAAATTGGATATTTTTTTGTTATTATTATGTTTGTATAAAACCTATTTATTTCCTCAAGCGTAATGCTATCCATTATTCTCTGCAGTGAATAATGATTTCATTATTCACTGCAGTGAATAATGAACAAAATTTCTATGACAACGTATCGGATATTTATTAAAAAATTCATTAAAGTGGTCAAAGCACAAAATGAATTGCGAACAACGTTGACGTTTCAATTTAATTTATTACGGGCCGTACTTTTGACACATAACGGCCTGCTCATAAAAAATCTTAAAAATTAATAGAACCTATAAATTTCTGTAGAAAACGATTTAGTCAAAAATATTTATTAGTCGTGGATAAAATAAGGTATTCTACTCGCATATAATGGCTATTATTCACTCGGGTGATTTACGACACTCGCCTTCGGCTCGTTCCGTAAACTTTCGCCCTCGTGAATAAAATAAACCATTATATGCTTGTGGAATAAACTACTATTAAAGTTATTTATAAACAATACGTATCAAACAAAGAAAGTAAAATAACATTTCGTTTTTGTTCACCAATAGAATTGTTTAATTATTTACCTCTAAATATCAAGGCGACTTTCCTTTTTAGTCAGCTGGCTTTAAAAAAACGAACTTTACAAACGGACGGATGGACAGACACAAGTTTTGCAAATTTCAATGAATGACTGAATGGTGTACACATGTTTGCTTTATAGCCGATATTCGCCATTTTAGAAAACTGCTGACAAACTCAAAATACTCATCTGCTTAGTGCATAATAATTGAAAAATACTGGAGCTAAAATTAATCCTATGTACCAGTAAAAATTATGCAGACGATTTTATTACCTATTTCTGAGTAAACAGGCAACCATTAAATTATCTGAGAGTTATTTACATTCTTTAACATGGTGATTAGAAATTAAAACGTCTCGAAGGCAAATTACAGACGGTCCCAATTGAATTAAATTATTATAATCTGCTGTTACTTGAGGCAAGTTATGTGTGTAAATTAGCTATTAAATTATTAAAAATAAATTTGCCGCACTCGTGCCGCTGTAGCAGAGAGCAGGGAACAATTTTTTAAACACGATAATGGCAAACAAACATATTTGCAACATTCCATCCAATGATTAGTTTGGTAAATATTTATACCGAATTCAATTCGTGTTTCGTACAGGTTTGTTTTACTAATAAGGTACAGGTAGGTGCATATATCGGGCCATCGACCTTTTAATCGTTGTTCACAGAAAGAAGAGCCCAAAGGGGATTTTTGGAAGAAAATGGAACGAAAAATAAAATTTTGGATATTTTTTTATTATGCATTTTTGGAATAATGTGAGTTTGCCTCGAAATCTAAAGGACAAATTACCTCGTAATTGCCACTTATGTTCCAGCAAAAATTCGAGCATACCCAAAGATATGCAGTTTTGTTTTTTTTTGTTTTCAAAATATTTATGATTTTTTTGCCAATGTTTGCAACAAGTAATTTCTGTTTTCATAATACACCTGGTATACATAGATATATTGACAACAACGATGATAGAATTCCAAGGATAATAGTACCTTCCATCAATACGTTGTAAGTTAATGACCAAGCAAAATTATTAAGAATTATTATAATTATTTTAAAGGTGGAACATGCAACATAATCAGTTGGCAACAGTACTCTGTGTAAATGAATTACAACTAAACGTGATCGGACGATTTTGGGTTAAATGTTCTTATCCTTCGCTAAATTTTCTATGTTGTTTTCCTACTGGCTCAATAATTTGTTTAACACTGAAATGACAGTATGCTTTAATATGCGCAATGTTAAAAGTGTCAAGGTAAGTTTCTAACTCTTTTATAGTTATAATTAAGTATACTAGCAAGACGAGATGTCCAAAAAGCATATTTTTTGATTCTATAGAACTCCACAAAAAATAGAAATTTGCCATATAAACAAACAATTATTATTGAATGATTATTATTGGTTTTGTAATTTAAAAGCATGGTTGGTTTTCATTTCATGAGTGATTTAAATACCACAACTGTACCAATAAAACCTGTTTATGAGTGATTATGAGAAAACCGCCGAAACAGCACTCTATATTTAATTGCATTGCTAATTCCAGATATCAGTTAAAACAAAACGATTCCAGCCACCATTAATTTGCGAACGTTGAATTTTTAAAAGCTAATTTAGCAAGTGGTTAATAACTTAACCGATATATCATCCTGCCTTGACGTTTGCAATGGGCCTCGCGGGACCAGAAGGGTCCAACAACTGTTATACTTCGTGAATAATTCCTATTTGCGCACCACAATGGTCACACGCTCTTTTACGGACGACTGATTTTTATTTGATGGAGGAAACCAATAAAATGTTTAACGGTTAACGAGTAGTTTGGGTTTTAAGGTAGAGATTTTACTGAGTAAGTTAATAATGATAGATATTATTTGTTTTTTGTTTTTGATTGAACCAAATGCTGTTGACTTATAAAAATATATAAACTAGGAAATAGTACTTCTTAATTATAAAATACCAAGCGGAAATTATGCTTACAACTCACAAGTAACAGTAATTTCGAGAAAATTATTACTTCCTCTTCTCTTACATAGAAGATAGAGAAAATAAGGTTAAAGTTATAGAAGATATAAATACAATTTATAATTTAAAAATAAAAAAGGCAATACAAGCAATTACTCCAACTATTAAAACACAATAGTATTCTCACCAACTCCGACCATAGATAATGAAAATGATTAAGAAAAAGAATATTTTAATATTCTACATAAACAAAAAATAGATCGCTATGAGTAGACAGAATATCATGGTCATTAATTAAACTACTAAAGTATAATATTCACTGCTAGATTCTAAAAATGCATACATTTTGTTTAAAGCAGCATGCATTTCCTAAAAAGTGGAAAAGAGGAGAGATAATAAACATATCAAAACCAGCTGCAAAAAAAATCAACAATTACCAACAAATTACTAATTACTGTTACCAGTACTAGGAATTATTTAATAAAATTATTGGCAACAAATATATCTCTATCCATCAGTTTGGTTTCAAGGAAAATTATTCCACCATCCATTTTACTGACGATAATATTCAATATACAAACTACCAAGCATGATAATTATCAAGGAAAGACTTTTCACAGTACGTGGCGCAAAGGACTACCATGCAAATTAAAAAAAAAAAAGATTTCCCTTATTACTTAACAGTTTGCATGGATTTTAAGGTAAAGGCTTACTGAGAGAGAAAGTTAATAATGTTAGACAGAAGATAGAAACAACTTTTTTACGTTTGATGATACCAATAAATCTTAGTGTCTTGATATTGACCGATATCGTATTGAAAAGGGTGTTTTTACTTGTAATAAAAATTTCATGAAAGCAAAACTGGTGTTTCATGAGGAAAATTCGTGACACAGGCGAGAAAGTTCGTATAGACTTTATTACAGTGGATTATAAAAATGGAAGAGCTTCTAGAACGCTACCCTGAGGTGTTCCCACTAAACCCACTTTTATAAATTATTCGCTGAATCTTTGATCCACATAGGACACAAATTATTCCCCGCCTGAAAAGTTTGGTAATATAGAGCGTAGACCACGCAGACCATACGCCTCAATTTGTCACTATTGTCTGTACAGTCTTAGAGAAAACAATAAATATTGCCATTACTCTATCTCTTTCGTCAAGATACTTTCGTTTAATGCTATTATCGTAGATTTCTCATATCTCAAATCATGTTGACTATCTGACAAAATCATGTTAGTTTCTAGAAATTTAATACTTCTATCACTAATAATATTTCCAAACATTTTTGGAAATATTAAAAGTAATGATTTTGACCGATAAATTATTCATTGATTTGGGATAATCTTTTTTAAAGAGACAAGGACATTTTTGTGCAAAACAATATAGACGTTTGTAATCTGAACAAGTTTATAATCATTAATATCATACAAGGACAGGACCGTGAAGGCATCTTCATCATGCATTGTTCCACAGTTTCATCAGTTGTTCCAACAAATTGAGAAAGTTGTAGTTGATGTCATTTGTTCAAGGCAGCTTCAAGCTTCTTCCACCCAGCAACCCACTTCATTAATAATATTATGGTCCAATTTTGACCATAAGCCATCCCTTTACATTCACCTCGAAGGACTTTGTGCATCTAACATCCAGTTTATTGAAATGCGTTTAATATCATTCATCCACCGAGTCGGATGTTCTCTATTCCAGTATTCGCCACTTCATTTGTCCTTCTGGCCATATTATCATTAACAGCTACATGCTAGCTCAATTTTAATCGAGGCAAATCATTATTCAACGCCATCAGAGTTATTCTATCTCGCAAAATTTTCCTCTGAAGATTGCTGTCACTTCTACTTTGTTATCAAATTTCCTTGTCAAAATAAGTACTGGTTGAATATTGTCCGCTTGAGACCTACAACAGGTGTATCCGATTTGAAAATATAGTTTGGTAAATGCAATCCAAGTGAATTCTATTTGTCTTATGATCTCATATATTTTTTCTGTCGTTTATGATACAGTGTTCAAGATATTAGCACAGTGTGACTTGAGGGATGTGGTTATTTACTATGCTATCTGGAACCAAATTGATCATGAATTTGGTTATATTGGCATTAAGACTGCGACTTGGGGGAGAAAAATAATTAACATGAGGACTTGGACTATGTTTCTATGTCTATGTTTCTAAATGTTAATGTGAGTTTCTTAGTTTATATTGATATCTTCTAGTTCATATTGATGTCTTCTAGGTTTACATTCTTGATGTGTTGAAGGATTAGTTCAGATTCTATATTTTTGCTGGATCGACCTTCGAATTCCTTTATACTATCATACTGTGGCAAATTTGGGGTTGCACTTCCGTAATCATTTCTCAACAACACAGTATATCTGGGGCCAATTTTGTAAGTGATTTAAATACTTTTTCGTAACTAACTAAATGAAAGGTTTTTTAGTGGTCCACTAAGACTAGCATAAGTGACTTATTGCATTCATTACACAAATTTTTCAATAAATATTTTTATAACTTAAACAATTTTAAATTCGATTTATTCCAGAGTTTCAAAATGTGTTCTTGTCGAATAAGAAAATTGCAGAGAAAATCGTTTGGTTAAGCCAACTTTACATTCCTTGACTATAACAACCGATAGATTTGTCTGATCCCAATTTATTCTCATTTGTTCCAGAGGCTCAAGATTTTTATGTATAGCTAAATCAGTTTGGTCAGACCTACTTCACGTGTGTCTTGAAAGTTCTTAATTTATTAATTAGCTTCTACTTCATACCCTATGAAGCAATTACTAAAATATCCCATGTTACGTTCAATAAATCCTGATGGTTTAAAATATGATGCAACCGTTGATTGGTTACGAATATTAATTTGGGGTCTAAAATTTTCCCAAGATCTATGATAAAATCAATAAGCGTTCTGTTTAGGGACAAACAATTATTTTAACACCAATTGCTTATGGCACCAAGAGGCTATTGTAAAATTACACAGTCATCCATTGAATTGATTTGGCAAACGATCTTGACATCATCGAATGATAACAGATATCCTAACATTAAGTTAATGGGAAATATCGTTGATGAAAATTACAAGAAATTACTTGTGATACTCCTGATGTTTGAAAAAAATATGAGATATGAATAAATTTTATAAATAAGAGCATATTGTGTTTAAGAGATCAACAGAAATACTCATGATCTTCAATTTCATGGTGTGGTCCAATTTGTCAAAGGCCACTATCCAAGGCTTCACAAATACTTTGTGTTTTCACCACTAAATTTGAATCTGTAGATCTCTCACCTATTCAGGTATTAGGGAGTTCTTATTACTAAATAGATGGAATCATATACTAGTATAATTTCAAGCAATTTGATACAATTACAAATAATGTTGATTGACCTTCAATTCCTAACGTCATCTTTAACTCCCTTTTTACATACAGGTAGGATTTTCGACAATTTCCTCCTTTGCCCATACTCATGATTATCTTAATTTTTTTTAAGACTTTACTATGTCTTCTTCCGTAACATATTTCAAGCAAAACAGATTATTTGGTGACGGTATATCAGGAATTGTTGGATTATGTTATGTCATTGAGTAAATAATTAAGATTCGCAAATGTCAAGGTTTCGAGATTTAGTGTTTTATTTTTTACCAATAGCTTCATGATTGTCTTCAATTTTAAGAGCTATACAGCCACATTACAAATACCTTCCCATAGCAATAAAAATTGATGACAATAATGAAGTTATTTGCAAAAATATACAATACTAAAATCTCGAAACCTTGACAGTTGCGCCTCTTTATTATTTTTTACCCAATGGTTATGTTGAATATTAAAATTCTTAGAAAATGGTTTGAAGAAAAAGTCTGCAAAAACAGAAACTGTATTATACAACACTGGATATGGTTGTTACAGTCAGTTCACAGTCGAAAAATTATGTTTATTTATTTCTTATACCGTTAGTCAAATTGAAGCCTCATAGTCTCTTTTATTGAAGATTCAACAATATTTTCATAGTCATATCGACGTTTCAATTCCAAGTGTCATTTTTCTTGCCGTCTAAATTGCCTTTTCATAGTCTTTTTTCTTTCATAGTCTCTTTTCTTGACGTTTCAATCGTCTTCTCGTAGTCTTTTATCTTGACATTTAATCTTTCCATGGTCTTTTATCTCCACGTTTCAACTTAGTGTCGTGCTATTTTTTTTGCCGTTTCAACTATCTTTTCATAACCTTACCTTTTTACTTTCCGTTTCATACTCTCTTTTATTGAAGATCCAATAATCTTTTCATAGTCTTTTATCTCGACGTTTCAATTATCGTGGTCATTTTTGTTGCCGTCTCAATTACCTTTTCATAGTTTTTTTTCTTGCCGTTTCAACTATTCATAGTATTTTTCTTGACGTTTAAACCATCTTTCATAGTTTCATTTCTTGACGTTTCAACCGTTTTCTCATAGTCTTTTATCTTGACATTTAAACCATCTTTCATGGTCTTTTATGTCCACGTTTCAATTTACTTGTCGTGGTATTTTTTCTTGCCGTTTCAACTATCTATAGCCTTTTTACTTGCCGTTTCATAGTCTCTTTTATTTAAGAGCCAACCAAATTTCATAGTCTTTTATCTCGGCGTTTCAACTAACTTGTCGTGGTCTTTTTCTTGCCGTTTCATCTATCTTTTATAGTCTTTTTCTTGACTTTTTAACCATCTCTTCATAGTCTTTATTCTTGTCGTATCAACCATTTTTCATAGTCTCTCTTTGATGTTTCAACCGACTTGTCACAGTGTTTTTTCTTGACGTTTAAACCATCTTTCCATGGTCTTTTATCACCAGTTTCAACTAACATATTGTGATATTTTTTCTTGCCGTTTCAACAATCTCTTTATAGCCTTTTTCTTGCCGTTCACAGTCTTTTTAATTGAAGATCCAACTATTTTTTAATGGTCTTTTACACAGGTAAACAAGATTAAATTAGAGAAATATTGTGGAATGTTATGCGACGATATGAAGAAGAAAAATTTGCAGTATTTTGTTTCGTTTTTGAGATTTCTGAAAAAAACTGAAAATTTTAGTTTTTGTTTTCCTTTGATAATTCGGTTACGGAGACACAAATAGAAAAAACAAAAGCGATTCTCCACAGCACATTTTTCTCATTTATCCATAGGTGGCTACCAATTATTTTCATCACGTTTCATTGCTGCAGAACCATCATCAACTTAGTGTTTTTAAATACCGACATGAATATTTATTTTTCTTATTTAACAGCTTCTCACCTCAAAAATACGATGATATGAAAATCTTTGATTTCCGACATTTTAATTTTTTTGAAAATTCTTTCAATAAAATTAATGTCAGAAATCAATTATGAACATTTCTGGTCTAGAGAAGATCCACAACAGAATAGACAATAAGACAATTCTTACAAAATGAATTTACAAACTATTTGGAAAATTTACCTCTGGCGCTCCAACCTACCCCTGTATAATATATAACCTTCTTAGTGTTTGAATTCAATCCATCAATCTTAAATTCAAGTCTCCATATTATGCTGCAAATTAAAATTCAATCAGCCAGTTTTACGTATGAAAATACCCGAATACAAATCACCACAATTATCACAGATGCCAAGACATATACTTTTCTTTATATTTATTCAAATATAATATCGTTAGTAATTCAAATATCTGGCTCAGCGTAGTAATAATATTCATATTATTTGCAATGTATTACTCAGTATTCTTAAATGAAATTCAAGGCACGATCTGACACTGAGGGCGCCGTTGATCAATACATTTTACGCTGCAATGATTTGATTTTATAAATGATCGACTCGACTCTTGCTTAGAAAATCGATTGCACTTACACAGTTCAGTAAACACAACAAAATCCAACATACTTCTCTATTTTCATTCAGAATCTAATAAATTGATGACAAGCCGTTTATCGTATTAGTATATTACGTGGATTTTATGCTCGATGAACAACAGAAACCATGTTTTTAGTTTTGCAAATATTTGCTTGCACAGGGTGATTCAAATATTCAACGATACAATTGTTTAGTAATTGGTCAGGAAAAGCTTTTGTTGAAAAAATCTCAATTTGGTTAATAGCAGAACTTTTTATTCAAATTCTGATGACATTATCTACTCTTTAAAATATAAGTTTGAGTCTACCAATTGAAAAAATAATATTGTAGAAAAATGAATGGTTGGGCCATTTATATATCATCTAAAATGGAATACCAATTTTGTTAGGTAACGTAAAAAAACAATAAAAAATATATACAGGGTGTCCCAATTATCGTGCTCACCATGGGTGTCTTGCAAACGGTAAGAGGTACAAGGTATGTTAAATGTCACCAAATGTAGAGCTTATCAAGGCTTACTATTGTGCAAAAATATTTTCGTAAAATCAACTCGTTTTTGTTTCATAGAAAAAAAATGATTTTTTAAACCTTTTCGTTCAGAAAGAAAAGAACCAAAACAAATTTAATTATATCCAACTCCAGAAGTAATTCTCAATTACCTTTCATTTGTTCTAATCGTAAACCTACCAACCTGAACAGAAAATAGTTTCCATCAGATTATTAGAGTAAGAAAAAATTGTTGCAATTTACTATGTCTATGTAACATGCAAAAACAAACTCTTCGGCAAATGGAGCAGAAAAAAATCAATACTAAGAAAAAACTTTTACATAAACAGCAATTTTGTGCAATCATGTCATGCCAAATAATTTATTTCTTTTAATCCTTGTGGCAGGTGTTGACGTTTTGTTACAACGCCAAATCCATTGCATTGCAGCAATTTAAAAATGTCGATTCTACACGTAGTGTAGCGTTACCACAGATGAAATGATTTCTTTCCATAAGTCGGAATTGTCGATGATAAAGAAATACAGGTATATCTGGGAACGGTAGCAACACAGAGACACAACTAAAAAGCGCTAATCTTTAAGAAAGCGAGGATTTTAATTAACAGTAATGAGTTTGCTTAATTGCTTTAAACTTAGACTATTGTTCATATATACCCACAGTTGATGGATTACTAATTACTAGTCTAGCGTAAATATCTTATTATAGCTACTTAATGGAGCTAAATAGAAGGCACAATACACTTATATTTCTCAAAGTAATATCGGGTCGAAAATAAAATATGGCGTTACAAATAATTGATAATCCTCGAATACGATTTTATCAATAATTATTTCCATGGTAATTATTCAGGAATTAAATTTAACAGCAGGTGGATGATCCCGTCCAAAATTGACAATATGATTAACATTTGTAGGTAAAAATTCGAATTATGGCGAATGAGCTGGTTACAAGCAAAAGCCATTATAGCCCGGTTATTATTCAACTGGATATCATGCAAAATTGTAAGCAAATAGTAAAATTATGAACCATGACGAAAAGTAAACATTGTGATGAAGTTGTTGTGTAATGAACTTGTAAGATGGTTAATAAATATTTTGTTGAGAAAAATAATAATAATAATCAATTTATTATTATTTTGACAGTAACTAACATTCTAATTTTTATTTTTAGATCAAACAATTGAGTCAATAGCATCCTCATAAAATTAGTCCATCATCAAGTGCTAAATACAGTTCTTCTTTTCCACACTTATCTTCTTTCAGTTGCTTGGAATTGAAGGCTGATAGGAAATTTACAAACTTGTTCCAACAACGTGGAGCTTGTTTTAAACCATACATACTCTTTTGTAACTTGCATGCTAGTAATTTATTTTTCTTTTCAAATCCTTTTGGCTGTTTCATATAAATCTCTTCTTCTAAGTCTCCATAAAGGAATGCAGTTTTTACATCAAATTGTTGCATTTCCATGTCTTCAATAGTTGCCAAGGAGAACTTTGATTGAGTCATACCTAACTACTGGTGAAAAAGTTTCTGAATGATGTATGCCTTCCTATCCTTGAGCAACAAGTCTAGCTTTATACCTTTGAATAGATCCATCTGGTCGACTCTTAACTTTATACACCCATTTACATCCTATGATATGACGATCTTTTGGTGGTTGTACAAATGACTCATTTTCCTTCAGTGAATTGATTTCCTCTTGCATAGCATCAATCCATTTGCTTGAATTCTCACTTTCTGTTGCTTGTTGAAAAGTTTGAGGTTCTTCTATGGTTGCTGCGTTAGCTATCTCGTAGTCTTGATAATGTGACGGTAGTTTTAACTTGTCACGATTACGAAGTTGACACCCTTTTAGTTCCTCTGCTTTTTCTTCTTCACCATGAAGCTGTGATTCATTTTCCTCATCTAGAACTCCGTCAATATTTATATCTTCAATCGTACCTGCTTCTTGAATATCGTTGTTCCCATCTTCAGTTACAATTTGATTTTCCTGATTCAAATTTGAATGAATTATAAAGGTGAAGCAGTTCTTCTCATTGATGATTGATTCCTTCGGTTCATTTTCTTTGAAAGTAACATCTCGTGCAACTGTGATCTTCTTTGTACTTGAATCATACACTCGATAATTGTTACTCTCTCCACCATAGCCAACTAATACCTTTTTTGTATATTTACTCTCAAACTTGAATCGAAACTGTTTTGGAATATGAACATAGACATGTACTCCAAACTTACTAATGTGTATCCATTCAGGTTTCTTGCCAGTAAACAACTCATATGGTGTCTTATCTCCAGTTGAAATTGATGGCACCCGATTCAGGATATATACACTTGTATTTACTGACACCCCACAGAGCTTGTGGTAGATTGGTTTCCAATAGCATTGTTCTTGCATTTTCAGTAATTGTTCTTAGTTCCCATTCTGCTCAGGTGCATACGGTGTATTTGTCTCGTGTATGATTCCTTGTTCCTTGAAATGTGCTTTGAACTGATCATTAATGAACTCAGTTCCATTGTCACTTCTACTTTTATTTTGTTCTCAATCTTTTTCTGAAACTCCAGAAATCTTGAGAAAGTGTCACTCTTATGCTTCAGAAAATACACTGACCTATATGACGTACAGTCATCCTTGAAGAGTACGAAATAATTTGCTCCTCCTTGTGATGTGACTCTCATCTTTCCACAAAGATCTGAGCGAATAAATTCTCCAGGGTTCTTCATTTGACTTTGAGATTTCTCCTTAAATGGCTGCTGATGAACCTTCCCATATTGACAGATTTCACAATATACTTCAGCTGGATCCTTTAATTTGAGTCCAGGAATTTTTCCACTGTCAGCTAGCATCTTCAAAGTACAAAAATTTACATGTCCCAGTCTCTCATTCAGCTGTACTGAAACATTTGCTTGCTCATTTTTTATTGGCTTAAATAACATTTTGTAGCATTGATTGATCAGTTTCTGTCCTGTGGCTTCTACTCTTTGACTACGAACGTCTATTTTGTTGTTGTCGAACACAACTCTAATATTTCTACTGAAAAAAATATTCTTCCCTAACTTAGGAATATACAATGTATTTTCAAGTAGTCGCTGCTCCCACTTTCCTTCTATTAATGCCTGAACCATGACAAAACCAGATCCTTCTGCTTCAACAAATGAATTGTCTCCAATTTGAACTGGGGGGATATTTTTATATGTGTCATCTTTCAATGTTACAAACCACTCTTTGTGAAAGGTCATATGCTTTGATGCTCCACTATCTGCCAACCATATGTCCTTACATCCAGGAATGGAGATATTTCTGAATTCTGCACAACAAGCCTGGATATTGGATCTGATTTTTCCTATTCTTCTCTTTCTTTTACCTTAGCCAGACTTTCACAACACTCAGATTTGAGAATGTCCCTTTTTGTTGCATTAGAAATATTCCCAGTTCTTCTTATCAACAAATTTATCTGACTGATGTTCTGTCTGATTTCTCTCAGTTGAGCCTTTATTTTGCCTTGTTAATTTTTAGAGCAGCAAATGCTGTAGCAACTTCTTCTGTTTGTGATATTCTCTTCTTTTAAAAGTCTTGTTGACAAATTTTCATACGTTTCGTCATATCATAAGAATTCCAAGCTGTCACAAATGACCCATATTTTATTGATAAAATGCCTTAGCAATTTTATCAACACCTCCAACTGGCTCCCCAACAGCTGCCAATGCTTGCCCCAATGCATCTAATTTACTTTTATGACTTTATTAATTGCTGACCTTTGTTCGTGGATAGCTTTTAAACGTGTCCACATTGCACAAGCCGTTACTTTTTGAAGTTGTGTGCATTCCATACCAGCTGATATCAATATCATTGCTGATGCATTTAAATCATCCCAAGTCTTCAATTCAGCTTCGTTGGCGTTTCCTGCCAATGGTGCTTTATTTAAAACTGGCACTGGACGTGGAGTCCCTCCTGATATAAGTCCATGCAGACCTTCAGCACGAAAAATGATTTCCTCTTAAATTTTCATAGTTGAAAATTTGTTCCATCGAACTTTTGAACCTGAAATTGTCTCAGCTTGTCCATCCTTCTCCTGTCCCTCATAATTCCTGGGAAAACACTTCAATGTAACATCTTTATTCTTGCTGGTTATTTTCTTTAATTATTCACTTTTGCTTACACTACCAATCGTCGCAATACTGGGCCCATAACCTGTAATGGAATTAACTTGTAAGATAGTGAATAAATACTTTGTTGAGAAAAATAATTAATCAATTTATTATTATTTTGCCAATTTTTTTTATTTCTAGATCAAACAGAATAACAATTTCAAACTAAGTTGATACAAAAACATATTTCAATAGAAGTTAATAATTTTAGTAAACATATGCCAGTACTAACTAATAATAAATTCTTTTTTTCAATTCGATAACTTGATTATATTATGCTTCACTATTCGCATTTGCGACCTGTTGTTGATATTTATGGGATTATTTTCGACGATCTGTGTACACCCAGTTTTGACAGAAGCGTAAATTTTGTCGATTTATTAACTAACGATCATTTTATATCTAATGTCAAGTACGAAATGTTTCATCATAATTAACAAAATACGCCTTCATTTTGAGAGAAAAATTTACACAGTTTTCCACGATTCGATAGATAAACGATTCACTTTATTCCGTGTCAAATATGGCGGACTTTTTAGTAGAATCAAAAATTTCTTATTTAGAAATACCTTCGAATGCCTTCGATATATCATATCCCAGAAATATCTTAAAACTCGATTTTTTTATTTTTTTTTTTCAATTGTAAAATATTCCGGAGTGATTTGGATAAACCGTAGGAAACACCCTGTATAATTATCCGTTTTCCTCTCTCTCTAAAGTATAGTTTCTTTCTTCGTTTTATTTAATTACGAATTATTTTGTTATTTTTAAAATTTGTAAAATTGATGCATGCAAATTCACGTATCTTAAAGTAATAAATATAATTACTGCGCGATAAAACTCTTATACCCAACGAAACTGAATGAAACCTGATCAAGTAATTACTTAATTGATAACGTCGAGACTGATAAATGTTCACGTAGACATAAATAATTCGAGAAATAATTGCCGGTAGGTATTCTAGGTTAGTTCGTACGATGTTGCAAATATGTGGTTTATCGTAGGATTTGATCCGCTATTTAAACGGAACATCTTGCTGGGTTGTCTTGTTCACCTAAAAAACTGAACTACACGATTCCATAAAATGAACTTGTTCACCTTATTACCCACGATCATTTTGATAAGGTAATGATCCAGGTGTTTGGCTGAAAAAGAAAGAAAAATATATATACCAGATGTCACTGAAGTTATTTATACACAGCGATAATAATTCTATCCGGATCATTTTTATGGGTAATTGTAATAAACTAAATTACTAATTATACGTAATACTCAGACTATTTACACGGCCTTTGCCAAGGCTTCTGGCAAAGTAAATCACGATATTCCTCTGTCAAAATTGTTTGCTATTAGTTTTAGTATACTCTTAACTCTATTCGCATTAAAACTAAAGAAAGAGATCGTATATTCAAAGGTGAAAAAAGTTTTTGGTAAGGTCTGGTGTACCACAGGATTCCAACCTGAGCCCTTTACTATGTTTGCTTTTTATTAATGATTTATCTTATGGGGCATCATCAAAGTGTCTTTTGAAATGACCTTAAGATTTTTAACCAAATAAAAATCATGGATGATTAGGTACTTCGGATTATAAAACGATGTAGAAAAAATTTAGAACTAGTTCTTCAATATATTGTGATGTCTGTTTCAGTAAATGCCTAGAACTCGTCGACTAAAGCAATCATCTCGGTCAAACGGATTATGAGTAGTAAAATTATTAACATAAGTAAATTCAAAAGTAAAAATTCTTCTAGTAACAAAAGAAGCCGAAAATAGAGCCTACAGGAATGCAGCAAAAATTTCAACGGAATGCCACTATACAGTAAACAGGCTGACGATATAGGAATTCCGCTTTGTCTGATCTGATAATATATATTTATAGAAAGATTCGTGGATGTGAAAAATAAGTCTGCATGCTGCACAATATGACTGTAGTATGAATTTCCTCAGTAGAAAAATAGGCGGTTTTACTTTCAGTTTATAAAAAATACATCTAATTTGGAAATACCTAATACGAATTTAAAATTATACATTATGGCCGCATCTAAAATTTTTATTACTAAAAAAACCGATTTTTATTAAGAGTAATTCTTTTGAGGAATTTTGCAATTATTCAATAACGACTTAACGAAATAAATGTATAATATTATTTTAATAGCCGCGCTGACTTGCTAGGTGATTCCACTTACTCTTGTGGCGCTAAATATGTTATTAGTAAATGGCTCTATAAATTACCATTGCGTTATTGCCTCCTTGCAGCCTTCCGTTAAAATTAAAAGTACCGTTGAAATTAAAAGTTGTAGTTTAAACGCTTCGACCGTAAAAATTGCAAACATCTACTTGTGGTAGATGTTTGCAATTTCTAGTAGTCTTTGGCGTAAATAAATTGGTATCTTTAGGAATCTCGTGTGGAGCAGCACTGAACTTCCTTATAGGAACTCGAGTAAAAATTGACAATACGCAAACGACTAGTGGACATTTCTAGGATGAATTTCTGAAGAAAATAATTTGATTTGATTTGATAATAATAATTAAAATTGCTGTAATTTAAAATAAATTGCCCAATCCTAGGTTATCTTTCAACACAGTAAAAAAATCACCTCTCGATTTCACTAACCCTTTTAATAATATTTCCTAGAGAAGTGAAAATAATATAATAATGAACATAGAGACTAAATTTACTAAAAACCTCTGATTCTAATTTTTTCCTCCACATGATTTTTTCAGGGGTCAAAATTATCAATTTTCTAAACTAAATTCTTAAATATAATTTCAGTTGTTAATTTTAAATAATAATTTGGAAATATGTAATACCATTAATGTCTTTCTTCAGTATGTGGTTAATTTAATTTGATAATAGGGTGTATTCTGTATCGCCTGTCGTTAATTATAACGGACTGTTAAAATTCTTATCCAATCAGGGCCCCTCATTTTGAGGAAATCATTGGCCTGATTGGATAAGAATTTTAACAGTCCGTTATAATTAACGACAGGCGATACAGAATACACCCCATAGTCTGTCACAAAATGGATTTCCATCAATTTGCCGACTTGTGCGTATTCGATATAATGAAACAGGCATAATGCATTTACGCAGGAAATAAAATGTCCTAATCATATGGAAATAATGTTCACTTGAGGTGAAAAGAATTAAGAATTCATGAGGCAAATTAACTTTGACTGATTCAATAATCAATAGGTACTAATTAAATTGCCTGTATATTTTTGCCTTAAAAATCTGAGGAAAGTTTAACTAGTTTGTGGAGAACATTTCGGCATAAAAACAATTGCAAATAAACTAAACTCTACATTTACATTTTTCATAAAATAACAATGATTACTTTAGAAGTACCGTAAATCACTGTTTCTTGTGATGACCATTTAACGTATGAGTTAATGAAAATACATAGCATAGGAACTAATTAAACTTTCATATAAAAACTGACTATCTACCATATTAGCAGCAACAAAAATTAAGTGAATAATGTTCACGTGACTAGTAAACTTAAGCAAGCTAGCTTTTGCAATTGAACAAAAAACTGATGATAATGCAATTTATATTTATGTTCATTTGCACATTAAGGCCTTTCTTTTTAGTTCCCATTATAGAAGAGATTCGTGTTAATTATATAACGCTATTTTCTCCATCACTGTTTAGTATTTTTTTTTCAAAAGCAAGTAACGTCATGTATTTTCCAAAAATTGCCAAAACTTAGTTATTCTGTACCTATAGAACGATGTTTCTAGCTACGTAAATATGTCACACTCCTTTTTTCTCTTGTAACAAAGTCTCTTGGCTTCGAATGATTTACGCAACGGTTTTCTCTTTCATCTCTTTTCTTTCTTCTTGGTTTCTCTCATTAGCGTCCAACAGAAATCTGTCATCATGTTAATATCCCACCTTCCTTTGTATTGACTCTCCATTTCACTTATATCTTGTTGAAATGTTTCTCCTTGTTCTTCACTATTATACCTCCCACCTCCCGCGGTTCAAGGTGAGAGTGTAAAAAGTGCAATTTGAGATTCATCAACCAATCCAACTTGGAAATTCTTTAACTCTTCATCTAAATCCTGATAATCCTCACACTTCTCATTTCCTAAGAAATTCTGAGAGACCTTTTTGAAACTCATCTATGCTGCTTTTTCAGTACTATTCATTTTTGTGATAAATTTTTCGTCCCAAAACAAGATACGAATTTAAGGACCTTCGAAGATACCCTCTTTTAATTTAGCGCCACTTATTTCGGGAACTTCTCTCCTAAATATCGAAAATTGTCGACAGCTTTCTCCAAAGCTTTGATGAACTGTTTCATGAGACCAAGTTTAATATGAAGTGGTGGAAGCAGAATATTTGAAGGATGAACCAATGGTTTTTGTATAATGTTCTTTGACCCTGGATTAAACTGTGTTCTCCTTGGTTGCACTTTCTCAAAATAGTGATTTTTTCTGTCTCTACTGTCCCATAAACATAAGAAATAGGAATTTTTTGGATATCCTGATTATTGGCCCAGGATCAGGGTTGAAATTTTTAGATCACCGCAAATTCTCTACCTGTTTGTTGATTATTCAAAACGAAGTATTAAAGCCGTTCTTCCTTTCGACGGGCAGTAAAAGATATTAGCGATATTTTATTTATTTATAATGATAGACTTTTACGGGGTCTGTTGCTTCAAACTAAAGTGCTACTACGAAAAAGACGTATTTCATTAATTTCTACCATCGGACGCTAGATAAAATTGCGATGATTTGAGTTAAGTTTTTAAAAAACACTAATAAAACTTTTTATTGATTATTCTTTATTTTTCACAGTTACAAAGTGTTAGCTTGGTTGACAGAATAGATCTGGTCCTTATTTCTAGAGAACCTATATTTATAATTTTGCTTATCGCAGTTGCTGCATTGCATTACTACACGTGCTACGCATAGTCATCGTTATTACACGTGCTACGCATAGTCAGCATTCTGATTAATATTATCTACAATACTAGGAATTATAACTCGCTCCAATGCTACGTAATTTTGCTGGTGCCGATGTACGATGCGGTTTGACTTACGTGTGCTTACCAATGTTTCAAAACAACGACGGATTCAAAATTACAGTGTGGTGTTGACGGACTAATCTGCTTTCTCGGGTTACTAGACGAAAAGTCTCCCGGTCAAGCGCGCTCCCCAGGAATTTATAATCTAATTTGGCCCTACGTAGCTATGTAGCGCGTGAGAGGCGAACGGTGGAACCTAACAAGTATAAGTATAAGTGAAATGGAGAGTCGATGTCAAGGAATGTGGGTTAACATGATGACAGATTTCTGTTGGATGCTCAAAAGGGAAACCAAGCAGAATGACAAGAATAGACTAAGAATAAACTAAGTTTTGACAATTTTCGGGAAATACATGACATTCCTTGCTTTTGAAAAAAAAATGCTAAACTTTGATGAAGCAGTTCCAACTTGCGATTCGAATTCAGCGCATCCAAGTACATGAGGACATAGTTTCCCAATCTCATCAACCGGTTTTTACGATTACACCTAATGCTAGCGAATTTAAGGGTGATTTTCCACAAAAAAGAAAAACTGGAGTGGAGCAATTCTGACTCCGGATTCGAATTCAGCGCGTCAAAATACAGAAAGAAAAGTTGGTCTGGTCAGAAAAACAACCCACTTTTTTTTGTGTGCCTGTGTTTACGCTTTACTCTAATGTTTAAAAAATGTTTATATGAGGTAAAAAAGAGTTTAGTATTTGCAATTTATTCTTTTCACACGGAAATGTTCTCTAAAACTGATAATTTAACAACCAATTGGTGTATTTTTTCAATAAGCAAATATGAATTAACAAATCAGCCACATACTTGAGGAAGTTCGATTACAGTAATACAGCATATGCTGGGAGATACAGAAACTAGTTGCGTTCATTATCAAGTACCTGAATGCCTGCGTATATTAGGGTAATTTCCTGATAATTGCAGGTCGAGATCTCCCCAGGGTTTGAAGTAAAAATATGAGCAAATTAGTATTGAATGTTAATTTGCCTACTGAATTCTCTTCGCCTCAAGTGAACATTATTCCTATGTGATTATGACAATTTACATCCTGTGCTCTATAAAATGAAATGAGATGTGAAGAATAATTTGATTGTTCATTGTGCAAGTTGCATTATATCGAATACATCTACTTATGCGAGCCGACAAATTATTATTAAGGCACAAACTGGAGAAGAAATGAAAGTAACCATCTTAGAAGTTATATCCTGAGATTCATTTTTATGACCACCTGAGTCCATAAAGAAGTTCAAAATACGCTTGTTACATTACCGATTGTTTAGTTAAAGGGCCCCCTTGCAGAATGAAGTGGATTTAATTTATTTTAGGAGCTTCCCTCAAATTGCAAATTTACAACGTGCAATTCATCTTGTGCTGTTTATTTAAATTTTGTGCAGAAGACAAGACAATTGTCACTTGAAGGGGATCTCTATCGCAGTTTTAAATGGAGGAGGGTGAGAGAAGGCATAAATTTCCCTTGGAAAAGAACGATAATTTATACTAGATAAATAAGACGTTTTCAACGCATCAAAGGAAGTATTCTCGTTCCGAGGAGTGCATCGTACTTGCTTTAAACTGTTAAAATTTTCCAGTGGGAGATAATTATCACAAAGTGGATTTGTTTGGACTGATATTAAGTCTTGATTTTAAAATTCTTAAATGAATTCAGAAATAATGTTTTATTCATTCATTCATTCATATTCATTTTAATTTATATTGCTTAATTTGTCTGTTCCGGAAATTGCCTCAGAATATTGTCTTGGAAAATAATATTTCCAAAATTTTTGACAATTAATTATAATGTCAGACCAAGCGCAAACTTGTAGACTTGTGAAGTTCAAAAAGACACTATTCGATTAACTATAATTCTTTAAATAAGTGTAATGACCGCCAAGAGAATTATTAAGACGGATGTCAATTATTTTCAGAGATAATTGTCACCCCAAATTAACCCACAACATATTAATATTCCAGAACGCGATATCCAATTTATTTGTAATACACAGACATCGTTGATAGTTCAAGTAGATGGCATCTACAAAATTTTCCGAAGTGTCTGATACAGTTGATGAGTTAATCCCTGTTAGCTTTATTATTTAATATATATTAAATTACTTTATTCCTTATCTGTAGTGATTGCGAATGATATGGTTTCTCCTTAATGTGTCCCGCACGTTAACAATGTCCACGAACCACAACCATTTGCAACCTGTAGATGTTTCCGTATCCAGGAGGAATCTCGCTTTTCTAATTTATTTATCTAATTTCTGAAACCGGTAACCGACTATACATGAGCATCGATGTTTGTCTTGAGATAGTCGGGCCTCGGTTGTTTCCTGAATAATAATTATAGAACGGCTTTTGTCTAGATGCATCGGTTACCGGCCTTTTGCCTTATTATGGCAAATTTGAAACAATAAACTTGACGCAACGTATAATAATGCATATGCTACTTATAGAGCTATAAATAACAAACGATCATTGAAAGGATTTAAAATTGGTACAGGTATTAATTTGATGCTGAAGAAAATGGGTTAAAAGAAAAAAGTATTTAAAAACACAAAAATACGTAAATAAACACCGGTTAAATAAGTTTATATATATTTATGTATTTTTTTCATTTTGCAAAATATATTTACAGATAAACAAGCAGAAAATGAAGGAAACAAACGTAAAATTGGGGATTAAATTTTAATAAAAAAGTAAAAAATTAATATATCTCTATAAATGAAAGTATGATAAGTCATTCTTATTTTTTGAAAATATCTCATGGTTCAGTTGACAATTTTTATTATACATGTGAAATCTAGTTCATTCCACGTTTTTCCAAGATGGCGACTCCGACTCACCCTTTACGGTTCGGGAAATATATGTATTTTTAAACGTATATGTTAAGTTTCAACGAATTCGCTATATTCCTGTTTATTTTGGACACTTTGCCTGTAACTACTATTAAGCTGCGTCTACAAGTTTGTGATTAATCGATATCGGTATTTGTAATTGTTAGGAATCACTTTTTTTTCTTTTCTTTTTTAGGATTTATTACCACATTCCTTGAGATTCCTATCCAAAAAATTCGATTTATCTAAAAAATATTCAAATTAACCAGTTTAAACCTGGGAAATAACCTCTACGCCTTTGACGTAATGTCAGAGAATCAGTTAGAGGGTGTTTTTTGACAACTAATAGGAATTAAATTAATACAAAAATACTGCGCTGACGTTTCGGAAACTATATCCGTTTCCTTTTTCAAAGTTTAGGCTTTAGATTTTTATGTAACGTGTAGAATAACACGGCATAAAATAAAAATTGTTTATATCATTTCCATAGATACTTACCACAGAAATGTTGAAAAATATACTAAATAATATTAATTTTATTGAGTTCTTCTCTCAACATTGGTAACCAAGTTGAACAAAATTCTACGGAACAATTTGATACGCATTTATCTTCATTAAGTAAAATTATTGCAGATTCTTTGATTTTTCTTTTTTTGTTGTCTGCTTCTTTGGTCAAAATTTTTGCTGAATCCCATTTTATCCTGTGATCGTTTTCCCAAGCATGTTCACAAATTTTAGATTTTTCAATATCACCTTTTCTAATATAACTTTTGTGCTCGCCCAATCGTACATTAAGTGGTCTAGATGATTCACCCACATAATGTTTATTACACTCGCACGGGATACTGTATATACAATTTTTTGAATTTTGTTCAGGATTTAATGGTTTCGTTTTTGTCAATATGGATCTTAAAGTATTATTTGTTTGAAAAATTGTGCTAACGCCAAATTGTTTACCGACACGACGTAATAAATTTTAGAGAATCAAGTTAAAATTAAAGATAATTTGAGTTCTGAAGAAAAACAATCAATTTCTTCTTTGAAACAGGACATTAGTATTAAAATTTTACCAGCGGATAAAGGTAATGCCACAGTCATTTTAGATACAGATAAATATGATTCAAAAATTACAATTCTCATAACTGAGGGCCCTTATTCAAAATTAAATAAAGATCCAACCAAATCAATTGAAAACAAAATTTACAGAACTCTTTTTAAATACAAAAATGAATTTAATGACTTTGAACGCAGAAAGCTTACACCACATCATAGTAAACCTCCTCATTTTTATGGTTTACCAAAAATACATAAGGCAAACATTCCTTTAAGACCAATTGTTAGTTCTATTAATTCTCCGTGTCATAACTTGGCAAAATTCTTACTAAAAATTATTAATCCGCTTTTTGGAAATACCAATTCATATATAAAAAATAGTAAGCATTTTCTAGAAAAACTTTATGAAAATAATATTCATGATACACATCTGATGGTTAGTTTTGACGTAGTTAGCCTTTTTACAAATGTCCCTGTGGACAAAACTTTGAAAATAATTAGAGACAAATTAATAAACGACAATAATTTGGCAAACAGGACTAAACTTAGCGTAAATAGTATAATGGAACTGTTAACGGTATCAATAAAAACAACCTATTTCCAATTAAAAAATTATTTTTATCAACAAGACTTTGGGATGGCAATGGGTTCCCGTTTGTCACCAATACTAAGTAATATATTTATGGAGGATTTTGAAAACAGATATGTTGAAAATAATATTCATAAACCGGTAACTTGGTGGAGATATGTTGACGATATTTTTGCAATTTGGCCTCATGGAATAGATTTATTAAACAATTTTTTGGAAAATATTAATAATAAAGAACCATCTATCAAATTCACTCTAGAAATAGAAAATAATAATGAATTACCATTTTTAGATGTTTTAATTAAAAAAGTCAATAATAATAATTTTCAAACTAGCGTTTACCGAAAAAAGACTCACACTAACAGATATTTAAATTTTAACTCAAACCAGTCTTGGACGTTAAAAGAGGTGTTATAAAATGTTTGTATGATAGGGCAAAAATAATTTCTTCTAATGATGCAATATTCAAACATGAAAGGCAATTTGTCAGGGAAATTTTAATTAATAATGAATACCCGAAAGAATTTGTTGATAAGACTTTCACGAACATTGAAAATAGAGTTAACAATCCGGTGCAACCAAAACCAGAATATCATTATTCGACATTAATTCCATATATAAAAGGTTTATCTGAGAAATTACGTCGTGTCGGTAAAAAATTTGGCGTTAGGACAATTTTTCAAGCAAATAATACTTTAAGATCCATATTAACAAAAACGAAACCATTAAATCCTGAACAAAATTCAAAAAATTGTATATACAGTTACAGTATCCCGTGCGAGTGTAATAAACATTATGTGGGTGAATCATCTAGACCACTTAATGTACGATTGGGCGAGCACAAAAGTTATATTAGAAAAGGTGATATTGAAAAATCTAAAATTTGTGAACATGCTTGGGAAAACGATCACAGGATAAAATGGGATTCAGCAAAAATTTTGACCAAAGAAGCAGACAACAAAAAAAGAAAAATCAAAGAATCTGCAATAATTTTACTTAATGAAGATAAATGCGTATCAAATTGTTCGGTAGAATTTTGTTCAACTTGGTTACCTATGTTGAGAGAAGAAATAAAATTAATATTATTTAGTATATTTTTCAACATTTCTATGGTAAGTATCTATGGAAATGATAAACAATTTTTATTTTATGCCGTGTTATTCTACACGTTACATAAAAATCTAAAGCCTAAACTTTGAAAAAGGAAACGGATATAGTTTCCCAAAAGTCAGCGCAGTATTTTTGTATTAATTTATTTCCTATTAGTTGTCAAAAAACACCCTCTAACTGATCCTCTGACATTACGTCAAAGGCGTAGAGGTTATTTCCCAGTTTTAAACTGGTTAATTTGAATATTTTTTAGATAAATCGAATTTTTTTGGATAGGAATCTCAAGGAATGTGGTAATAAATCCCAAAAAAGAAAAGGAAAGAAATAATTTATGAAATGCCACAAATAACATTTATTAAACAAGAATCACTTTTGATCTTTTAAAAATTATTTTAAATTATTTTAGTTTCAACTTTAAAAATGTTTGTTAGTGAAATAAATTTGTATAATACTATTTTAGTTTTAATTGTGAAAATGTTTAATATAATACGATTTTACTTTTTGAAAATGTTTTGCGTTAATGAAATAAGGTCGGGCTCACCAATGTTTGCGGTTGACTTATAACTTACAGAAGATATTACGGACATGCACGCTGTAATACTAAATATCTCATATGCACATTTAGTACAGTTTGATCAACTGCACTAAACGTGCAAATAAGATATTTAGTATTACAGCGTGCATCTCCGTAATATCTTCTGTAAGTTATAAGTCAACCTCAAACATTGGTGAGCCCGACTTTAACTATTAACTACTTTGCAACAAATTTCCATTTTTACCACATTCGAAATTTCACAAGATTTGCGTTCTACTTCGTCATTTCCTCCACCGGTTGCATCTTTGCGAAGGACTGTGAATTTTTAACTGTTATAAATGGAATATTAATTAGCTTAGAGCGTAGGTAATAACAGAATAAAATTAATTGTGAAAATGGACACTTGGGATAGAGCAAGTGTATTGAAGAAACCATGAACCGGTTTGTTAGTTATTGTTATTTTGCCTGATTCAAACTGTAAATTGAAATTTTGGAATAATGGCTGGCATACGACTTTTATGTAAAACAATTATCATAAAATGTATAAATAAGGCGGCTTGAATAACTATACATTCCCATTTTTGCGTCTAAAGGTCATCGCAAATTTGTAGTTACAGTTATAATATATTTAGTAGATAATTTATTACCCACGACTTACGACCTCATTGCATTTGTCAGCTTACGTTAAACCCGTTCCATTTCATTTATAAAACCCTACTTTATTGTAAAATTATTTATACTTAATGGCGTACCTGTAATAACAACATGTTATATAACTTGACGGTAATTATTTTGTTTTATTAGATTATTACCTTTTAAATATAGGTTGTAAAAGTAACGCCCGAAGAGACTTTTCTCTAACATCATCCGACTGTAATATGATGATGAATGTGATCTATCATAATTGACGTTACAATTACATAAAGCGATTTAATATCTTTCAGATGCGTATAATTGAAACGTTAAATAATGCTTCATAACCGTTTTTGAAACTATTGGTGCAATTTTACATGTGACAGTTCAATTGTCGGGTAGATTTTACTTCAACCATTTAATGCGCTGTACCAAGGCGAATAATATACACATAAATACTCTAGACGCACTGTTTGAATGCGGTCAGCGACTCATGACCCTGTCCTTATAAATACTTCAGAGAACTCCGCAATAATGACAATGCAGACGGTGATAAATATTGGGCTAACATAACCAATAACCATTCACTATGTGAAAGATCAAAGCGATCCGTGACTTGCAACTTGCAGGTCTTGTTGACTTGATAATGCTACCTAAACAAATCGTAACGCCACTATTTCCATTTATAGTGACACTGCAAATAGCAGATTGTCGGTTTACGAGGGGTGTACAGATAGTCAGCAGGAAATGGTCAGCACCGGTAATTTTTTTTCGTTTCCAATATCAAAGAATTGAGGGTGATGAAAAGTCTATATGAACCACAAATTCTTAGCTTTTCGACAATCCCATTTAAGTTGCAACGGCTGTTAAATAAGTTTGTGAATAGGTATTTGATAAAGTACTAAGAGAATAATTAAAGTTTGATACGAATAATTTGGATCAAAATACTCATTGGTTTGTGTATTTGCCCTTTACGTTTCTTCAACCCTTGTGAAATTTCAGAATAAAAATTCCAACAGAAAACTGAAAGTTTATTATTTCCTTAATTCAAAATAAATCGGTGTTGTAATTTATCGCAGGCTTTCTATTTTTCCAATGAAACTTAATGTTTCTATAAATCTACCAAAATTCAAATGTGAAAACATTCACTTTGCAAAAAATGCTTGCAGAAATTTGGAGCAATTTCAAAACCTTTTCTGTTGCGGTTGCAGGAGATAAGTTGCAATATTGATTCTGGTGTTGGCACAATAAGTGTTGTCACAGGTTGTAAGAAGGTTCTTCCCCACTGTTGTGGATTTTTTCATTGCCAAGCCATTTCTGAATTTTGTAGATTACTCGTAGTAAATGTTGAGCGACTGCCTCTGAAGTTGGTGGTAATAATTCCAACTTTGATTTTTGTTTTTGGGCGATTTTTTAATTGATTAAATCTGTATGAATTGAGTGAGAGATTTATGATTTTCCTTGCACCGTATACAAGTAGGAAACGAGTTTCACCAGCCTGTTTTACTTATGAGGGGGTTGAATTCTTGTCATTGAAAGTTCTCACTACATTAACCTACTGCATTTCTTTCTGAAGAAGTTTGAAAATTTTTAATTTTCCTTTCTGAAATATTTTGTATAGTGTCGCTGCAACTTGCAAACTAGTACTTTACTATTTAAGAATACTCCTGACATTACGATATCTAAATAGCCTTTTTAGTACCGAATAGTCAGCGGGTATTATTTTAGAAGGCAGTTTTCCCAAGCTGCAGTTTATAACTCAGAAGTATCTCGTTCTTCTTCTTGATAATATCGGTGTCAAAGTTTCCATGCCATTAACTAAATTTGGAATTTCTCAAATTTCTGAAATAGAATTGACAAAATCCCTATTAGTTCGAAACTGATTTTCAAATTTAACAAATCACTACGTTTGTAATTTCAGATCCTTTTTATAAAATCTAAAAAAGTCGAGGTGGCCATTTACCTTTTCAAAACAAATTCCACGTGTCCCAAATTGCTTGATTTTTGCTGTTTCTTCTAGACCAGACAGAGAAAATCGACCATGGTGTCTTCAATTCAATTCACTTTATTTGGTTTGAAATTATGCTTCATCAGAATCCTGTGGTTACGCCCTCGACTCACACCTGTAGTTTGAGCCATTTCTGTAGGGTTCAGGGTTTTCTTAAACCATCCCAATCTCTACCTCCAATGGCATACTCTTTTACTATTGATTTTGCAAAAGATCCATAATTTTATGTTCTCCAATATTTATGTTCTCCAATCTTGCTGGGCGCTCAGAATATCGCCAAAAATATAAATCCCTTGCAGCTTCAATATTTCGGCCACAATCGTTGTAACATGCATCTTGTATTTTTCGTAGTTTTAACTAATTATGAAAGACAATGAAACTTTTGTTTTTTTAGCTGTCAAACTATCTTTAGTAAATGCACAATAACTTGATTTTATTGAGAAATTATATTTTAATCGTTTCTCATAATATGATTAACAGAAACAGTATGAATTTCAGTTTAATATTTGGTTGAAAAAATAGCATCAATAATTATTGACTCATTTTCCATAGTCGACTATGGAAATTATTATTTTTATTTTCTGATAATAATATAATATAAGGTAGTGGCGGTAGATATGGCCCGGACGGTCATATGGCCCAATGCCCTTAAATTTTAAACTAACCGCCTCAAACCCAACTTCTTGACGTTCACAGTTTCTTTCAATACGTTTAAGCGTCCTCTGTAAATAACAAGCCGAACTTCCGGCAATATCAGCAATACCGGCTAGTTTACATTATGGCGTCACAACAGGTGTTCGAATAATAAAGTTTAATGAAAGTGTTTTGGTGAAATCATCGAGAAACATTGAAAAACAATGATCGACACTCTAAGTTACGTGTTACATAGTGACATATTTATTTTACTTAAAAATTTTGTGAAAGAGTTTTTTCTTGTTGCTCATAATGTGCACTACTCAACTGGTCATATGGCCCATGTATTTATTTCGTCACATTGTTTAAGTATTTTATCTTGATAGAAAATACTTACTTTACATTAGTGGAAAAAATTATTTTGCATTTTTTTAAAGGGCTCAGATTTATGTTAATTCTGTAAGTGCCATAATTTCAGATGGGTTTGATGATATGGCCCATTGACTTTTTCTACAATTTTATTTTTTATTTTTAAATTTGCAAACTTTTTTATTTTTTTTTGTTGTCAGTCTATTTGCCTATTATGTCTAAGCTCAATTTTCTTAATGAACCGTTCAATTAAAATAAATTTTTCTAGGGCCATAACTCCAACCCTGGTTGGGAATATGGCCCATTGACTGCATTTAAAAAAAATTTTTTTTTGTTTGTTTTACGTTTGATTTTTACAAAGTTTAATTTTTTTCCTGAAAGCGAAGGTGTTTACGCTTAAGTTCCTGTAAGCATTGTTATTTTTTTTAATAAAGTTTTCGAGAAAAAAAATATTTTTTTTAAGTGGGCCATATATGCCGCCACTACCTTACCCCAAAATATATTGTATATTAATGGAAACCTTGAATTTTGTTCCATATTTTGAAGTCAAAGCCAATTATGATATGAAATAAGAAATCTGTAATTTATATCTTAGAATTTAGTAGTGATATTGAAAAGTTTTTACTGCATGAAGAAATAGTGACAAATAAAAACATTGATACTTTTTCGAAATTTGTCTAATTCGCCGATATCTCGAAAACGGTTATAGTTATGATGTTGATTTTCCTTGAGGCTGATTCAAAAATAAACCCACTGTAATGCCAAGGGCCAACCGGTTCAGCCTTCAATTCGAAATAATCGAAATGTCGCTCCGACAAACAAACTGAGTAAACATCTTTCTTCGTTGGTAATAAGAAGATTAAACAATATGATAAACCCTGTCAAGTATAATAACGCCCGATTAACTGGTTCTTGTTTCTTATTTACAGGTGTGTGGACAATCCGTGACCGCCCATATGCTCGGCGACGAGTGCAACAGCGACTGGGAATGCAGAGAGGACATCTCTGGGTCTATATGTCACAGAGGACGTTGTTCTTGCCAGCCGTTTTACGCCAGAGTTAATCAAACCACATGTCTTCAATGTAAGAATGAATATTGCATAATAATTACCAGCTTCCTCTCAGCTTGCGAAACATTATTTTGGTGACCGGTTTTGTGATTTTTACAGTACCAGATGGTAAAATCGAGTAAATCATACCTTTTCGCTTACAAGCTGAATCTATTCACGTATTATATTATTATATGTATGTAACCGGTCATGTCATTGAAAATTTGCATTTGTTGATCATTTTCCAGCTTATTGTTTAGTCTTTCCTCAAGCTAATTAACGTGTAATTTTGCTTTTAGTATATACTCGTAGATGCGGAGACGAGGAGATGAGGAAATAATTATAAATTTCATGTCTCCCAAGACAATCTGACATGAGAAACCAACAATATTAGCATGAGGATAGCACTGGAATAATAATTATGCTATGAACAGAGTCATATTTGTTTAATTTTACGTGCAATGCTCAAATATTTACGGTTATTATTTTAACAGTTACTTCAAATAACAGATACTTAATTTCTTATTGCATATATTTATTTAAAACTACAATTAATCAAAGACACAAGTAATATTTATAGTGACAGCGATATATTTAGCTATTTAAATAGATGGCTGACTCTAACACAATGTTCGTTATAAGATGCAAATGTATTCTTTCACACCTTTTAAAATTTAATTTAATTATTTTTTTCACCGATTGCCATTAAAAGTTTGATTTTATGGTCCTTTCACGAGTACTAATTTGTCACTTTTACTACCTATTAATTTAAATTTTATTACGTGTTTAAATAATGGACTCCCAGATCCATGAAAGGGCTAGTGGTTACCTCAGTAATGTAACTGATGGAGTCTTAGATTCAAATTCAATAACTAAGACAATGGTATTTAGTGGAAAACTCATCTGCCGTGGAGTCATCTTTATCCTTTATCAATGTGTGTAAAAAGTTAAAGATTCCTGCCCTTCAATAAAATGAAACTTATCGATTCTAGTTACGGATTTTGATAACGAAAGCAGACAAAAAGATTACAGAAAAATATGGAATAATTCAATTTGGAAAATCTCTACTTCTTGCACTTAATTTCCCTCAATGGATACTTTATATTGAAACACGGCCCTTACAACCGTTACAGCAAGCAGTTATATAAAGACATGATAGAATAATATGAACAAATTACCCTAAAGGGAACCTTACAAACATTTATCACTGACAGTGCATAAACGCCCATCCATTAAATCTAATGGCACGATTCTGAAATGATATCTAGGTAGGTTGGAAGGCAATGCACTTGGATAACTTCGAATTTAACAAACGAAAAAACTCAAATCGTAATCTGTGCAATTTATTCATATGAAGCGTAAATGAGGCAAATTGTAACTTTTTGTAATCGTTTGCATCCACGTTTGGTCATTAGGAGGGATAGCGATAGCAAAAAAAAAAAAAAAACTCGAACACAGTATTTATTTGAAAATTTAATTAAATATACTTTATTATCTTCTTCCAAAAAAATCAGTTTTATGTCCTTGAATCAAACCTGTCAATAAGTCAATAAAGGTATTAGTGTTCTACCTTTCTACGAAGCTTTGACCACCGCCAGCTTTATTAATTATTAATTTATTATTACTAGGATTGTTCATACACTTGGAGTAGTTTTCCACACACACCAAAACACTTTTGCACACACTCGACGCGCGTTTCGCCAACCAAGTTGGCATCATAGGGAGATGATTAAAACTAAGCTTAACCTAACAATGGGACCTATTTATACAATTACCGCGATAGTAACAAAAAAGGCGGGTAAAATATTTAGCTTCGTTGAAGCGTTAACGCTTGACTAACATGAAAAGCGGGCTATTTGGAATGGGCCCTCTGTCACTATTCATACTATGTTTACATTTGTTAATTTCCAAGCTTTCGAATGCATCTAGTTGTCTAGAGTTTGTTACATTTCTAATCAACCTTAAATTATTAATATCTATTTTATGATTGTTATCAAAAGCATGTTGGGCAACGCTAGACTTCTCTATTCTTCCGTATTTTAGATGAGCCATATGCTCCTTAAATCTCGTCTGAATAGAGCGTCTTGTTTGTCCAACATACTTTTGGTTGCAGTCCTTACAGCTAATTTCGTAAATCCCCGACCTTTCGTTCATTCCAATTTTATCCTTAGGGTTGCCTAAAAGTTGTTGTAGTTTATTTCCTGATCGATGAACTACCGTCATATCAATGTTGTTGAAAATTCTACTAAGACCTCGGGTAAACCGAGGTTCATATGGAATTGATACAAATTTTGAATTTTCCTTATCAATACGAAAGGTCGAAGAATTTCGAAGTGCCTCCCTAAATTTACGCTTCCTAATTAATTTATCAATCAAATTAGTAGAAAAACCATTACTCAAAGCTATATCCTTAATTAACTCTTTTTCTTTTTCAAACCTCTCTTTAGTTAGCGGAAAACTTAATAATCGACTAACCAAAAAATTAAAACTTGCCATCTTGTGTTGGTCACAATGATGAGAATCATTAGGAATATATCTAAGAGTGCTGGTATCTTTCCTATATACATCGAATTCTAAATTATTTTCATTATTTCTAATTACTAGTACATCTAAAAATGGTAGTTGTTGATTGTTTTCAATTTCATATGTAAATTTGACAGAAGTGAAACGACTATTTAATTTGGAAACAAAAACGTCTACATCCGCGACTTTTGTATTAAACACTGCAAAAATATCATCCACATACCTAAGCCAAACTCTAGGAAAATACTCGAATTCTTCTTTTGCTTCTGTTTCGAAGCGATTCATGAAAAGACTGGCAATAAATGGTGACAAAGAGTTACCCATGGCTGTCCCTTCATGTTGTTCTTCAGGAATAAAATGGCTTCACGGTCAACGGAACTCAATCTTTATCATAAGGTCAGTGCTAAAATTAGATTAATAGGTTCTGATATTTGGTTTTTAAAAGCCTGTAAACGTCATTCAGTTTTTCCAAATTTTATTCAAGTAAAAATCCCAAAATCCTCAAATATTTCAGATAAAGTTACTTATTTTGCAAAACAAAAATGGCTAGATTTAGAAATCAAATATCTGTATAGTAAACAAAGTATGCTTGAATTACAAGCATATGGACTTTTCAAAAAACTTACATTTAAATTAAATAATTTAGAATATGAACAATGGTGTGACTTTCAGAGGAATATGTTTTTATCGATTAATGCAAAATTTATCAAGAAAATGTCATCACAAAATAAAAAACTTAAAAAACTAGTTTCAGCAACGCGAAAAGACAATGTTCATCAGAAAGTCATTACAATTGTAGAAAATCATTCCTCACAATCGTTCGACAAAGAAGAACTTAGTCTCCTTAACAAGGGATTAAAGTTTGCTTTGCCTGCCTCTACAGACGTTTTGGAGGAGATCGTGGCAAATGTGGAAAGTTCAATTCAGTCCCTGCCCGACTCCTCTAAGGGTTTTATCAGAGAAGCGTGCAGAAATCAAATTTCTACAAATATTATTAATAATGTCAATAAAAAACCAATTTCCAAAAAGAATAGAAACATTGTCAAGCGATTGCGAGAGAAAGATTGTTTTTACTTAAAAGCCGATAAGGGTAATAAGGTTGTTATCTTAGATAAAAAGGACTATTATGAAAGAGTAGACAACCTGATTAGTAATGGTCCTTATAAAAAACTTTCAAGAAACCCACTACCTAAAATGATTACCGAAGTAAGGAATGTACTTAAATCCTGTAATAACCTTATTACCCCAGCTTTGAAAAATAGATTACATATATCTAACCCAAGCGTCCCTAGATTGTATTGCCTACCCAAGATACATAAACCCGGTAAGTCGGTGCGTCCTATTGTTTCAGCAATTGGATCACCGACTTATCACCTATCAAAATGGTTGTCGAAGGAGTTCGAAAATTTACCCATTTCACAACCTGGCTTTTCAGTTATTAATTCAAATGATTTCATTAATAAAATTAGCAATATTCAGCTACAAGATGGGGAAATTTTGGTCTCCTTTGATGTTTGTTCGTTGTTTCCGAGTGTACCAATTCCACAAACCATGGACTATCTCAGGGATTTACTCGAATCAAATAATTTAAGCCAAGAGGTAGTAAACGAATATATTCAACTCACAAAACTTTGTATGAAGCAAAATTGCTTTCAATTCAATAATAATTTCTTTGAACAACATGAAGGGACAGCCATGGGTAACTCTTTGTCACCATTTATTGCCAGTCTTTTCATGAATCGCTTCGAAACAGAAGCAAAAGAAGAATTCGAGTATTTTCCTAGAGTTTGGCTTAGGTATGTGAATGATATTTTTGCAGTGTTTAATACAAAAGTCGCGGATGTAGACGTTTTTGTTTCCAAATTAAATAGTCGTTTCACTTCTGTCAAATTTACATATGAAATTGAAAACAATCAACAACTACCATTTTTAGATGTACTAGTAATTAGAAATAATGAAAATAATTTAGAATTCGATGTATATAGGAAAGATACCAGCACTGTTAGATATATTCCTAATGATTCTCATCATTGTGACCAACACAAGATGGCAAGTTTTAATTTTTTGGTTAGTCGATTATTAAGTTTTCCGCTAACTAAAGAGAGGTTTGAAAAAGAAAAAGAGTTAATTAAGGATATAGCTTTGAGTAATGGTTTTTCTACTAATTTGATTGATAAATTAATTAGGAAGCGTAAATTTAGGGAGGCACTTCGAAATTCTTCGACCTTTCGTATTGATAAGGAAAATTCAAAATTTGTATCAATTCCATATGAACCTCGGTTTACCCGAGGTCTTAGTAGAATTTTCAACAACATTGATATGACGGTAGTTCATCGATCAGGAAATAAACTACAACAACTTTTAGGCAACCCTAAGGATAAAATTGGAATGAACGAAAGGTCGGGGATTTACGAAATTAGCTGTAAGGACTGCAACCAAAAGTATGTTGGACAAACAAGACGCTCTATTCAGACGAGATTTAAGGAGCATATGGCTCATCTAAAATACGGAAGAATAGAGAAGTCTAGCGTTGCCCAACATGCTTTTGATAACAATCATAAAATAGATATTAATAATTTAAGGTTGATTAGAAATGTAACAAACTCTAGACAACTAGATGCATTCGAAAGCTTGGAAATTAACAAATGTAAACATAGTATGAATAGTGACAGAGGGCCCATTCCAAATAGCCCGCTTTTCATGTTAGTCAAGCGTTAACGCTTCAACGAAGCTAAATATTTTACCCGCCTTTTTTGTTACTATCGCGGTAATTGTTCGTCGAAGCGTAACGCATTTTTAGGTATAAATAGGTCCCATTGTTAGGTTAAGCTTAGTTTTAATCATCTCCCGATGATGCCAACTTGGTTGGCGAAACGCGCGTCGAGTGTGTGCAAAAGTGTTTTGGTGTGTGTGGAAAACTACTCCAAGTGTAAGTTCTACACCTAAGGTTCCAACCCCTCTTCAGGAATAGGATTGTTCAACCAAAATTATTTCCTTGGCAGGATTACAGGAGCGGTAATACAATATAATTAAGAAGAACATGAAGAAATCGAATTTTACACCTATATGAGTAGGTTTACAACTCGTTTAAAAATATTGCTAAATCATCAACTTTAACTGTAATTTTAAATAAGCACACCAAATCATCTATCAATGGACTTGATAGTACAAGGATGCAGGTTACTGGCTTCTTTTTGCCTCTGATTATGCCTAATTATAGTGATTCTGTAGCAACTTAGTCATAATCGCATCTAATTTAATCTGTCATTAGAATGTTAAGTAGCTATTTATAGAAGAAAAATTATTTCTTTTTGTAATTAGTAATCGGGATTTTGCATAATCAGCAAAAGTTGTTTACTACCGTTCGCGTTGCCCCGTTGCCCCTTTTCTATGGGAAATGTACTGTTTGATTTCATTTTCCATATACAGATAAACTCTTTTGAAATACTTCGTAATTTCATAGAAACCGGCATTTTCTGATTAAATGATACATAAAACCTGAAATGAATAAGGTCATAATTATTTAACTTACTTGTTTTTAAGAACTGGTCTTCTTTCTTATGCATAGGTATTTTAACTTGTAATAACCACGTTTTAGACAGTTTTCCACATGTTCTGAGAACTTTAGATTATTATCTATTATCAGGCCAAGAATTCTTAGTCCACAGTTTCCAAATCTGAACCATTCCAACCATAGTTGTAAGTCTTGTTTATGAAAAATGATATGTTTGCCTTTGGTGGCATTAAATACTAGTGAATTCTAGTTGCACCAGTTACTAATTTCTGACAGGTCGAAGTTTATTTTGTCTTGTGCATCAAGAGAGCTATCGGATGAAAAACTGAAGTATAACTGAATGTCGTCTGCATAGAGATGCATATTGCAATAAATGGGTATTCTTTGCAAATCAAATGTAGATATACTAAAAAGAAGAGGGCCAAGGACTGAGCCTTGGGAACTCCGGATATTAAGTTTTTTGATCAAGAGTATATTTGGCCATATTGACTATTAAGGCAAGATTCCATCCAAGCTAGAAAAATATTAGAAAATTCAATAAATTTTAATTTAGAAACCAGGACATCAATACTGATGGAATTGAAAGCTTTAGACATGTCAAGTAGTATTAAGGAAGTGTATTTCAATTGGTCAATAGCACCAAGAATATCATCTACGACAGTTGTCAATGCAGTGGTAGTACTGCGATCTTTAGTGGCACAGATAGTAGGCTTATTGGTCTTAGATAGATCATTTAAGTTTTCCGGATCCCTCTTTTTATGTATTGGTTTTACAATAGAAGTTTTCCACGAGGAAGCTATACTTCCTAGCTCAAATGATATACATATTTATTATTTATTTATTTGTGAGTGGCTCAGAAATAGAAGGTCTGATCCCCTAATATGGGGCTTCTGTTTTTTTATGAGTTTTGGAATAATTACAGACTGAACCGGCAAATATTCAAAAGGTAGTGAGTTGGAAAGTGATGAATTATCGAATTTTGCAAGATAGTTGTTATCAACTTTAGGTGGGGGGATGGTATCTACAAAATGATTATTAATCAAGTCTGGGTTGCTGAAATTATCTGGTAAGTCGATTATCGGTGGCTTAATTACAACATTTTGACTTTGTAGGGTACACAGTAAAAACCGGAAATTAAAAAAAAAAACTTTTATCTACCGGATCAAATTTGGCGCAAAATGATTGTTTTGGTGTATACAGTGGTGTACTGTATCTGTTGGTTTTTGCCATCAAAGTGGCGAAAAATTGACCAAAACTTGAAATTTTCACCAAAAAAGTGAAAGAAACGTCTGCCCAGCCAACTTATGGTTCACAAGGCACCAAAAAACCCTCACCTTGGCTGGCAGACATTTTTGCCAAATTTAACCCCCAAATAGCACCTTAAAAGGTTAAACAATTTTTTTCAGTTTTTCATGAAAAAAAATTTTAACCCTTTAATATATCCTACTTTCCCCTCCAATCTCCATTTCATCTTATATCTCGAAGAAATCTTTTTCCTTGTCCTTCGCTGTAGTTCCCGGGGTTTTCGGGAATGTAGTCAAGGTGAGAGTGTAAAAAGTGCAATTAGAGATTCATCATACAACCCAAATGAAATTTTTCAACAACTCTTCAACTAAATCCTGGTAATCCTCACTCTTCTCAATTCCCAAGAAATTCTGAGATACCTTTTTGAAACTCAGCCATGCTGCTTTTTCAATATAAAATTTTTCCGTTTTACTCTGGTTTTAACCATTGAATCCAATTCCTGACATAACTTTTTAGTCTATCCTCAGAAGTTAGTACCTCCCCAGTATCATTTTTCCATTCCAATGGTTGATCCTTCAAATATTGAAATGAAAAGAGTAAGGATTACCAGGATTTAGTTGAGGAGTTGTTGAAAAATCTCAAACCGTTGGGAACCTCAAATTGCACTTTTTACGCTCTCACCTTGACTACTTTCTTGAGAACTACAGTGGACAAAGATTTCATCAAGAAATAAGTGAAATGGAGAGTCGATACTAAGGATGGTGGGATATTACCATAATGGCAGATATCTGTTGGATGCTACAGAGAGAAACTAAGCAGAGTGAAATGAAAAAAGCGAAAACCGCTGTGTAGATCATTCGGAGAAAGATAAGAGAGTTCGTTACAAGAGAAAAAATAAGTAAGTGGAACATTTTTACGTAGCAAAGAAACATCGTTAACTTCTTCATCTATCTTCATTCAATTTTCTGGAAATACAGGACGTTAAGTAGGTACCTGCTTTTGGAAAAAAAGCGGTGATGGAGCACTTCCGACTTCCGATTCGAATTCAGCGCGTCCAAATACGGGAAGACATAGTTTACCAATCGCATCCAATCGGTTTTCACTATTATACCTAATGGTAGCGCCCCATCCAGAGGAGTTTTCCGAATTTAAAGGTAGTTTTCCACAATTAAAAAAAACTGTAGGGTGATGGAGCAATTCTGACTGAAGGGTGATGGAGCAATTCTGACTCCGGATTTGAATTCAACGCGTCAAAATACATAAAGATAAATTGGTCTAGTCAAAAAAAAACAGCCCACTTTTGATGGTTGATGATTAAATTAAATGATGAATCAACATTTTCATTAAAAATTTAAAGGATTAATAGTACGTTATAGATTAAATTTAAAATCTGAACATAATACATTATTTTTTATTGTTTATTTATGTATTATCCTATTTAAACAGTACGGTGAATGTAACTGGAAAAATAGTTACGTCAGTTGTTAATCAATCATTTCGAGTCATAACTGTCGTAACAATTTTTTTAAAATTAATTAAAGCAGACGTTGATTGACATGATAATTTGTTTCACAGTTATTTTTAAAATAATAAGTTTATTTAGGTATATTATTAAAAGATATTTTTTAAAATATAATTTAATAAATGTAATCAAGATTTTATATCATGCATATAAAAATATGAAATTAAAGGTAAATCGATGACAGTACATATAATTTTTAGACAGACTTCAATTGCCTTTAAATATTTTTGAAATAACATAATAAAATCCCAATAATTATGCGTAAGCCCTTTGATAAATACATTTGTACCTTGCGGGTTTTTACTGATATAATTTATTTAATAAAAATACGACATTTTTTTTCAGCTACTCTCCTTGGGTACGACTGCATCGTCCCAGAACAGTGTTCACTGAAAGTAGCCAACAGTAGCTGCCTAGATGGTGCATGTCGATGTGTCGATGGCTTCCTGCAGTTCCGGAAACACACTTGTCTTGGACGTGAGTATTAAACTAAATTATTCTCAAACAGTTATTTTTTATAATCGTATACAATCTACGCGAAAGATGACTCAAAGTATATGCAACATACACTAGCAACCTTATATTATGATGGTATTCAAGGTTCTAGTAATTCTACACGTTGAAATCGTATTTCAGAGATTATTTTGTTTTTAAGGTACAGGTTTTAAAGGCATATTGGAAACTCGAAAATAAAAAGAAAATGGCATATAAACATTTTTAAATTCCTATTTTCCAAAATTTCAGCCTCTTATTGAAGTATTTTTACAAATCATAAAAATCAGCCATTAAATCAAGTAAATCATACTCGATAAAGGACTAACTGTAAAGTGGCTAGAGCCATGTCTATGTTAATATCCTGTCAATTTCAACTACTGCTATCAATTTGTCTATAATGATTATTGTTCAATTCGGCTTATAATGGAAATGACTTTCACAAACGATTGGCTTCAGAACAATTGAATTAAATACCCCAAATACCCTAATCTAATCTAACAGAACACAGAACTTTAAGAAACTGGAAATGAATTAATGGCAATGTGGCAAAATCAAATTAAAGATAGAAAGGAAAAGTCATTATCATATTAACAATTTCAGGATTATAAGTTATATAATCCAAAAATTGTTAATAATGTTACTGAATTCAATAAAAATATAGAAAAAAACCACTTCATTGAAAAATAAAAAAATAATCAGCTTAATTGATTTGACCAGTACCTAGAAAAACCGTTGAAAACAGTAACCTTTTAAATGTAAATTAAACGAAAAATTTTTCCCTTCATTTCGTAACATAGAGATATATTAAAATGAGTTAAAATAGCCACCCTCTATATTATCTATGAATTCTGAAGATTTAAGTTATAAGAATATGTAACAATTCTTTGCTTCACTGTTTCCTGAGTATGCTATTTTTTCTAACATTCTTATGAAAGGAAACGAGTACCATTTCATTTTGTACCTCCGACGTAACGGTAAGCAAACAATGTGAGCTAGCTTATGTATAATTAATATGAAAGAAGGTACATGAAAGAAGCCTGTGCATTTATATCTACATATATTATGCTACAAATTATAATTTATTTTTAAACAGCAATGATTCGAAAAATTATTATTTTCAGAATCGGTAAAAATTGCATTATTCATATTTTTTAATTTGAGCAGTATTAATTGATATATGAAACAAACATCAATGTAATTGAAACGTAGGTCATGTACAGAAAGAAGAAATTCCATCCTATTATTATTAAAATTTTATAGCTCAGATAAAAGTTCAATTAGGAGTAGAATATTTTTTAATTACATTCCATGATCGAACGAACATATTTGGTCAGTTACGAAACCTCGACCAGACGAAATACTTACTCATTTGCATAAATGAAAATTTTCATTAGAATCTTCAAGTATCTAACCATTTTGGAGTTAATAAAATAGTCGCGAAAGAGGCCAAAGAGGACACTTCGTCACGATGTCTTAGTTGGTAAAAATTTCTTCAAGCAACAGAACCAATATCCTGAATCCTTAAACAATCGAATTTGATACCAATGGTTTAATTACGATTGTACAATAATAAGATGATAATTGGCGAAGATGCTTTCTCAGATTTATATTTGAATTGTTGCTGTCTTGAATCCTGCCACTCTTGGAGAAATAATATATCAAATATTAATCAATTTTCTTGTTGAGGCAGTACACATACCGAAAGGTGAGCAATATCCATGCAATATGAAAACTGAGCTAAACGAATATAAATTTATTTTGCACTCAATTTACTTAATCCCTAAAGAATTTCCCCTCGTCTGTTACTTGCTGGAAAATTGATATGAAATTTTCCAGATGTTTTCAGCAATATTAATGACTAAGAGCTACTAGAGGTAACTACTGCCTCAAACACCGAGCTATGCTACCAAGGAAATTAATTTTTCCTTAATCGAAAACAATGATATAGATCATACGCTGCGCTAGGGTCAAACATAACCACCATGAACAGGACAATGAAATGTTTTGCCGGCGCATGATAAATTCACTTTTGAAGGTCATTCACTGAGACTGAGTCTTACCACCATGAACAGGCTCAGATGGTGAGTGTGTTATATGACATGATGTTCTTACCAAGATGATTTTCGGTAAAAATGGTAAACGGAGCGGAGTATTACCGTTTTGTTTTTCAAATGTTGGCAGTTTATGCGAAGACGGTGATATCGACAACTCGGCAGATGATGTTTAGGTTTCAGGTTCGACGGCGCGACCACAAAAGATCCTTTAACGTCCGTTTCCGTCAAATTTATAATACATTTTTGCAGACGTATTCGGCTGCGCGTTCAAGCTGCGGATTGAGTTTAAACGCGTGACTCGGGCTAGAAACGTTACTTACTAAGTCCGAGCGTGTTACATAATTTGCAACAGTTACTCGGAGCATCTGTAAACGGAAATGGGCTGCATGCTGGATTAAAACAGACACGGATTAAAATTTTAAGTTTAATAACTAATGATTTTTACTTCCGACTTAAATTATATATATATATGTACATGAGATATGAAATTTTTGTTACAGATATTTGTGTTAAAAGATAAGTCCTCCTTTCACGAACGCCCTGTAGTTATTTACAACATCCTTAATATAAATATAAGCAGATACCGTAGCAAACGGTTCTATATGTATATATAGTATTGCGACGTCCAACGCACATATTTGGAATTTAAAATGTAACTGTTTTTACGTGTTAAATTACTAGTAGATACGTATTAAAATATTGTGGTGGTGTTCCACATATGGTATACAGGACTATCTTAATGTGCAGATTAAATGTAATTTAGATTAAAAAAATAAAAATTAGTATATGCCGTTAAGTTATATTTTGTAGTCATCTTTGTGCGATAATCTTTAAGTTAATTATGAAGTGCCATAATGTGACCACTCCGTAAAAGGTGATAGGTATATGAGATCGTTTAATCTATTGTGAAATGCATAATGGTTATTTTATACGGACGTAAGATATGCAAGCCAATAACCGAACCCATAATTCATGTTTTTAAAAATTTGTGTCCCTCAAAAACACCGATTTTTTAAATTAGGGAAAGTAACACAATTATTCTAAGCTCATTTTTTTTAACAAGGTAAGAACAGAAATGTACTTTAAGGATAAGTTTTGCAACACATTTTCCTAATTTCAACTGTTTTTCTTATTTTGACGTGAGGAATATGCTCCTAAATGTAGGACTCTGTAGAAACTTTCTCACAGTATATGCCCAGAATTAATTAATTATGAACACAGGAACACAACACAAAATGAATTAAAAGCAATATTAAACGGCAGACAACCTAACCCTATTGTTTATTTTTAAACGAACCTGTACATACATTGCGTAACTTCCAACTGTACTATATCATAATAATTAAAAGTTGAGGATTAATTATACACTCATATTATATTTTAAAAAGTAAAACTGGTATCTCTTAAACCTCATCAAAATTGATTTATATTTCACGGCGAGTTAAACCCATTGTTATTAGCGTTACGGTAATATGTTATTGGGATAATTACAATTATAAACATAATATAGGTAACCTATTACGTGTAAAAAATCCACATGCCTGTGAACAATCTAATGAAAGAATGGGCATTGTAGTTGAAAAATGTTCCCAGCTAATATTTATTCAAACAGGCAGGTACAAACACGACATTTTAACGGTATCCGTCATCTAAGTAAATATTAGTATACTTATATAGCGTTTAGGATTAAAAAATATAGCTTTTAAAGGGCAATTTCGTTTTTCTCTTTGTTTATTCTAAGTACCTCTACTAAGAGTAATCGTGCAATACTTCTTGGTAATTATTTTTATACATTTACGTGCTTCAAATTATTTGACAATCAGATTATGAGGAAGGAGGAGACGAATGAATATTTTGAGCAGTTGACCCGAATTACTTACTTACTTAATTGAACGTTGTGCCTTTTTAATTTATGGTGTCAGGCTGTTAGAAGTTGTTTGGAGTATTCGTTTGTTGCAGATTTTCCTTTATTAGCTGATACTGATTTGTTACCATTTTAACCCTCCTTGCTCTGTTGCTTTCTGTACTTCTTTTGATTCCATGTAATCTTTTCTTTTTGCCAAATTCTTTTGTTTCATATACCTGTCTATTTTCCTCCTTTGTAAATGTGCCATCCATCGTAATTGTCCTTTTTGTGTGATGTTGTTTGTGTCAAGTATATTTGAGAATTCTCTGAAGGTTTGGTTTTCTATCTTGTATTTCCTTGTTTTGTTTTGTGTCTATATTGTGGTCCATGTTTCACATCCAAATGTCAAGACTGGTTTTACGATCTTCCTGAGAACTTCTCCTTTTATTAATTTCGGTATTTTGTTCTTTCCAAAAAATTCGTTTTCATCGGCGTTCCTGTTTTTGATATTCTTTGATTGACTTCATCTTCCACATTTCTTCTATTGTCTATTACACCTCTTAAATACGTGAATTGTCATACTTGTTCTATTTTGTAGTTTTCTATTGTTATATTATATGTTCTGTTTTCTTTGCTAATTATCATTGTCTTGGTTTCTTCTGTATTTATATTCATGTTCATCTGTATCGAGTATTCATTTAAAATGTTAATACTGGTTTGTAAATTGTCTTTGGTGTCCCCAAGTATTGCCATGCATCCGCGTAGCTTAATTCTGTAATGTTAATTGTCTGCAGTTTCCAATCCAAAAGGGTTGCAGCCTTGCTTTAGTCCTGTTGTATTTGTGAAATTTCCTGATTTTTCATTTTTGACTCATATCTGTCATAATATAGGCTTTTTAGGCACTATATTAATTGCTCATCTACCTTTCTTTTCCTGAGTGGTTTTCAAGTTAGCCTCTTTTTATCCTATCGCAGGCCTCCTCTAGATCCACAAAGCATTGTATTGTCATGTATTCTGAATAAATAAAATAAATTAAATACTCCTTAAAAAAATAAATGAATTTAAAAAATTGTTAAAATAAAACTTTAATTCATGTGACCAAGATGCTACATATAAGATAATTTCTACAAAATAACTTTGAATAAGGCAAATATTAGGGAAAATACATACCAAGATGACATATTCCTATCTAGAATCCTTTGACGAATCAGATTTTCTGGCAGTACCTTGGAAACATAAACAAAAGGGAGTTGTTATTGGCAAGCTGAAGAAGCGTCCCCATGTCCACGTCGCTCCCAAAAGAGGAATAAAAATTTAAAAATCATGCAAAATATATAAAACAACAATTCAAAAGCCCAGATATGTTTCCATACCATTTATATTTAATGAGATAATGTGCCGATATTCCCAGGATTTACTAAAATAGACGATGAAAATATCAGGTACCCACCTAGTTTGTAATTTCGAATGAGTATCCGCAGCTGGTTTGTTTCCATGAAGTATAATTGGACACTCTAGAACAATCCACTTCCAGCAGCCATTTTAGTTTCAATGTCACTGAACTGATAAATTCTAACCAATGCGAACACCGTTACAAAGCACGGAGTATACTAAAGGTAAAAACTCAATTTTATAAAAAATAACTAAAAATATTGGACTTTTATGTTTAATTAAAATGATAACTCAATTTGTGAAATGGAATTAAATGTAGTCTTAAGATATCACAGGTTCTTAGTTTGTTTATTAATCGATCTAATTTGTCTATGTCGACAATGCATTAAATAAAAGCTGTTTAGTTGAGAGACCTCTATGTTTGATCAGTATAAATCCAAGTTTTATGGGTCACTACCTTATCTAAAGCATTATTTCACTGACAAAGGTGACATATGTATTCCAAAGACCACAACCGCATGATCGCTGTTTTAACCGTTAAGATTGTTATAATTACAGGCCACTGCACAATTGGCAGGACCTATATTTGCCCCTATTATATTACAATATATGTTTATCTTCCTGTTCTTAGTGCTTTCTCGCTTATTTGTCTTATTATTAATAGTTGATCTTGTATTCCTCTACCATGTCTGAATCCTGCTTATGACTCCTCAAGATTCTCTTCAATATGTTTTTAAAGTTTCTCTTGCAGCATCCTTGTATATAATTTTTCTACGCAACTCATTATATTATGCCTCTGTAATTTCTGCATATTTTGCTATCTCCTCCTTTATAGATCAGTGTTATTATGCCGGTTTCCAGTCGGTTAGAGTTTAATAATTCTTGTCTTTCGTTTTCTCTCCCAGTGGTATCATCTTCTCCTGGTACTTTTCCAATTTTTATTTTCGATATTGCCTCTTCTAGCTCTTTCCATGTTATATACGGGATTTCTTCTTGTGTTGGGTGAAATTAATCTGTTCTGCATTATTTATGTGTTTCTTCATCTTCTAAGAGTTCTTTAAAATATTCCTCCCACTTGTTCCTGATTTCTTCTTCCTTATCAAGAAAGTTTCCCTGTTTGTCTTTTATATTTTTAAGAAAATTTGCTTTAGCTTCCCGTAGAAGTATGCCTTTGATTTTCTTTATATGACTTTCCTGTTTTATTTTCGAATTCTGTCCAACTTCCAATTAACTGACTTTCCCTTAAATTTGGTTTACCTGCTACTCTATGGTCCATATATGTTATAATTATTAACTTTAATTCTTTCTGTAAATTGGTAAATCTGTTATGACGATTTAAAACTGCTTCGAGCATTTTCCTAATTTTCAAAATATCCTAAAATGAGATGTAAAAAAGATTGTGTATTATAAAATCAAACAAAATGTTTTTTCAAAAATGTCCTAATTTTCAAAAATTTCTTAAGGTAGTGCGGAACAAATATTAACTGCCCACAATGAAAATATACTTTATATCATCAATAATACGATAGCAACAAACTAACTTTATATAAGTACCTACAGGGTGAATCTTAGAGTGGCGGCCATATTTATAGGAGGCGACACCGTTCAACTATGGAAACACAAAACTACAATTTTTTTTTAACGTGCTATGAAAAATGAATATTGTTTAAACCCTTTTTATTTGAATTTGGGTATCCAGCCAGTGGAATGGGCTAGCGAGAGTAACGTCTAATAACTGAGACGCACACGCGTGTCTTGAGCAGTGCGTTGTTGCCAAACTTCGCGATTGAAATAAAATACGGGGAATTTAATATTAAAGCAAATTTCCACACCACCCACGAGGTTCTGCTTTTTGGCGCGTTACTTTTTTGAGTGGGTGTTCGCCAGGATCCATATTTTTTCACAGAAACCAAAAAATACAAAACATCAAGTATCCACAACAAGAAACTAAATAAAATGTACTATCTAAACAATAACAAAGAAAAAACTATTCTCCGTGAGTTTAACAATAAAAAAAGTAATAACTAAAAACTTTATAGTAACAAATAATGAACAGATATTTTTTTTTTCTAATAACAATAAATCTTTACTTATCTTTGATCGGCATTTCTCATAGCAGGTGTTGAAACTGTCCTCCGTTATTTTCCAAACACGCTGCAACTCAATTATTATCACTAAACACAAACACAAAACTTCCACTTTAAATTTCACTAAGAACTGAAACTATTTAATTTTATAATCACAATAAACCACACTAACAGCTGTCTGGCCGTTCACTAATACTAAAACTAAAACATAAACGTCGACCACGAACAGGCACGCTTCGCCGTATGCCGTTTTTTATCGCCATTTTTTGTTAATGCACCTGCTTGTAACTAGGTCAGTGTCATAGCTTGTAAAGAGTTCAGCGACTCTAACAGCTGATGGGTGATAAAAGTCCTATAAACGAGTTCTGTTTTTAAAATCTTTTTCATTTTGTGTCGTAATAATTATGCACACTATGCAGCCGGCTTTTTTATTTTATTTTGTATTACAATTTTTCGTATTTGAAGTTAAAACTGCGTATTTCAATAAACCTGTTTATCCAATTGAATTAATTTTTCATTTTCACTAGGTACCCTTATCTCTCTCTCGTGATTGGGTATCTCTGAATTATTAATGAAGAGTGAAAATGTAAATGTAATTGATTAGTTTTATATCATTTACACTTGGCAACACTGTCGACCGGCCACACGTAATGCAGTAAGTGCTTGCCCAGCGGCGCCAGAATTACAGGAATTATACTTGAATTGCGAATTTTTTAAAAAAATTCATAACTCGGCCATTTTACAACCTACAAAAAAAAATTCGGATTCATGTTTATGACGACTAGTACTATTAACCCCAAAAATATAGCCGCCACTCTAAGATTCACCCTGTATATAGTAAAAAAGAATGTTGCATTTATTGGATGTTGAATATGTAGTGTTATCATTTTGTTTGGTTCAAATTTTAATCAGAATTTGCGACTTTATTGTAGACATTAGAATTAGATTGTTATTCAGTTGTTTTTATATTAGTACCACAAGTTTGAATGATAGTCTACAACTTTTACAGAATACATTTTTTTGTATTTTCTAAAATAAACTCAAACTCACATTAAAATGTGAAGTAGAACAGTTTCTATTGTTTTCATCCAAGACCCTCTTTGCTAACGCAAATAGTTTAGTTTCTAGTAGAAATGCTTACCTACAATATTTTTGTTTTTGATTAATAATTCAAAACATCCTGAATAAAACTATCAAGTATGCTATATCATTGTAATCAGAAAAAGAGCAAATTTAACTGGATAAAAACATATGGGGTGTTCCATTAAAGAAACTACGTTATATCGATATTTGAAAAAATCACATTCATTTGTTTTTTATTACTGCCAAATAAAAATTTAGTAGTCCTACAACTTTTATATAAGATATTTTTTCTAGTTTCTTCAATAAGCTCACAAATTCTGATTAAACTGGGCACCAAACAAAATGATAACTACATTTATTTAGAAAACAGTATTTCAATATATAATCAACAGATGATTGCACGTACGCAATGGGGAAGTAAAATGGAAACATCATGCAAAATTAATGACCGACACGTATGAATATTGTGTGAAAATAGTGTTATTGAGCATAATAATAAAATACCATTATAAAAAATGTATTAACTTCATCTTCATTATCATACGCAATCCGGCGATAATACAAAATTATCGATCATTATCTGGCAATCAAGATAAAATTTTCATTGTGGTATGTATGCTAAGCATGTAACTAACTAGCTGTAAATTAAAGAACCTCGAGCGCCCAACTTCTAGCGTAGAAATACGTTTTTTTTATTTATTTAAATTATCGTTTATTATTAAATTAGTTTACTTAGTAATCAGCATGTAAGGATTTATTTCACGAGTAGAATACATTTCCTTATTATTCACATCTATTGGTGGAAAGAGGTGTTTTAATTTTAATTTTTCAAATTACATAGTTACGTTATCTTCTGAATACTTAATTTTTACAATCAAAGCTCAATATTTAAAGTAAAATTTGGAACCGTCTAAGGATTCACACTTTTCCATTTTTAGAATATTTATTTCAATTTTTTTTTTTATTATCCCATATTGTATTTCGTGCACCAACACCAACTCACATAGAGTTGCCATTTGATTTTTTTGAGGATGATGTAGTCGTAGGGATTTTTTTGAGTTTTCTGTCCCAAATTTTGTAGCGTTTATTTATTAATCCTTCTTGATACATACTTATAAGTTTCAATAACGTTTTTGTTAACATCTGTCTTCCTTTCTTCGATTACTACTATGCAAATATTCAGTTTGATTTACTTCTCCCCTCCAAAACGAGAGAAGAATTACTGTTATAAAATGACGTAAATCACAATACCTTACTCAAACTTATTTATTATCTTCCTCATGCCACAATGACGTTGTTAAATCTTTAATATTTCTCTGTGAGTATATAATTTGTCTACCAAAGTAATTTAGCTTTTATAACCAATAAAACATCTTATACACAATTGATTATTACTATATTTCTCTTGAGTTGTACGTTGCTTCTGGTATTTGACAATATATATAAGCCTATTTATGATCAATTACAGTTACCCTTACCCGTTTTAACGTTAAGTAGCTGTAAAAATCTGTAATAGTCACTTGTTCCGTGAAAATATGCATGTAATAATCAACACAAAAATTCCCAGACTTATTGGTTTCAATATTCAAGGTGTGAACAAATCAATTAGACCATCTCTTTGCTATTCTTTCCGACATCAGTATGTAAAAAGTGAAATTCCACCTATTGAATAACAAACAAATGCTTGAAACTGTACTTTTAGTAAGCACGCATCTAACGTATGTTCTTTTGATTCCATTGTTTTGTGGCAAAACTACGAATTTCTTTAAAGCGTCAACGGTACAGTTTATATTTATTGTTAGGCAAGCGACAATAGTCATTGATATTTCTGGTCACCATATGACAAAAATCGTTTTGGATCTAAACGCCATGAATAATTTATGAGTGAACTTGTCAGCCTGATTCAGTTAATTGAAGACCCGTCAATATCACATTGTATTATAACTGTGTGAAAATTGCATAATCGCAAATGGAATCAGAATGAGCAGTTGATTGAAATAAAGGATAAATAACAAATGATATACATTTGAATTCGATATCGATACCAATATAAAATATTCATTAAATCAAGGAAAAAATTCTTGTGGTAGTGTTTCAGGTTCTTCTCTTGTTTAAATTGGACCTCTACTGTTTTTCACTAATTATGTCTTACGAACATCCAGAATCGTTAGAATCTGAAACAAGAGATTAGTAAAGATTAGAGATACCATTTAAACAAACCAAGCCGTGATCGCCAACGGCGAGGTTGTACGTCTCACGCACGAACTTAATACGTTTTAAATCTTCACAGTCAGTGTACAGTTTAAACCTGACCTATTGGGCAATTATTATTATTATCTTATTGTGTGACTGTTTATAGTACAAATACTATTCTCTTTATGGTAATGAAGTGAATAATTAAAGTGTTTCCTGTTGTGGAAAATCAATAGGTTTGATGATACAATTAATACCGTTTTTTACATTTTTTTGGAGTAAATGATTATTGAATACTTGTTCAGAAGAAAGTAATCAAATTGAAACCCTTACAGCTGAAACATAAATTTTATTGACAATATTTTGAATCTAATCGCAAATTGAAAAATTTAACGTGATATAAATAGAGAGATATTAAATGAACTTGTGGCACAATTTTTGTCCTTTTAGATCCGATTTTTGTAAATGATTTAGATATGGTGGTACAATTAATACCGACCACATTTCTGATCACAGACTAGTTTTCTATAATATAAATATACAAATATAAACAGTTCGTATTTCTAGGGTTTTTTATTCCACTAATTTATCAAGTCTGAGTTAAGGGGATAACGGTTAATGATGTGTATTAGGGTGGAGTGAAAGTATTAAGTTATCGAGAAGGGAATGAAATATCTGAGAAAAGTTGTGAAGTGCTTCTAAAAACAACTATGCAAAATATTTTTTGGCTGGTTTAACATTTAAAGGTGCCCCAAGATTTTCTTTATTTTATCCTAAATCTTCATGGAATACCTAATCAGTATCTACAAATGGTGTTTACAAACAGGAGGGGGATTTTTTGATAGACCAAAGAACAAAGAGAAATATAGTTATGGGATACGTCGATTAAGTCACGACCAAGAAAAACCAGAAAAAAGAAACGAGAAATGCGAGGAAGTTTAATTCAGATTCACAGCAGCTTTCTTGTTCCAATAAGCTAACGCAAGCCGAAGAGGATATGATGGAAACGGACTGGTAACAACCAGGCCCTTCCTCCCAGCTGATTGAAATGAAACCAAACGGGAGAACTAGCAGTTGATATTCCACCACATTCACCACAAGCATCAGCGAAATCAAAGCGAATTTTTCTACTGCAAGAAGTAGGACTAATCAAACCAGGGGATAATAGCTACCGTTTTGACCGTTCAAAAATAAAGCACGAAAGAACAATGAAACGGAACCAGTTGATACAAGAAGGAATAGGGCTATTGTTTGGACTCGATGTCGCAAGAAAATAAAGGATTGCAGTACTATCGAAAGGTTGAGGTCGAGGAACACTACGTTCTCGTATCAGTACCTGCGAAAGCTACCTTACCGTCGTATTTTGAAAGCAAGATCTGGACAGAAAATGGCAGGAGTTCGCAAATTCGTGATATCTACTTTCAATTTCAATGAGAACTACATTGAACTCATATGTTGGCAGAGCTTACAATTTACTGAGCCACCTTTATCTGCAAAATTGTCTGCTGAAATGTTAAGAGAAATTGCCGAGAGTGATTTCGATCCAGAAAACGCAGTATTCCCTTCCATCAAATTGGTGACCGAGGACTCAGCAACTGTCTGCGGAAAAGTAGGAATGGCTTTATTAGAGGAAGACTTCAATCTCGCAAGAATATGCCTGTTTTCTACAGAAAGCGCGATTATTCCATTTAACATTTGTTTTCAATTATTTATATCATGGTTTGTTTAATTTTTGCAAAGAAATATTTTTTGTTTCTTTTGCTTTTGAACTTCATTTTGTGAATGATAAATTTTCTAGGTACATCAAACCACAATAATGCTTATGAGTACACGACCTCTGCATAAGCGCAAGTGATTATTGAACCAAAACCAAAATGTAGAAAATCTATCTTTTGCACACTTCTTAGTTGAGTAGCAGAACGTCTTTTGCAGCTATTTCGTTTCAAAAATTGAAATTTTGTTTTTACCAAGCATAAAATTCACTCCACCCTAATGTGTATAGTTAATACATTTTGGAAAGACCTATGTTATTTTCTATTATTTCACTACAGATTCTCAGGTTGACTTTGAACAGGAAATTAGAATATGATTAGGTATTGTATTATTGGAGCGTTTCATTGAAATAAACATTAACAATAAAAACGAGGTTGTGGCCATTCAGCCATCTTGGACCAAAAAACTTGGTTTCTTGGTCCAAGATTATATTTTGACTTGCTGCAAATGTATAAAACTACTTTCAGACTATTCATCTGAAGAAGATGATGAGGATGAACTTGATTTTGAATTGTTGACGTGCATGATGGAATTATTGAATTGGTTTGCTGCATTGTTTTCTCTCCAATTTGCTGGTTTCGTTTTAGTATTGGTTTGATGTTGCTTTATGGTATTATTTTTAATTATAGGCGTCGTGGTAATTCTACTGTTTTGTATTTCTTGTTTTAAATTTTTTGCTGAAGAAGTACTACGATCGGTTTCCAGTAATTTCTAACCAGTTAATCAAAGTTCCCTTATTTGATATTACATTGAAATTACCATTTTGCATCACTCTCAACATTTTATTTCAAGGAACAATGAGGAATTCGTGACAAAAGATCTTTTTGGTTTTTCTCATTTTTGACAATGTTTTTCCATAGTAACAGTATGATTTTTTTACACCATCTTAAAGTAGAGGTTTCAACGAAAAAACTGCTTCCTTAAATTTTCAAAAATCAAAATTTTGTTAATCAACTTTTTTTATTGAAGATTAGTCCTTTTTTCAAATTAAACAGCTTATTTGAGACACAAAAATGTACAGTTTCACCAAATTTCATTAAAAAATCGAAAAAAAAAAAATAAAAAACCAAAAAATTGGTTTTTGACGTTTTTCTCAACAGTTTTAAGGTTATGTTGAAAAATGGTTGTTATAAAAGTTGTAGATCTTTCAATTATCTACAACTTTTGCATTTAACTTTTTCAATAGGAGGTCTAGTTTTGCCAGAAATCGTAAAAATCCACGTTTCACCCCTAAAAACATCCCCTTTCTCACCCGCACCCTGCTTCTGGTTATTTGTTGGAGTACAAACGATTTTTCCCTATTTATATACCATTAATCCTAAATTTTCCGACCATCCATATACTGCTAAGAATTTTTTTTTTTTAAATTATTGGCACTGGACTATTTGTTTATATTGTTGTAATTTCCTCAGGATTTTGGAGATTATATTATGGAATATCTCTATTAACGTTTTCTTAAGATTTAAATTATTTATAGAATATCATAAATTTGAATTATCTTAGTGGTATGTAAGATAGGCTACTTTTTCGCTTCCAATAGAATATACAACCAAATTCCTACCTTATATACTTCATAATTTATAGTGTTACCAAAGTTTCTGAAATTCATTGTTATACAGATGATAGTCAGCTTATTTGTACCAGGTTTAGTCATCAATAATATGAATTAGCATCTAAAAACGTTAATGAAGATATCAGTCAAATAGTTTCAAATTGTAAAAATCATAGAGAGAAAAAACAGTTATAAAGTTATTTTGCCGAATTAGACCATTTTAATTACTCTCTGAAACAAGTACCTACAACTAAGAAATCTTTATTTTTCAGCCGCCAGACCTGGAAACGTCTGCTACAGCAACGCACACTGCAGACTCTGGACAGCAGACAGCCACTGCGACTTCCTCATTCCAAATTTGTTCGGACGCTGTCAGTGTAACACGCCATTCAGGCAAGTGGGTGATTCATGTGTGCGTTCGGCCTTTCAAACGAAACCTAGCGCTGCCACCACCACAACCACAACGACAACCACAACTTTACCGGCCCCAAAGCAATCGGCCATAGATGATGACAGTCTTGATATTGATTCGAATGCGATTGAGGATAATGCGAACCCGCATACATCAATCTCGGTGAAGTCGACAACCAAAGAAGTTAGGACAACTCTGAAAGTGGTAAAGTAGATAATTTAAGGGATGTTCAGTTTGAATTGAACATATTGTGAAATGAAATTAGCCGTTTTAAGAGGGGGAGACTTTTTGTTGTCATTGCTAAAATCCTCTATTTCTTTTGTCACTTTGACTGTTTTTGGTAATGCATCTGTTTAGTTTAAAGCATATTAATAGTGCAAGAGATGACTATAAACTATTAAGAACAATAGTACATTTCAAAATAATATGGCTTAGATTTTAATATTTTAGAAATGGTATTTAACATATTTGTCTTATTTAATAAAAATAACTTTGTTACAATACAAGAAATTATGTGGAGAGCATTTTAATCAAGCATTGGCAATCAGTTTTTGATAAGAAATTTGTAAAATATAATAATATTTTTAGAGATTATTTTAGAATCCTTAAATTATATGTTTTATAGTCACCAACAACGTCGAAAATACCTACCACACAGTTACCACTAGTCCATGCAGTTACCTCCGCACCATTGGATGTAACCACCCGGGTTGCAGTTTCGAGCAGAACCACAATGATGGAACCTGCTTCAACTACTTCACCAGAAGTTATTATTTCTACAGCTACCACAAGTACGTAATGTTTATTTTATGTATGTATTTAATTAATATACTAGTCAGTAGTTGACAGTGCTGTTATGTGATTACATACGTCAAATCAGCAGGCCACCAAAACATCAAGTTTACGCGATAAAAATGAACTTAGCCCTAATGACGTTGCTGGTAAGCGATTACACACGTCAAATCAGCAGGCCGCCAAGACGTCGAAAATTCGCGGTCACCAGATTTATTAACACGGAACAGGCGGAGCAAAATATGGACATCGCACTTCGATAATTGTAATGCCTAATTTTTAAGCATCAAATTCAGGTACACCTACTGAAAAACTGAAAAGTAGAAGCTGTCTCTTTCTTCAGGTTGTTCATCATGTGGTCTTAATACATTTCACGCAAATTGCTTTTCAATCTAGCGATTCAGCAAGAAATTGATATTACTTTTTACTTGTTCTAGCTTTACCCCCTACGACGACGGGCATCAGGACCCGTGTCGAAAACGGCGACGGAGCTGTCAGTTTAGGGCTCCCATGCGTAACTGATTTGCAATGCAGAGTAGCCGATCCATCTTCCAGATGCATAGAAGGTGTATGTGATTGTGCAGTCAGAACAAATGATACCAGGTCCTGCTCAGCACGAAATCGTGGTTGCATACCCGGGACTTTTCAGGTACAACATTTTATAAGTAGTGTGTATTTTTATTGAATTGCAAAAACGTTTTAGAAATTTTAAACTGAATTTTAAAACTGCCTCACGTTCGGAGACAAATTTTCGGCATCATCAATGTTCAGATGGATAGATAAATAATTAAAAGGAATTGTAAAAATATCTGGAAAATGATGAAAAACTGATTTAACTCGAGTCGACTGACTATTATAAACATTTCAACTCAAGTTTACTCAAAAAATCAGGCAAAGAATATAAGCATGGATCTACCAAAAACAATTGAAATTTTTTAAAAATAAAGATTAGGGATTATTTGATGATGATTTTCGATTCTAAATAATATGGAGATTTATTATAAGAACACTTCATTATTATGGTTATAATTATGTTTGTTTTTTAAAACATATTCACACGTTCCAAATATGAAGAATATTACGAAGTTGATGTACCTTCATGCCTTCATCAAGATCTTATCTTATCTATTAATCTCCCATTATCTTTTATAGCTATATCATGATTATCTTTCTTTTTGTTAGCCTTCCGTTATAACTTTTCAAGTTGCACGTGTTGGATATCAAAATTAAACTGCTGGAACTTTGAAACGCATAAAGTAAATTTCTAGTATATATTTGAAGTTAAATATCTCAGAAAATATGAAAAATATTTGAACGCGATTTGAAACATATTAGGGTCTATTGTCCGATCTTAGAGTAGATCGGTGTGTTTTGGTTTGTAGGAACTTCTAATTCTAAAATATTGGATGGTAAATAGAACAATGTAAATTTTAACAAATTCCACTGCGCCACCATTTCTGTCCAAGCAATTTTTTTGTTTTTTTCTGGGTTTTAGAAGAAGCAGTGGCTCAATGGTAAAAAAACAGTTTTAGGGGTTTTTGAATAAAGTCGTGGTTTTTAAGTTATTAACGATTCAATACCCCCGTGTCGGAGAATTGTGTAAAATTTATGAAATAAGAAAGAGATGCGAGAAATGGCCGCTTCAGGAAATTTGCAAATTTTAACCCAACTTCAAAATTTTCGTCAAAACGTCAAAATTCCACTTTTTCGTTCGCTCCTACTGTCTCGAAAATCGCAGCGAGCCCGTGCGATTCACGATGTAGTTCGTTGAGCCCTCTACCTTGGATTTCATACCAGAACGGCGGCCCGGCGGCGATTTTTCGTTTGGAAATAGCGTTTAAAATTTTCGTGTTTTCGTAATTTTTTCAATTCAATTTGGCAGTGTATTTTTTTTTTTTTGAAAACTAGATGTAATTTAGAAACTCCCGTAGCCGAATCGTTTTTCTCGATTTTGCCTCCTAAGAAAGTTATGATTTTTTTAAAAGGCGATTTTGTCAGATTTTTAGCGATGTACCCTTTAGAAACGCGCCACAGCTTTTCCCTTTGAATTTTATAAAAAGGTCGAAAAACTACTTTTCCGGGGGCCTTGCTCCCCTCTCCGGAGGATTTTTTCGACCGAACTTTCAGGAGAGCTAGAACCAACCTTCCTCTCGGATCCCTGAAAATTTCGTTGCTTAATATCCATGCGCGGCCGAGCTCGGATAATCGAATAACTATTATGACCCATTTTTTTTACATCTTCGATAATTTTTTTCACCCCTTTACCAATGAGATAGACGTCAGTCGCAGTAGAATTTTTTTTCATATTGACATGAAAAAAAATAAAATCCTCGTGTCGCGATGAGAACGAAAATCCTGGTCGATGGCTCTCCTACTATATCCCCTCATTTGTGTCAGTTAGCTAGTACAAACAAGATCAAACAGCAACCTAGTTAGAATGAATTTCGGACAGGATCCCATTTTCAGACACCTATAATTCTACCAAACCATCGCTATTACATAGACAATTCCATTACCATTGTGCATATGGTTATGCAATATTAATTATATTGCATGGTGATTTGTATTTCTGCTTTCGCCAGATAGGTGAACTGTCAAATTGTTTTATGCAGCATGATAACACATGGTTTTTTTGTGTGAAAATTGAGAGTGGTGTGTTTCTTCTTTAATACCTTTTTTAAACTTTGGATAGATTACTAGGATAGGATATAATAATTATTGTATGAATGAAGATTTTAGCGTACCTAAGTCTAATCTAAAAGGATACGTTAAGGGTCAGAATAGAACTCCACATGAACAAATTGCTATGAAAATTGGAAGAAAATCTACTCTACCGCAAGAACTTGAAATTAATCCCCTACCATTAACAATGCATGGCTTATCAATTTGTTTTAAAAAATGGATTACTACTTCCATTTTCTTCTGCGAAAGAGTTTACAGGAAAAAATGGATCAAGGGATTTTTGCGTCGCCACCCTGAATAGTCTTTCCAAATCACATCAAAAACAAAAATAAGCGGGTTCACAAAAGAACGGGTTGATAAGTTTCTCATCATACTTGAACCAGCTATGGAGGAAATTAATTTTAATCCTTCCAGAATGTATAACGTGGACGGGACCGGCGTAACGTCGGTTCAATAAAAAATACGTTGGAATCATTACTGCGGCGAAAAGAGGTGCATTGATTACCGTGGTTACTTGCATGAATGCTGCCGGAGGGTTTGTGCCCCCTTATTAGTCTTTCCCAGAAAAAAATTGAAGGCTGAGTTGCTAGACGGGGCTTCTCCTGGATCTATTGCAACCTGTCATCCATCAGGATGAATACAACAGAGCAGCTTTACAGAATGGTTCCAACATTTTCTGAATCATGTAAAACCAACCTCTCAAGATCCTAGACCTGCCTATTTTTGATGATCGCTGCTCACATACGAGAAACCTTGAAGTTATTGAACTGACACGTGAAAATCATGTAATCATTATACGTCTTCCGCTTCACATCTCACACAAAATACAACCGTTGGATGTATCCTTCCATGTCGCCGTTTATGACCTATTATTCCCAGTAGATTGAGATGTGGTTAAAACATAATCCCGGTCTCAACATAACCGCCTACCAAATTTCAGGCAGTGGTTTTTGGAAAGCAGGAATGTTTCCTTTCAATAATCATAAATTTTCTGAAGACGAGTTTATTGTCAAAAGACAGTGGGGTAGAACATCACCTCAGCAGGAAGTGACTCAGCTAGAACATGTTACAGCAGACGTTACTCCAGAAAACGTAGAAGAACGCTATGTACTGGCAGAAGATATAAGCCCATTGCTTCGTGCAGTGAAGTTTCACAATCCGTTAATGTCAGCAAATCTCCGTCAAGGTTCTTATTGTGCTTTAACGGGTACACCTTAAAGAAATGATTTAGAGGATAGTCTAGCAAGAGTGAAAAAACAACTTAAAAATAAGAGAATTCCAAAGAGAAAATAGTTAATGGTATAAACTAAGAACAATCCCGGTAAATAAGCGAAAAGACCTCGAAAAAGACATAATGAGTATTTTAGAAGAAACCGACTCCGATACAACTGAGGATATTTTCTTGGATGACGATTCAGATATTAATGTTAACGATAAAGAAAATGATGATGCAGATGGTGTTCTTTGCAATGGTCTTTTTTCATGATGATACAGGGAGGGAAAAATGGATCAAATGTAATGTTTGGTATAAGTGGTCTCTTGAAGACTGTGCAAATTGCGACAAAAAAAGACATGTTTTTGTTTTTTTCTTAATCGTTAAATTTAAATTAAAAAAATTCATTTATTTTAGGTTCCCCTAATTTCCAATATCCTATCCGAAATTAGTATCCTGTTTTTAAATTTGAGAATTTTACAATGGCAAAAATGATGTTAAATTATATTACAATAAATGAAATGAGACCATGCAAAACTTTGGTTTAATTTTCATAGCAAATTTTAAAAATGTACCCGAAATTAGGCTACTTTCTACTAGTTTCTTTTTTGATACAGTACTTGGATTCTATAATTTACTTCTGATATTGGAAATTTTACAAATATAAAATACACTAACGACCAAAATTAACGCACCACCCAAAATTTACTATGATTTTGAATTTGATTTTTTTCTAAACCGTTAGTCTGAATTTATTGTCTTTTTTTGTTTTGTAGTTTAACTCTTCTGGAATGTAGCCGATTTTAAGTAAAAATTATTATTCTTTTTAAATATAGGGCGTAACAATAACGCTGTTTTTTTTTTCAAAAATTTTAAACACTGTGGGAATCGCCAACATCAAAATTAAACTCCAGTTCAGACCCAATTGTAGCTTCATCTTTTCATTTACTTTTTTGGTACACTTTTTTATCTTTGCTATTAAAGGAGATATATCAAGTGGGGAAAAAAATCGAATATTTTTGTTTCTTAGATGCCATTTATTTGTTATTTAAGCCGATTAGAATTAACTTGGCGTCATTAGATAGGGAATTTAGTAGGCTACAAAATCTATAGGTCAAAATGATAAGACATGAAAAAAGCAAAATGTCGGAAGCCTTTAAAAATTGATGTTTTTCTATCCTCGTTCCTTATTAAGATCTGATTGAGCTAAATCTAAATAAATTGGTTACAAAAATATGACCAATAAAAAAAATTCTATTCTGACGCTTTTAAGGCCAGCTCCCTTAGGGTGGTAAGGAATTTGGGCGAATAGAGCACTTTTCAGCTGTAGTAATGTCATAATTATTGAACCTATTTAGGTTTCCACCACAGCTACCCTTAATAATTTTAAATGTATGCTTTTAATTAACGTTTATTAGCATTTTTTAATTGGTCATATCTTCGTAACCAATAATGGACCGATTCAGATCAATCAGATTTTAATAAAGAACGAGCTTGCATGAAAAATATAAATTTTTAAAGGTTTCCATTTTGATTTTTTCATTTTAAACTATAGGTTTTGTAGCCTAGTAAATGGCTTATCTATCCTAAAAACGTGCGGCGTTATGCCACGTTTTTCGAATCGGTTAAGTAAAAAAATGGCATCCAAGAAAACCAAATTTTTTTATTTTTTTTTCCCGCTTGGTATATCTCCTTAATAGCAAAGATAAAGAAGTGTACCAAAAAAAGTAAATGTTCAGAAAAGATGAAGCTACAATTGGGTCTGAACTGGAATTTAATTTTGCTGCTGCCGATTCCCACAGAGTGTTTTGGATTTTTTAAAATAAATATATCTTTATTATTACGCCTCATATTCTAAGAAAAAAACTGGCACGGCTATATATTTCAGAAGAGATAACCTGCAAAACAGAAAAAAAAATATTAAAATCAGACAAATGGTTTAGAAGAAAATCAGATTCAAAATCATGGTGAATTTTGGGCGGTTCGTTAATTATGGTCGTCAGTGTAGTATTTAGATTTAGGGAAGAACATAAATTTAACACAGACTACAAGTTCTCTCGAGCCATTTCTACTAAAATTTATAATAGCATATGATACTAAACATTTTGGAACAAAGCGTAGGTAAATCACATAAGGATTGAAATCCATGTATTGTCCGTTATATTCTTCATCTGTCAAATGAATATGTATATGATAGCATGTATGGCGTCATTAAAATCACCGTAAACAATCCATTATGTGAATGAAATCATTATGACATCATAAAATTTGTAAAAATACTAAATTACGCGAATATGAAGATTTTTTAACACAAAATATTTTATTAATTAACAATACAATTATTGTAAAAGTAAAAGTATATTTAGTATAAAATATGTAATTCTAATTTAAGGACACGCACTCCTGATTTTTAAAGTATTACTTCTGCTGCATATTGCGTTTCAGAATTTTCCCACGGTTATTTTGACTACCATATAAATTTAATTAAACGTGGTGGAAGGAAGTTCAAAATAGATTTTGCGCTATACTAGAGGGTCCGAACAAGAATTTTCGTAGGTGTTGAATAACTATCAATTTACGCAATAAATTCGCAACGCAACTATGATTTATGTTTCTATTTATATAATACTATCAACGATGACGGATACTAGTAAATCCTTTAATGATTTTAACTGATTTTAATGTAAACCATTTATAACTTGGGTGATTGTATCTATTGTAAAACTTAAATTAAAAATATTTGAAGAAAGAAATTATTTTTTCTCTTCTTATATCTAGATATTTTACTATAAAGATTAATGGAGACGATAACGGTGTTGACTCTAAAATAATATATTTTTTCTAGAACTAAACAATAATTTTTGTTTTTACAAACGGACCCAAATCAGTGAATAATTATAATATAAATTAATCTTTCAGTGTCGAAGCACGGGCACCTGCATCAGTTGGTTCTTTGTATGTGATGGCAGAAAAGACTGCAGTGATGGTTCTGATGAAGACTGCAAAGCTGCCAAGTGTCCACTAGAAGCTTTCAGGTATGCAATATTTTAAACCTAAACTAATTAAAATGACCCCAAGTCCTTGCGGATTTGGCTTGTTTCATCTACGAGGTACATTTTTTTTTCAGTTATTTAGTTGGGTACAGTTAAAAACCTCGAGAGAGGCAGTGGAAAAATAAAAATTTGGGAGATGCAAAAAGAAACACCTTTCCTTCATCCTCATTGGTAAAATGTCTTTATGTACATTTTTTGTTCTATATTTTCTTAAACGGGAATAGTCGAAAAATCTAAATTTGGACGAATGTGAAAGAACAAAAAGAAAATAAAAAAAATTTGTGAGCACTTTTTCACCTCCTTAGTAAAAAATATGACGCCTTCTAATTCATTAATTGTGTTTAAAAAGAACCCAATCTCTTTTCTTTAATTACTTCCACCTTGAACAATTTCGCATTCAACATTGCAATTAAACGGTTGAGCAATGTCATCAAGAAGTATAAATAAAATAAATAAATAAATACGCCACATGTAATTACGACCCCCTTTATCCCAGAAGGCTGAGCCTTGTGCGGGAGGGGGCTACACATTTAAAGACAAGGGACACACATCCAATATCCGTGTATAATGGAAAAATCCCTCTCACAGTATTTTCCATTGCCACGACCGGGATTCGAACCCGGGACTTTTGGGTGAGAGGCAGATACTCTACCATCTCGACCATCAGTCATATACGAGTATTTTAATTTAAAGTCGACGCATCTATTGAAAATTTTTCCGATTCTATGTGTGTATAAAACTTGCCTTAAAATTAATTTGTCTTCGATTTCAGCTGTAAATCTTCCGGAAAGTGCATATCACGGGCAAGCCGATGCGATGGATCCAAAGATTGCCCGCTTGGTGAAGACGAAGCAGATTGTCAAGCGTCTGGAAAACGAGGCTGCCCACCAGACACATTCCAATGCGGAGATGGCAAATGCCTGCCGGAGTACGAATTTTGTAACGCGATAATTGGATGTAGTGATGGTAGTGATGAACCAGCACATGTGTGCAAAGGTAGGGCGAGGAGGAGGAGGACGGAATATTGTCCTCTTAGATGCGGAAATGGAAGATGTAGATCTAGTGCGATAGCTTGTTCTGGTCGGGATGGGTGTGGAGATGGAACAGATGAAAGTCATTGCTCAGTTTGTAGTAAGTATATCTGTTGCATTTGAAGCCAGTGTTGTGGTAATGGTGTGAAATCAGCACAACACCACAGTATAGACTTTTTAGTAAATTTGCCACCTTTTCCTCCATTTTCCCTCAAGGCGGATAGGCTTAAAAATTTGCAAAATTGGAGTTTGTGGTCAAGAAAGGCTTCAGAAATTTTTAAGGATCCTAATATCCAAATGCAGGAAGGCTGAAACCCTAATTTTAATTTCGAATCTTCAGTATTTACCGATTTTCTATAAATATTTTCATATTAACGTCACATTTTTATTTTTCAGGATGTCCGTTAGTACAAGGCCGAAACTTATGATTTTTTAATTAATTTTTATAAATTGTACAATGCCAAAAATTTTGTAAATTGTTTTTATTATACAAGAAAACCATACATTTCGTATTATATAGTTTAGTACCTATTTAATAAATATTATATTAGTTAGATTTTGTAATGCTCAAAAATATTTAATTGTATTTTATAGATAGATTTATTTATTTACCTTAAGGATATTAATATTTATATAAGTTTTATGTAAAGAAATAAATGTCTTAAGTATATCTGAATTTTTTGTTCCTGCATAACAAATAACATGATCTATGGCAATCAATTTGATACCAAAAATAATACCCAAATGTTTCGCGGAATACATACACTATGTTAATGTAACATTATTTAGGCATTAGCTGAAAATTATTGACTATATTTTTATGGTAAGGGGTATTTATTTGCATTTGGTGGCATTGAGATAGAGAATGTTTTCTTTACAACTATTTTCTAAGTGATAGACTTACTGCTGACATTGATTAAAGAATGAAGAAGATATGCAATACAAATTTAAAATGCCAGGCCAATTCTGGCCGCGAGATTATCAGTCAGTTGCTGGAATTCCATATTATTACATAAATCGTTACAGAATATTTAGAAGATTAATGGCCCCAAATTTGAATGTGTGATTTGTAAGTAGACTTATCCAAAAATCCAATTTAGTTTTTCTATAATGATCTAATTTATCAAGACCCATTGAGAAATCTGTGTATATGTATAACGTCAACTTGGTTTTGCTCATCCAGAGTTTCTGAAACAAATTATGTGAAACAATAAAGTTTCTTTTTTACAATTCTCTTTCTTTGTTTGATATGCATTGTTTATAAATGACTTTATTTGCTTGGTGACCATAATGAATGAATTTTGTGGTGAGTTAAAAAAAAAAAAAATTTTCAATAATTTATTTTTAGAAGTTTTGAATTTTGTAATTTTTAATCCAATTTTTATCATGCATTAAAGAAGATTCAATAAACTTAATAATTGTATGTTTAGAGATGAAACATCAATGTGAGTATAATCAAATTCGATAGGTTTTTGTTATTATGCTTGTGTAAAGCCTAAATAAAGTCATTTATAAACAATAAAGTTTGTTATAATATTGGTATTGGTAAATGCTGAACGAGCAGCGCTAAAAATTTTATTGATAGTGAAATAAGATCTAAAGTAGAATTTTTGTACAAATGATTCGATAAATGATTTTATAAATTGGAAATTTCGATTGACATTAATCTTGAAATTTCGACTCTGATTGAGTTATTCAAAAACATTCCTATGGATTATCAACTTGAATTAAAATGATACTACCTAGTGGGCAATAGGAAAATGGTTATGTTTTGGGAGGAGTTTATAGAGACCTTATGTGAGGCATGACTTTAAAGCAGAAGATTGACAAAATATTAAAGAAAGAATTTTCTGATATAAAATATTTTCCTTTAAAAATAGCACCTGGTTTTATGGAGTAATCAAAACTGGGTAAAATAAGCTTCTAAGTTATTTTGCTGAATATGCCAATACAAAAAATGCAGCTGTTATAAAAAGTGCCTTGCAAAATTTCGATACTGTTGATCAGTTGTGTAATCTCGGTAATTCTGTTAAAAAAGTTTGGTTAAAAGACATACTTTTCTCTCACATCCTGTAGACAGGAACATAATTCAACCTAAAAAACATCGGATCAAAGTGGAATGCCAATGTTCTACATTACAGTCATGCCTCACATGAAGCACTTTATACTATGCACCCAGAGTACACTGCTCATAGACACTGTCCCAGAAATCGCTAAGACCAATCTCTATAAACTCCTCCTAAATCAAAAAACCATTTTTCTTCTTCCCACTAGGTGTATCATTTCAATTTCAAGTTGATAATCCTAACAAATGCTTTTGAATTACTCAATCAAATAAAGTCGAAATTCAGAATCGGTGTCAGTGCACAAAATAATGTGAGAAACCACTACTATATCTTTAAAAAAATAAACAATTTTGCAGGCTTGTGTCAAAAATAAAGTACTACCGCTTTAAATAACACGCTGTGTGTGTATCCTCTCTCATAGTTATATATTCATTTTAAACAGATGACGCAGTTAGATAAGATTTCTTATCTTTAGGAACTTATTACCGATTATTACAAATTTTTTTTATATAAGGTGTCTCAATATTAATTAATATAACTACGGTTTTAGATGATTGGGATTAATTCAATATGATTAATGTAAGAAATTATTGTTTGTAGTTTATTTGTGGCGGATAGTTAATATTCATTGAACTTAATTCTGGGAATCACGCCAAATTCTAAAAAATAAATAGAAATAAGAAAATTACCAAAATATGTCAAGATAAAAGTGTAGTATCAAAGGCAAACCTCAACAGTTTGCCCCAGAAAACCACTGTATATAGTTCTAAATGAATATAAATACAATATTGTTATCTAAAATTCGTATCAGTGGTTTTCTAGTATTTTACACTAGAAAATATAATAACAAAATGCATATTATATAATATTTAGATATATATATATATATATATATATATATATATTATATGATATGTAAAAAACAATTATAAAACAATAACTTATCTTAACAGAACGTTTCGAACCAAAGTCTAGGTCCTTCTTCAACTGTGATTACAAAAAATGGGCTTGTCAAAAAAGATCACTTTGACACCTGACACTGATTATTAATTAATGTATAGATCACTAGATAAATAATTCTAATTTATTTTGATATTTCCGTCACGTACTTCTTTTTGGAGAATCGGTAGCCAGACTTCGTCTAGCAACACTGAACTAGTAGAGACACAGTCGGTACTATTTAGTTGAATACAGGCACTCTCTTTAAGTTTTCGTTTATTACAATGTGTCTCCGTTTGAATTATTTTTGCCTGTGTCCAACTAAATCTGTGGCCATTACTCCAAGCATGTTGTGCCAGTGTAGATTTATCAACTTGGTAATTTTTAACGTTATTTTTGTGTTCAGATATTCTAACTTCTAATGGTCTAGACGTCTCACCTATATATAGCTTTTCACACTCGCGTGGAATGCTATAAATACAATTTTTAGATTTTTGAACACTGTTTTTTTTTTTTCCTTATAGGTTGCGGTCTTTTGGCCCGCTGTACTGAAGCTGAAGCTTATTGTACCCCCATAGTCTCCCTATTCCATGAGACCCGTTCCTCCCACGAAGGCGAGTATACGGTCGATGGGAGCATTAGCTATCTCTTCCGGTGTCACTGATGGTTCACCGAAGTGTGCAATCCTTCTCGCCGCTAGGGCCGGGCATTCACATATGATGTGGTGAGGTGTTTCTTCCTCTTCACCACACATCCTACAATCTGGATCATCCTTCACCTTTATGTTGGTGAGATGTTTGTTTAGCGTGCAGTGTCCTGTTAAAATACCCACTGCACATCTTAGCTGTCTTCTGCTCAGCTTCAGCAATTCCTTAGTCTTTGATTTGGATGGGTCACCTAAGAATATGCGTGATTGTCTCATTCCTGGTGCCTCTCTCCAATGCAAGTTGTGTTTCTGTCTTAAAAGTTCCTTTACTGCGCCTTTTGCGGTGCTATATGCGATCCCGCATGTCGGCTCGGGTCCTATCAAGGCTTTCTTTGCTCCTTCTTTGGCCAGCCTGTCAGCTTTCTCATTACCTGAATTTCCCTGGTGTCCTCGCGTCCATTCCAATTGCACATTGTTGTGTTCTGCTAGTTTCGCCAGGGGCTTCAGGCAATTTCTTACTGTTTTAGAACGTATTTCTACTGCCTCCAGAGCTCTAAGAGCTGCCTGACTGTCAGTGATGATACGGATTCTTCTGTTAATGTAAGACATCCGTACCATTTCTTGTGCACAAGCCTCTATGGCTGTTATTTCTGCTTGGAACACGGTTGCAGTGCTGCCCAGGTTCAGACTGAAGTATGTCCCTGGTTGGTCTCCCGCAATTCCTGCTCCGGTACTACTTGACGTTTTTGATCCGTCCGTATACCATATGGTATCATTTGGGTGACTTCGCATCTACCTTTTACCCTCATCTTCCCTATCAGGTATAATTACCCTGAAGGTTTTTGTGAAGTTATAAGTAGTGCTGATTCTGTCAGACTGCATTTCAAGTAGTCGGTTATTTCCCAGTTGTTGGGCTATTTCTGTATGATATCCTTTTCTTGGAAAGGTCTCATACCCGTTGTTTCTTAGCCTGTAAGTCGCTATCAATGCCTCATTCTCCACCACTAGATTTAATGGAGGTAGGCATAGCAGTGCTTCCATAGCTGCGGTAGGCGTTGTTGTCATGGCCCCCGTTATCCCTAGGCACGCAAGTCTTTGTACCTTGTTTAGTTTCCTCAACGACTCTCCTTTTCCAGCTTTGTGCCACCAGATCAGGGAGGCGTAGGTTATTATTGGTATCGCAACCCTTTGGTACAGCCAATGTACCATTCGTGGTTGTAGTCCCCAGTTTTTGCCCACCATTCGTCTGCAAGCCCATAGGGCCCGCGTGGCTTTGGTGGTCACTTTCCCTATATGAGCTTTGAAGTTCAGTTTGGTGTCTAGAGTTAGTCCCAAATACTTGGCTTCACCGCTCATTTGTAATTCTTTTCCCCGAAGAAATAGTTTCTTCAGGTTTTGAATTTTTCTTTTCCTTGTAAAAGCTACCACTGTGGTCTTTCCTGGATTGACGGATAGACCTTCCTGGGTGCACCATTTATCTACCGTTTTGAGGGCTCTTTGCATCATTTCTGATGTGACGCCCTCAAATTTTCCTGTTGCCAGGATGGTGATGTCATCTGCATATCCCTGCGCATATATTCCTTGCTGTTCTAATTGTTCTAGGAGTTCATCAACAACCAGACACCACAACAGGGGTGATAGGACACCCCCCTGCGGACAGCCCCTGGTTGCCGACACCTCCTCTGTCGTGGAGCCCAGCATTGTTTGTATTTTCCTAGTTTTGAGTGCTGAGTCAATCCATCTTGTTATCGACTGCTTGACCCCGCGTCTCTTCACTGCTCTGCTTATAGAGTCGTATGAGGTGTTATCGAAAGCCCCCTCAATGTCCAGAAAGGTTCCTATAGCCGTTTCCCGGCTGTCCAGTGCCCTTTCTATTCTGTGAGTAAGCTCATGTATGGCTAGCTCACATGATTTTCCTGTCTGGTAGGCATATTGGTTTCGATGTAAAGGTTTTGAGTTCATAACATCGTCCCTGATATGCCTATCCACCAGCTTCTCCATGGTTTTCAGGAGAAAGGATGTTAGGCTGATAGGTCGGAATGATTTGGCCTGGGCGTAGGTCTCGCGCCCTGGTTTTGGTATGAATACCACCTTTACCATCCGCCAGCTGGTTGGCACATATCCTAGGGCCAGACTGGCCCTAAATAATGTGCACAGGGGTGTTGCAAGTTTGCTTATACCCTGTTTTAGTAGTGCCGGGAATATTCCATCTACCCCCGGTGACTTGTACGGTTCAAACGAATTGATCGCCCACTCAAGTTTTGTTATGTTAATTACGCTATTGGCATGTTTCCAGTCTTCTTTAGACGCCCTCTTAATGAACACTGTTAAAAGGTTTGGTTTTTGTTAAGAATGATCTGATGGTATTGCAAGTTTTAAAGGTGGTTTTTATATTGAACATATTACCAAGTCGTCTAAGTCTATCAGAAAAACCAAAAATATATGGAATGGTCATTGTGGTTACCGGTTGTTCTCTCAAAATTCTCTGTTGTTGCTGATTTTGTCTATTCTCAATTTCAAGAAATGATTTCTCAACAAAATCCTGTGGATAATTATTTTCTTTTAAGACAGTTTTTATAAAAAGTTTTTCATTATCAAAAATTTCATTTGTTGAAGAGATTATTTTAGCTCTCTCATACAAACATTTAATTACACCTTTTTTAACATTTAGGTGGTGGTTGGAGTTAAAATTCAAATATCTATTTGTATGAGTCTTTTTTCTATATACATTAGTTCCCAAAATATCTTACTTATTAATTAATACATCTAAAAAAGGCAATTTATTATCATTCTCAATCTCTAAGGTGAATTTAATAGTTGTTTCTTTATTATTGATAAAATTTAGAAAACCGTTTAATTCCTCTTGGCCATGGGGCCATATTGAAAATATATCATCCACATATCTCCACCATATTTTTGGTTTGTTAATAAAATTTTTTACATAATTATCTTCAAAATATTTCATAAAAATATTGCTCATGATGGAAGATAGAGGAGATCCCATTGCCATTCCAAAATCTTGTTGAAAAAATTCATCTCCTAGCTGAAAATAGGTAGTCTTTATACAAAGTGTAAATAACTCCATAATTGTATTGATACTTAATTTGGATCTATTATTAAGTGTTCTGAAATTAAATTGCACACTTCTCACCCTTCTGTGATCTTAATGTAAATTAAAATATCATAAATAATACACTTAATACCTAATTCCTAATTTTGGACTGAAGAACCTATATTAGGTTCATATTATGTGTGGAATACTCGAGCACTGGGTATATCTGAGCATATCAATCATAGGCGCTTTTCCTTTCATATAGATGAAACATATAAAATGGTTATACATTGTCAAACAAAATTTTACCCAATCTTTAATCGATTGTTTTATCGAGAACAACAAATTATGTTAATCCGTAAGTTAGTTTAGTACCAGTACGAGTTAGTAGTATTATAAATTTGTGGTTATAAAAATGATGACATGTAGTGGCTATAAAATATATGTTTTTAACTGTGGCAATCGGATTAGAAGAAGGTAATTAATTATAGAATAAGTAACGCTATTGCAGGTCAGCAAGTCAAACACTAAAACTGAAATTATGGTCTAAATCTAACAGGAAATGTCACAACCGATATACCTCAGGTTGACATTAAATCCTTAGTTACATTATATTTATACAGCTTTTATTTTATAGCAGACGTATTAACACAATATTTAGAAATAGTTGACTGATAAATGTATTAATTTTAATAGATTTAAAGCCATTGGTGATACAACCAATAAATCTGGTAAAAACGAAATCATTTGCGACAAAAAAAAAGGCTAGTAGACCCACATAGAAATGGAATAAATATAACTTTTATATGGAGAAAGGGGCATGTATGGGTTGTAGAAAATGAAACTGCAGATAAACTCGTTAAAGAAGCCACCACACTCCGGAAAATAAATTTCAGCAGAGTATCTCATAACCATTACACCCTCATACGTCCACATTTACCTAAAACAGTCCTCCATATTTTCAGCTATTCATTCTCAAAATTTTATTCATTCACAATAACGAGATTGAAACTAAATCATCGCCATTCCCATATATACAAAATAGGCTTTTTTCATGCCCTAATTTTACACAATCTAGAATGATTCTCGAAAACAAATTAAAACTTCAATCAATCAATCAATCAATCTCTTTATTCATTCTAAAACTTACATGAAGGGATTAGCTATGGCTATGCATTTATAAAATAAATATTATTCGACAATTATCTTTCCAATAAGCATATAATAATAACAATAATAATAACAAAAAAGAGAAAAAAAAAACTCCAAAACATAGAGAAAAACAGGAAGATTATTTATCTCGAGGTGTTACTCATTTTTTAAACTAATATTATATATTTCTATATAACTATAGAAGCTATTTTGCAGGCCGACTAGGTCCAGAGTTTGGTAATGCCCTTCCACACTGTCCTCTCTTTTGTTTTATCTTCCAATTCGTTACGTTTTTCTCTCTTATTTCCACTGCATCCCTCCATCTATTTCTCTGTCTCCCTCATTTTTTCTTGTACATAGGTAAGTTATTTCCACACTATTCATTCTATTATTTTCTTGGCCGCCATTTTCTCAGTATGTCCTAGCCATTGCATTCTTCTGCATTTATTACTTCATCTATGATCCCTTCTTTAAAAATTGTATATTGTATATATCTCACGGTTCGTTCGTCTTCTGTTTCCTTCCTCTTTTCTCTTCCCGCCGACTATTCTCCTAATTATCTTACTTTCCCATTTTCTAAGGACTTCCTTTGCGTTTTTGTTTACCACCCAGGTTTCACACCAAAAATAAATTTTTCTTTTTCCATTCTGTTCGTGAGTAACTCCAGGTACACAAATTCTTCTACTTCTCCAAATTTTAACCTTGTATTATTTGTATGTCTTCTGGCTGTTGTCCTATTCTCATTAGTTTGGTCTTATCTTCGTTTATCCTTAGTCTTAGTCTTTCAAGTTGTAACCCCAGACTGAATAAATCTAATTTGCCTTATGGGCTTCTGGGTTTCAAAGTTTATTTTACCTGTCGGCTGCTCAGATTTTTCCGGTGGGTCGTGAGTCAGAATATGGTGTTTAATAAATTAACAAACTTATTATTAAATTTGGTTAAAACCCTGATTTGTTAACAAAAGAACTTGAAGAGTGTACTTTAAGTTTCTAGCTTAGTAAGATTTAAAACTGCAAGTTATAAGAGATTAAAAGTTAAGGAATTATTTATCAAGTAAAATTAAGATAAATTAAGATAATTTTTGGGCGCCAGCTACTAAAAAAATTAGTAACAATTTGTATATCAGATTTTCACAACAAGAGAAATAAAACGATTTAGCTCAAATAAATAGTATATTAACAAATAGAATAAATATTAACAATAACAAATTACTCTTAACAATGATGAAAAATATATATTTACCTGAAGGGCAAAACAATGGAAATAAATGCCTGAAGGGCTATCACAATAAAAAATGAATGAATGAAAATATTTTATCAACTGCAAGGCTTACATTTACAAGAACAATTACTGGCAATTATTTGTTACGCTGGAACCGAAGACCTGATGATGGAAATATGTTCTACCACAGACTTACAGACCTTAATTTCCAAGAATTTCCACGATGATCTATTCCCTTGCCAAGATGGCCTATGCTGGTGTATACTGATCTTCTGGGTCTAGCTAGACTTCACCTGCACCTGGGAAAGATGTAACCAATCCTGGATAAGATAATAGGATAATCTGGATTTCAGTCTGATGTGGTCTGGTAAAGTTGAATCTGTCGAATCCTCTTCTTGGTCTCGTTCAATAAAACATAAATATACCAGTGTCAAAAATGTACAAAGTAAAGTTGGAAATATGCAAGTTAGCTTACGGCTGATAAAATTAGAAAAAAACTTACTGAAGGCAAGTTTCTTCTAGAAAAGTTGACTAAACAATTTAGCAAAGATATGAATTATAATAAATCAATTATTATAATTACAAAGATATGAATTTATTATTTTATTTTAAAAATAACTTAAGATATAAATTATAATAAACTAATTATTATAATTTCGAAACTATGAAATTTTAGAAATTACTCTAGATATAACTAAACAAGATTAAAGCAATAAAAATAATTCCTCTGAATAAGAAATTATGTTAGAAAGAAATTTGTTATATTATTTAAATTTAATAACAGTAATTAAATAGACAAATCACAATAAGACACTCAGAAAATTAAGTTTTAATATTGCTAAAACGCAATCTTTTCACAAATAGAAAATGTGTGAATCACAAAATAATTCAATAAGTAAGAAAGTAAAAAGTTAGGTATTCTGATTTTTATAACTGATTTAATTAGATTACTAATTAAAGTTAATTTCTACTATTTAATGTAGAACGATAAGAAACAATAAGTTTATTTAATTCTCCCAATTGGAGTAAGAAATGGTAAGAAATGCTTTAATTATTCAATTAAATTACGACAATTAGATAATAACTATGAATTTTAATTAATTCAAATCGTATTAAGATATAGCAGGGAATAATTTAAATATTAAATTAAATTACGAAAAATTACAATAATCAAATTGTGAGATAAGATAAAAACCAATATTTTCCGTTAAGCGAAAACTATTAATTTCGAGGAGTTTTTTACCACCTTCCGCAAACGAAAGAGATCTGTGTAAGTGCATATATTTTATGAATAACTCGATAAAGATAATAACGATAATTGCAAATTTTAATTGCAAAAGATAATAAGGAACGGTAATAACATAAGTTAACTTGCAAGACGACACCACGTGTAGATATTTGCATGAAATCAATCACGCGTGGAGAGCACTAAATTTGGCTAAAATGCCGGCGTCAAACACACCCAATTGATAAATTCGATTTAAATCGATATTTATCACATTTGACTGTAATAAATAACCAACATGCTAAATATTTACTAAGCTACGTATTGCAAATAATACTTTATAACGATAGATACAGAAAAATTCTACATCCGAGAAAGATAATTAGATATTCATAAAATTATGACTTACCAGTACGGAAGATAGGAAAAACTGGTGGAGGAGGAATGCTGTAGGATCGAGAACGTTTCAGTGCCGTCGACGCGCGCATAACATAGCTACATTTAATTGTCTCCGGTAGAAACCAGTTGTAACCGTAATTTACCAAATTATCGTTACAAAGTTCCTTGCTAGTATAGCCATATCGTCAGTATAACTTATGAGTTGGAGATTTTTATTTAATATTGTTCCTTATCTATTTAGCTTTCCATCACTTACAATTTTTTTAGAACTACGTTGAATATAACGGTTGATAGTGGATCGCCCTGTTCCTTTTTTATATTCTCCTGTTAGTTCCTCCTTAATTCTACTAGATGTTCCTTCCAAAATCATTTTGAACAATCTGATTAATTTGGCAGGTATCTTAAATTCAGCACCTCGAATCTGTTTACAGTGTCGTATGCTTTTGTAAAATCGACGAACAATACTGCAAGTGGAATTTTGTACTCAACATGTTGTTGTTATTTCCTTCATCGTGAATATTTGGTCCATGGTACCTCTTCCTTTTCTAAATCCTCCATGGTATTCTCCGATTTGTGGATCAATGTTTCATCCTCATTTTCATAAGTGTTGCTATTATCTTATGGCCAGCAACTTCTGTAGTTATTGAAATCTCATACGTTTCCTTTCCTCAAAATCAGGACGATGCTAGCACTCTGTTGGCAATTCTTTTCTTTTCCAGATATTTACTATTGGTTCGTATATTCTATCTTTCATTTCTTCATCAGCCTATTTTATGTTTTCCGCTGTTATTCCGTTTTGCCCTGGGATCTGTTATTTTACAGTTTTGTTACAATTTCCTCTATTTCTTGCCTTGTTAGATCCTTAACTCATCTTGATCTTTTTCTCTTTGTCAGTCTTCCCCTATCTTATTTTGTTCGTCATCATTTAGCATTTCTTGGAAATATTCTTTCCATTTTTCTTTACTTTCTTCATCTCTTCCTAGAAAATTTCCGTTTTTATCTTTAATAAATATTGCGTGTCGTTTCTTTGCTTTACTTTTTTAACCTTTCCATAAAAGTTTCTCATCGCTTTTCTGTTATTATTCTTATTTCCTTGACGTTTCTTTCATTATGATCTCTCTTTCTTTTGTCTACCAAGTAATTCTCCTTTGTTCTCTATATGCTTCCTTTTCCATCCCCTTCTTTGTCTGTATTGCTGCCATTCTGAGCCTGTTCCTCCACCATTTTTTCTTGTTCTATCTATATATCTGACATTAATTAACAAACAGGGCGTTATATATTACGCCTTAAGAAATGTACAAGTATATTTATAATAGAACCCAATGCCAATTTAATATACAATAAAATATAATAGTGAGCGGCAGTAATTAATTAAGGTTATAATATCCATTTACGTTGTTTTATTGTTATTAATAGTTTTATGTCATTATTATTAACAGTTGTATCCCTTGTTATCCCCAGATAAGGGAATTTGGATTAAATCCGTAAAGATATAGTTATCTAAAGATCATTTTTATATTAGCACTCATTCAGAATAAATATTTATAGTATCGCAAAGATAAAAATGTGATACGACGCTATGATTGTCTACAAGAATGTTTTAGTAATCAACATGCCACTAGCAAATAGGTAATTCTTCCAGATTGGTTTATTTTATAAAAAAATATATTGGTAAAATATTTTTATTTTCTAATAAAATTATTACTGCCAGATAAAATTAATGAAGTGATTTATCCCGTGGTAATACCTCCCAAAAATTTGAAAACAAGTATAATGTCACATAATATCTATTCAGAATGTTTCATTTTGAAAATTATACAAATATGAAAATTTTAAGCAACTTATTTACAACTAAGATCCAAACTGTTCCCTTACTGAAAATCATTTCTAACCAAAAAATTACCTGTAGCAATATTATTACTGTTTAATGTCTGTACATGTTAACTAACGATATTTCTTCCTTGTTCCAGAGTCAATAGAGTTTTAAGAAAACGTGTATATTTATTGCTAGTCATATCATTGTTTGTAATTGTAACTCTTTTCTATTATGAAGACTATTGCCAATTTAATTGTAGCAAATTCAGAAGACAGATGCCACAGAAGGACAGAATGGCAGGTGAGTTATTTTGTATTTGATGAACATATTCGAAAGGCTAACTATAGAAATCCAGAAATTGTTCCTCACTTCATCCAACCCCTTTTACTTCAATCATTTACTATTTTTTTAATTGTTATTATTATTATTTTTATATCATATATGTTTAATATGACGAATGACTAATTGAAGGAGAAGCAGCGCTTTTCCTAAAATTTTGAAAACATTTTTATCATGATTTATACCGAAAGGTGATTTCTACTTCAATAAAAAATTAACATGTGCAAATTAAAAGTTCTTCATTGATACACATAGCAACGAAAATCATTCCCTAACAGCTGATCACAGTGCTCAATACCCTATTTGAATATTTGATAATATTTTAATTAATTAAAAAGTCGACAGAAAATAACACTAATTCTTGCTAATGATTATAGAATCAACTGCAAACATGGAATTATCAGTTTATTATAAAACTTAGTCGTTTAGTTTAATGTTGATTCGTGAACAATTCTATCCTCTTTAGAACGTAAATAGATATATTTTTTTCAGGTTTAAAGTATCTCGTATCCAACAGTAAGTGTAAAATAGTTGCTTTAGAAGCGTTTAACAGCGAAGCCATGCAATTTTTCCAGCCAGCATCATATATTCCCTGCACAAATCTGACGTTACTTACATATGTAACAAAACAGGATAATATTGCCACTCTCCATATTAATAAGACAATTATGTCGTCCTATGCGACTGATGGTGTCTTTTGCTGTTATTCCAACGTGACCAGAGCACGCACAATATCAGATCCAGATGATAACATATCGTAAGTAGCAAAATAGAAGAATTTTTTATTGATTAAAATTTGATCAAATACACAAGTATACAAAACATAATAAATCTGCAAAATACAGATGATTAAATTATAAGGCACTAAGAACGTAAAACTTTTATATTCCCTGCCTCTATCATTTTTTTTTTTTTAATTTTTAGTGAAGAAATATTGTACTTCCAATAAATTTGGGATGATATCCTAGCGATAGAAGCCCTGGATATTTGTAATATACTATTTTGAATATTTTAAAGTGTGTTTTTGGTTGCATAACTTCAATTAAATCAATATGAATTATGATTTTGAATCATAAATAATACAGCTGTTTAATAATTATCTGTATCAGAAACTGAACAGCATTTTACAACATAGTTCCATCAATCTTAAGAATTTCACAAATCATTATTGCGTTCTTTGGTTTTGAATTATTACGCATACTACCTACGTAGTTGAAGAAGTCTATTATTTTAGGTTTCAATAAATTGTTGCACGAAGCAGTAGCAAATTGGCGAAGACCAATAATATAGCGGTCCTAGTAGTTTTTGGGAAAGATTACTGCAAGACAAGTAGGCACCTCTTTCACTCCTCCCTCTACGATCCCATGAAGCAGCTACTCCACCTGTTCAAACCCAATCAAACTTTTAACGAAAGGCATGATCTTCTTCCACTCGAGAAAATTTATTCCACAGATCACACTGTCCCAAGAAATGAAAACATCCTCTTAAAGACAGAATCTATCCAGTAATCAGTCTGATTTTGTGAACAACGTTCCGAACCTGCCCAATGTTCGTTCAATATTTTGTTCTCTCATTCTCTGACTTACCACTTGTCTTAAACGTGCGTCTAGTACAGTATTAGTGTTTCGGTGTTAGGGTAAACTACGTCGGAGCCACTGTCATACCAAAGGTTCCAGCCCTCTCCAGCAATTTGCCACTTTGTGTTATGCAACCGGTACGAGATCTCTTTGAAACCTAATCATTTTATTTGCTTTAACATTTTGTAGAACTCAATGTGTCATCAGAGTTTACTTCTTTATACCAGGCATGCTGTTCTAACCCATCTCCTTTCCCTTAAGCAAAGTCTCCTATTGTCCTAGAGAACCACATGCAACACCGTGATGGATACTAAAGTAAAACTCTTCCATACTCCTCTACCTTCGCGAAATATTTCTGCCTCCGACGACTGCTTATCCATCATATTTAGAGATCCTCCTCAACTTCTACTGGTTATATATTCCACCATTCCTCTTTATCGATATCTCAACCAGATTAGCCAGGCAAGTTTTTAACCTTTATTAGTGTTCGGAACGTCGAGACTCAACCACCAGACCAGTGACTTATAATAGATCCATGACATTCAACAAATACAGTATCCATGGATTTTAAGTTCCTGTTGTGGTCTCTATCCTGCGTAACTGCCAAAGGTTTACTTCTCCACATTTCTATACAGATCCAAATCTTGAACCCCAAGTGCACTTAAAATCCTGTAGATTTCTTTCATTAGTGATCATCTCAATCTTAGATCGATCATATACATATACAGACAATGGTAAATATCTGGTCTCATGATGTCAAATAAAAAGTGTTTCAAAGGTTTCCATTTCCATAGTAGCTGAAGTAATATTTGCTTCTCCACATTTCTATACAGATCCAAATCCCAGGTGCACTAAAATTCTGGAAATTTCTTCCAATGGTCATCATATCAATCTTAGATCAATCATATATACAAACAATGGTAAATATCTGGTCTCATGTCAAATAAAAAGTGTGTTTCCATTTCCATAGTATCTGATCTATTTTTGTAACTATGAGGGAAATCATTTTTTAAGAATTTTTTCCTTTATATCCTCCAAAACAGCTTCGTTCCATTTCCTCCGCAGTCTCTTTCTTTTTTCTTCTGATATTTTCCAACCTACGTATTTTACAGTTCTACCGTCTTCCATTCTTTCGAGATAATCTAGCCAAATAGCTTTGGCAAATTTTGTTATGTTTGGTTCTTGATATAAATCATAAACTTCTGCGTTGGTTCTTCATTCCCAAATGTCTTCAATCTTCCTTCCACCAAATATTCCCATGCTTCTAACTTGAACTGCATTGTATTATTCATTGACCATGTCACACTGCCATATGTCAGCGGTGATCTTATGATAGTCTTGTATGTCCTTGCTTTTCTTTTCCACAATACTTCCTCCTACAGATTCTGCTGATTTCTCCTGCGCCTCTATTACTTTCCGCTGTAATCAAGTTTATTTCTATTTCCTCTCTGCACTTGTTATCCATTAGGGTTCCTAGATAGACGTCTTCTACTTCTTCAATTTCCATCATATCGTCTTTCCCTGTTTTTCTACTCACCGCTTCTTTCTTGTTTTTAAGTTCCATATATTTGCTTTTGTTCATATTAATGTGGAGACCCATTCTATTTACTACTATTACCAACTTGCTTGCTATTCTTCTAACTCCTTTATGGTCCGGGCTATTAGCAGTATGTCATTTGCATATGCAAGGTATTGATCACTCTTGTTAAAGAGGGAACCTTTTCTGTTTAGATCGCTATCTCTTATTGCTTCTTCCAAGACCATTAATTATATAACATAAAATCAAGGACATTATAATCAATTATTTTGTAATTTACATTTCATTTTGTTTCAGTATATCAGAATGTGAACTATTCGAAAACGACGTTATCCTTTACCATGACACTGTGATCGTAGAATGCACCGACCTCAACAATGACTTAATTTATGAAAATGTTCACTCAGTATTTTTAATAAGTGAAGACGTTCAGAAGAAAATGGACAAGGTAGATAATACAGCAAGACGCATAAGCGTGCTGTTTGTTGGGATCGACAGCGTGTCACGATTAAATTTCATCAGGTCCTTACCAAGCACCTATAATTATGTCGAGAATAATCACTGGCTCTCTTTAAAGGGTTACAATAAAATGGAAGATAATACGTTTCCAAACCTAATGGCAATTTTAACCGGTTTCAACGATACACATGCGTGTGACATTTGTAATCCGACAGAAGTGGGGAAACTAGACGCGTGTCCTATGTTATGGTACGACTATAGGAAGTTAGGCTACATTACTAGTTACGCTGAAGATGAAGCTTGGATGAATACTTTCAACTACAAGAAGAAAGGTTTTATCTCGCCTCCAACTGATTATTATTTTAGACCTTATATTCTAGCTACCGAACAATTAAGTAAAGTAGTGAGAAATGGAATGACTTACTGTACAGGTCCTGAAAATTCGGGGGAAAGAGTGATGAACTTAGCCAAAGAATTTGCAGTTACCTTTAAAAATTATCCAACGTTTGGGTTCTACTGGATGAACTCTTTCAGCCACAATGATGTAAACTCTGTTTCCGTGATGGACAATAAGATCAAGGAATTTTTAGAAAACCTCGCAATTAACGGTGTATTAGAGGATACTATTGTTATATTTTTCAGTGACCATGGTGTTCGGTTTGGTGACATAAGGTTGACTAAAACTGGTTGGTCGGAGGAAAGGCTACCATTTATTTACTTCTCTTTCCCCAAATGGTTCCAAAAAGAATTCAGTAGAGAATTTATAAATTTTAAGAACAATTCTTATAAATTGACATCGCCTTACGATGTACATATGACCTTGCAACATATCCTGGTTTTATCGGGACACAAATACACAATCACTCCAAGCAATGCTTGCCCAACATGTAAGTCTCTGTTTCAACACATTGACTCAGAGAGGTCTTGTGAAGAGGCAGGTATCGAACAGCACTGGTGTACCTGTTCCGCATTTAATAGCACAAAGTTAGATAACAGTCTGGAGCAGAAAATAACAAACTATCTGTTAAATGAAATACATGGCATCATAATATCCGAAAATGGTAGCGAGTTATGCGAAAGATTTTCCGTAAAAAATATAATTGGTACTAGTTTGTCTCAAAAATTTTCATATAAAAATGATACCTATTTACTGTTAAGTTTCGAAACCACTCCAAAGGCAATATTTGAATCTACCATTCATTTTGATAACGATATCAGTTCTTTAAATTTTTCTATTTCAGGGAGTATTAGCAGGCTTGATCGTTACAGCGACACCAGCTATTGCGTTAAAAATACAGTACTAAAAAAATATTGCTACTGCGTGGATTTTCCAAAAAATGAGACTGAAAATGATTTATCCTTCCTCAAAAGGCTTGGACGATACTTAAGAGTGTTGTAATTTAATGGAACGAATTGTCTTTAGCAACGGAGAAAGGGTGGCTCCTTTGATGTGATATTAGGACAAGGAAATGACTTAGTTTCAGTACAAGTCATGACAATGATTTTTGGAAAATGACTGTTTTTGACCCGAAAATAATATCGAACTAGCTACCAAGTAACTTCTGTTTAACAAATTTTTGGACTTAAAGACATGTGGTTTTATAGTGATGGGTAAGAAACGTTTTCTCAAACTTGTCAAGTTTTGGGGAACTTTAAGACGAACAAATGGACCTAAATATTTCAATTTCAATTTCGAAAATCTTATTGTAATATTGTAAAATTATGGAAATAGACTCTACTAAAACCAGATTTTTTTGACATTGAAATTTTTCGGTGCCTTATAAGGCTAAAATTCTGTTTCATTACAACCTACAGAAATAGTAAATCTTTGTTTCACACATTTTTATTCAAAGACATCCAAAGACTTTTGCTTTAACAGAGGAAAAGGAAACGCGTTGTATTTCATATTGAATTGATTTTAATGTTTCAAATTTTTTTATGTATTAGAAACTTTGATGAACAAATAAAAAAAATATCATTGTATTTCTCTGTTTTATTTATTTCGACACATTCAAGTCATTGGGACATCAGACCATAACGCTGTATGCGCCCATTATGGAATAGCTATACAACAAAAAAGTTACTAATGAAAGTATGATTTTATTGTATATCAATCTAGGAAGAAAGGGTTGTGAAGTGAACAAAGAATCTGATGCAAAAGAAAAATTTAGGCAATTTTTGAACATCTTGATTATTGTAAATATAGAGTTTTCGGTACGATAATAATTCAAAAATATTGTAGAAAATAATAAATGAAAACAAGCAATTCAAAAAAACAAGAGACTGTCAATCTCGAAATAGACGTAGAACATATAAATAAGTTGCTTTATAAATGTACCCGAAAATATTATGTGAAGTATGGTTAGCAATAACCGCACAAATTATCTCGCACGTACAAATTCCGACAAACCAAATACACTATTTAAATTTGATACGATTAGTAATTAAATACGGTACGTGATACAACAAATATAATGAATAATAAAAACAGTGAAGATCACTTTCATATGTCAATAAATTTATTAAAACGTGTTAAAAAATATACTAATCGTGCGTGTTACTAATTCGATTAACCAGTGCATGAGCTCAAGTGTCTACCCAGAAGTTTTGAAAGTGGCAAAAGTGATTCCAATCCACAAAGGAGGATCTTAAGTAACGGTAACTTTAGACTTATATCCCTTGTACCTAATATACAAGGTGTTTCTAAATAAAGTACCATAAATTATAGGGCATGTACAAAAAGTCAAAAATACGAAAAACCCTAATTAAAAAAAAATGCTTCCTTAACATGATACAGGACGTTAAAAAGTGTGCATGACTTTTTCATAAATATCTTTTGATGAAGTATCTACTCGTACACCAACTGAAGTAGGTTTTTGTGTAAAACATTTACTTAACAATAGCAATAATCAGACAAATTTACAGTTCTTTATAATAATCCAGTGACGTAGGATTAGGTGTCATGTGCATTTTTTTGGTTTTGCAATTGTTTTTCTAAAACAGCAAATTTGTCTCTATAAAAATGGTATACTTGTCTAATTTGTCCACAGTCGTTCGTTTTTGAGATATTTCAGATTTTATGCCAGAGCACATATTCATGTGAAATTCGCAGTAGCAAATAAAAAATGAAGAATTTCAAGAGAAATATTTAATAAATTATGGAACAAAAATTATGTAGGTACCTAGTTCAAGATAATTGTTCGAAGTGTCCTCCGGCAAATCTTTAAGAGATCCCACAATAATAGTGGATATGCATATCACGCAATATAAATTAAAAAGTCACCTCAAACTCAGTCTCATTAGAACTCCTAGGCCATTTTCTCGCTTCTCCACGTCGCTCAACCAAGGTGACCGGAAGTCTAAACTATACAACCTGAGAGTACGCAACCAAATATACACCCCGCGTTCCCATGGGCTGCCTAAGTTGCCGCGAGAAGAAAAGCTAATTATTAATCTTACCTTAGGTACTCAACCCATTTAACATATAAAAGCGGAAGGAGGTATAATATGGATTTCTACGGTTACAGTCTTGATCAACATTTATTGAGCCCATATTTGGTAAATTGTTGGAGTAAGACGTAAACGGCAAGTAGTTAGTCGTGACACAATTGGGTGTTATGGTATTGTATTGGAACCATTTCTTCACTAATACCAAATCTCTTTCTACAACTGCTTTTAGTTCTTACCAAGAATTGGATTCAAACAATATAGCTGTGTCATCTGCAAAAGACTGAATGGATCCGGAAATTTTGAAGGATAACAAGCTATTTATATACAATAGAAGCATAACTGGGCCTAGCACTGTTCCTGGGGGAATTCCATACTTGTCCATACTGTGACTACTATTTTCTAAATAGTTTTTTAGGATACTGAAAATTTTTTCTCTTAAGGGTCCGTCACGCATGCATACGAGCTATAGAGACGCGCAATCAGAATAATTGGAAAACAATGCACCAAGTCAAGTAATAATTTGCACACGCAAATTATAAAGTTTGTGGAAGAATCGAAGTGTCTGTTGAGCATTATCCAACAATAGGTTTTACTTATAATTGCAAAGTAGCACCAGTTATCAATAATAAAATTTTCGTTGGTAAGGGTACAGAAGTATTGAGACAAAAAAAAACAGCTTGCACAATTTTAATTTTTTTTTCACAGTTTTATGTAGTAAGGATCGTAAAATTGCGCTAAAAAAGATTTTTTTATTTAAATGCATACCAAGCCGTTATATTGTTGATTATTTTTCGCTAATTAGAGTGATTTCTAAAGGATTTTCCGGAGAATTTTCTACTTTTTAAATAACAAAATTAAGAAAACGGATTTGCTGCGGAATGTGAAATTATGTTTTCTTCAATTATATGTAACATTTTTTATCATAAGATAAATATATAAATTACAACGTCGAAACTTCTAATACGGTGTTAAAACACTTATTTCGCAGCGAAGCGGGCCCTTAATCCATAGCATTTTAGTTTATCTAAGAGTTTTTTTGTGGAACACCGTATAGTATAGTTTTTTGTATCCATTCCTATCTCTTTTTTGCTTGTTATTTATTTTTACTGTATACGTATTTTTCTAGATGGACAATTTTCGTTTTTTTATAAACATGTCCACTGCTAAGTTTATATTATTTCCACCAAATATTTCATTCCACGTTTTAAAAAAATTATGTACTTATTGAAAAGAAACATACTTATAGAGAGTCAAAACCGAAAAATTGAGGTTTTTCCATTTTTTTAAAATTAATAGCCTCGTTAATGACATTGAAAGTATCAACGTTACGAAAAAAATTTGAACATTTCTTGTTGGAAATTGGTCAAAAAATATAAAAAAGTTAGTTTGAGAGAAAAAATGTAATTTTTCTCTTTGTTGTAAAAAATAGTTATTTATGCAACAAGTGCGTAAGGTGATATTTTTCACAAATGGAATTTTAGTCGCGCGAGCCGAAGGCGAGTGCGACAATCCCATGAGTGAACAAAGCATTGCATACAATATTTTTTCTACTACCGAACTGGACCTAAATTATCTAATAATGTAAAAATGTCTAAACGTCAAAACTTACCTATTACGTCAAAACTTAATGTCATTTAAAAATCATAATATTGCTATAGCCTACTTAATTTTAAATGAGTGATAATAATCAGTCTTAAGAATATAAATGAAACTTCAGAATTATAAAAAATTCAAACATTATTGTTAAAGAGTGAGACTTAGGTATATATTATAATAATATACCGTGATAATAAATAAATGGACTACATAAAAGTAAATAACCATATTTAACGTTTTCAAAATAAAATAATTATTATGGGTGCTCTAATACGCTTTATAGTGCGTAAATTTTAACTTTACGCACTATAAAGCGTGCGTAAAGTTAGTACTTTACGCACGCTCGTAGAAAAAATTGTTTTGAAACAATATCAGACCACGTTACCATTTGGCAACATGGATTTTCATCTCTTCGGTAGTCTCCTGAGCTGATTCCAGCAAAAAAATTCAATCCGAAGTTACTTCGAAACGACTGCGCCCATACCACTTGATCTGCTATTATTAATTTTCTAAAAAACACATATTGACAAAAAAAATTGTTAAAATGTGATACTAAAGTAAATTAAAATTACTTTTTAGGATATTTTTCGACGTCTTTAAGTTCGGGTGACATATTGCTTTCAATTAGGTTACCTTATATATGTGTTTAGGTAAAGTCAAAAAAATAACTCTAATACTCTAATAAGTAAGACAACGAACGTATTGTCAAAAATTCCTAGAAGTTACGAACAACATAAAATATTTCATTAATTATTATTCATTGCATTCACAATTTGCTATCTGATGAATCCATGAGTTTATCGTTAAATGAATAATTTTCTTGTCATCACCGATACGAAAAGAATTGTCACTTTTATCTAAACTGCTATATAATTTTATTGCAATTTCATATATAACGTTTTAATTTCATTAATTTAAATCTTGCATAAAATTCAAATATCTCAAAAACTAATTAAACAAGTATACCTTTTTTATAGTGCCAAACTTGTTGTTTTAAAAAAACACTGATATGCCAAAAACCTAACATGACACCAATTCCTACGCCACAGAATTGTTATAATGAACTGTAAATTTGTTAGTAATTGTTAAGTAAATGTTTCACACAGAAACTTACTTCAGTTGGTACACTTCATCAAAAGATATTTATAAAAGACTGATCCACAAGTCGATCCTTTAACGCCCTGTGTCTTGTTAAGGCAGCATTTTCTGAATTTTTAATAAAATTTTTCGGATTCGTTTGACTTCTTACGTTTTATTAATTAAAGTCACTAATACTCTATACCAGTCAAACGATATGATAGTCGATACTTTTATACAATTTTTAAAAGATAATAAATGTGATAATTATTAAAATAGACGCATAATTAGGCGCTGATTTCAAATATAATCTCATAATTAATTTTTTCCTAAAATTATTTTTTTTAAATCTGTTTTTTATTTTTCTAGAATTATTAGACGTTCTTTTGTTTTTTCGAAAATACGAGGACGTAGCTCACATGATATAAATTTTCTTTTCCCTTCCCCGCTAAAACATTTCGTTTAAACTCTTATATACAGGGTGTTCCAGTTTTTTGTAGCAGGACTTTAACAGTCGATAGACGTTTGAAAATTATTAAAAAAAGTTCATTTAAACATAGATTGAAAAATGCTTAGTTTTCGAGATACAGGGTGTTAAAGTTTGAAAATAAATATGGATTTATATTTATATTTCCAGAATGCTAAGAAGTATCGAATCCAAACTTACCAACTCTCTACATACAATTTAGAGGCCTATTTTAGAATAACAAACTACTACTTTACTTAACCAGCTTAGATATATGGATTTACTAAGGCTCTTTTTTACAAAAAAGTAGTACGCCACTGATATTTTCCCATGTTTCCAGTTTGTCTAAAATTCGTCCAGATATCTCCAGATATCTCGAAAACTAAGCATTTCTCAACCTATGGTTATATGAACTTTTTTTAATAATTTTCAAATGTCTATCGACTGTTAAGTCCTGCTACAAAAAACTGAAACACCCTGTATATACAACATTGAAAGTGTAACAATTAAATTTACTATCTCTTGTTTTATAAAGTGAATTTTAATGACCACATTACAGATAATGACCCTGAAAAACTGTAATGAACGCAAGTTCAAAGTTTCTTTGATTAGAAACAATTTATTGATAATTTTATATAAACTGCCAGGACAGGCGTCAGGTTATTGGTTATATCAATTGACTTCCGCTTCACCACAGCTATTTCTTGTATTGTTAAAATTTTAAAAAACAAATAAAAATAAAAAAATAAAGTAGTCAATCGATAAAAGTTAAGAGGTAACTTACACAACTGTTTAATAAGCCAGCATACAAAGTAATGAAAAATATACAACTTTCGCTAAAAAAACTTTAATATATTACAAATAATTATTATTAAGAGAATTAAAAATACTTCTAATCCTTAATGTATGAGTTTGAATGAATAGCAAGTGCTTCTTGACTCTTACATTAAAATCTCCACAGATGAACTGGGAACTTAATCTCAGCTATACTCTAGTATAGATCTTTTCAAGCTTAAAGTGAGTTGCACTTATAGGTGTTTATTTAATGACTAAATTCTTTAGCACCCTTTCTCTATTACCTCTATCACCAATCATTCAAACAGATCAGTTGATCGTTGCTAATATCTTATGGAGTTCCTCCTTTTCCCATCAATCTAAAATTGATGATCTAAGAATGCATTAGAATAAGAATTTGAGCACTGATTCTTTTGGATTCTTCATATCGTCAATAGCCATTAATTTTTGTTTGTAAAATTCTTTGGATAATGTGACCAGCTGTATCAATTTCAACGAGAAATATTGCCATTTTGATGATGAATATGAGGTTAGGTAAGCATCATTTTATTTACATTATTGTACTTTTTTGGGAAACATCAACAAATTTTGCAAATTTGCAAATCTTTTATAGGGCCCGAATTGTAGTGCTTCAATTAGTCTTCTGGTGCCGGTGCTGACATGATGACTAGCATCGTAACATAAAATACATATTTAGTAGTTTTAACCTATAAGGAAAAAAGATAAAATTAATTTCATTGTAGCAGCAGACAAGTTGCCGCAATATGTTGCATTTACAGTTATTAGGATTAATTGTTTTTTTAAAAGTTTCTGTTCTGATATTTGCTGATGCAGGTAAGTGATTGGTTTTGTTATTAAAAGATCGCCTGCTCCTATTGTGTTTTCAGATTTTATAATAAATACAAACCAATGCAAAATACCTGATTTTCCTGCATTTAGTGAAGAGGCCAATAAAACGTATGTTCCACAGAATTATACAAAATGTAGTTCAATGGATCTTCTGACCTTTACAACTGTCGAAAATAACATTGCTTATCTTCATATTAAAAAAGAAAACGAAGCGTATTATACGACTGGAAGCGCACTATATTGTTGTTATAGTTATGTAACAAGACACGGTTCTGTAGATCAACCAGATATAGGCATTAGGTAAGATAATTAGGCGAGGCAGTTATAAATAATTTTTTATAAATGACTTTATTTACGTTTTATACAAGCATGCATATTGAAAAAATCACTACAGTCACAATTATGATATTATAAGAAAAATAAGTTGATACCAGCTATGGAACAAATATTAATGTTTCCTTCTAAAAATATAGAGGGTGGACAAAAATGATTTTTCAATTTAGTCCTTTTTGAATTGAATTTTTTTAATTTTTTTCAAATTAAACATGTTTTGTGTGGCTATTTATAACCATTTAAGAATAAACTTAAATAACAGAGGTTCATTTTTTATCTAGTTTACTCGAGCTATCGAAGTCCGACCTATTTCCTCACCCTGTATATATGTGTGCATTTTTATAAAACTTTTTTTTCAGAATATCAAGTTGCCGAAATTTTAGCGACAGCGTGCAATTACAAGGCGATACCGTAATGGTAAAGTGCTATAACGAGACCTCACTTGTATACGAAAACGTCCACAATCCTATTACAGTTCCAAGCTTGGTGAAAAACAAACTTAGTGAAAGCTTTACTACCAACGTGAACAAGACGCCAATTAGTGTCTTGCTTGTAGTAATCGACAGTGTTTCTCGGTTAAATCTGGAAAGAACCATGCCAAATACAAGGAGCTTCCTATTAGAAAATGACTTTACAGAATTCGTTGGGTATAATAAAATTGACGATAACACTTTTCCTAACTTCAATGCATTGCTAACAGGACTAAATTTGCACCAGTCTCTCTCGATTTGTAAACCAAGGAATGTTGGAGCGCTGGACGAATGTCCAATGGTATGGTATGACTTTAGAAATATGGGCTATGTTACAGCATATGCCGAGGATTGGGCCAGCATTTCTACTTATAATTACCTAAAGAAGGGATTTAAAAATCCACCAACCGATTATTATTTCAAGCCTTACGTCGAAGCGTCTGAAGCTTTACATATAAGTGTGAAAGACACGATGCCATATTGCGCTGGACCAGAAACAGAAGGTAAATTTTATTTAACATTTTATTTACCACTAGGTTGGGCGGCGCCAGACCCTACGGGTTAGGATTTTAGGATTAAAATTTGAGAAAAAAAAAAGTTCAGAGCCCCTGCGGGGCTCTATTTAAGAATAGGATGAATGGGTCGTAGGCGATAGCAACGCCCTACGGGACAGCTGTCAAAGTGACGATTTCTCGAAAAAAAAAATTGATAGCTGTCAAAGTGGCGTTTTTCGAAAAAAAAATTTGACAGCTGTCAAAATGACGTTTTTCGAAAAAAAATTGACAGCTGTCAAAGTGACGTTTCTCGAAAAAAAATTTTTGACAGTTTAATTTACAATACATACCAAATGATTAGAAATAAAAGTTTTTTAATAAATGACCTATGTTTTTGGTTTAATTTTTAGGTGAAAGAATATTAAATTTGGCAAGGGATTTTTCAATTACCTTTAAACACAGTCCCAGTTTCGGGATATTTTGGATGAACACCTTCAGTCACAACTACATAAATTCTCCAAATGGCATGGATGAGAAGCATAAACATTTTTTCCAAGAGCTAAAAGAAAATGGGATTTTCAACGAGAGTGTAATAATATTGCTAAGTGATCATGGAATTCGTTTCGGAGGCATTCGTCAGACCATTCAGGGCTGGTATGAGGAAAGGCTGCCCGTAAATTTAATATCCATTCCGCCATGGTTCCAGAGTAAATATCCTGATAAATACAGGCATTTTAGGGAAAACGCAAATAAGCTAACCAGCACCTATGACTTGTATATGACTTTACAAGACATATTAGATATGTCGGTAAACAATTACAACGTCTCTTCTAGTATGGCATGTCCAAAGTGTGCATCTTTATTTTCGAACATTTCACATGATCGATCCTGTGCCGAAGCAGGGATTCCAGAGGAATGGTGTACATGTATAGGCAAATTCGAAAACGATTATAGTTCAAAACACATTTACAATGCTGCTAAATTAGTTTTGAATGCAATCAATTTAGAGGAAAAGGATGAGCCATTCAGTACTTCCATCGAACGGATCATATCTTTCAGTGTTGCGTCAAATTCAAGTTATTTTCTAATTGTAGTTGAAACTGATACGTCCGCTCTTTACCAAGGTCTTTTTAAGGACACAACAATTCGATTTAAAAAACTGATTCAACTACTAAGGCTATATTGATAATAGAAGTTAATTATTGTGTATTATTTTTTATAGAATATACCTGATAGGGGGAAGGCAAATTGAGAATAGTAATAGCAATGAATTATGTCGGTAATAATGAAGAATGAAATGTTTATGTATGTATTCTGATAATTGAATATGATCAACAATATTATTATTATTAAAGAATAACCCTTATTTGTAAATTTTTCCATATTACCTGCGCACTAAGAAAGTTGGCGTAATTCGCATACATTATTTTCAAAAAGGTTTTCAGTAAAAAAAAAAAATAATGAGTACGGTATGTACAATAAACAATCAAGCTTGATTTTTGTAATTAGTTGTGTTTTAAATAATACGTGTTGTATTAAGCAATAATTAGCGTTTTACCAAATAGAGGTGTAAGGTGAGTATAAATAATAAAATAAATAATAAACATTACGTTCCATGTTTATTTCATGACTTACTCGCTTTTATTATGCATGTGTTAGAATTAGTGAGTGCACGATTGATTATCCGGTAACAGGCTGAAAATTGGGTAGTCAGGTTGTATCAGTGACACAAATAGCAAAGGTATTTATAACATTTTCTTTTAACCAAAACTGAAGATTATAGTGTTAACCTCTTTTCTTCAGCTTCTATCGATGCCAAAATCTGAAATTCAAAAATTCTAAAATTCGCGCAGTTTAAGATTATAAGACCTTAGTAGTTGCGGATAAATATTAATACCACTTCTTAAATATAAAACATTAAATGGTATTGTGTTTGGAAATCGAATACGATTTTTTGCTGTTTCAAAGGCTCCAAAAGGCATCAAAGATTTTACCCAAATTCTTTCAGCCTCTCCTTCATACCTAAACTATTTGGTATCAAAATGCATTCAGACGTTTAAATACTGTATCTTAAAGGGGAATTAAAAAAATTCCAAAAACAGCACAGTTTGGAATCATAAGTCTTAGTAATTTTTTATAACAAATTGAACATAAAACAATAAAAAGTAAACTGCTGTGCAAAATACAAGGAACACCTGAAAATTTGGTCACAATTTCTCGCTGTATTACTTCGGTTAGAGTTGACCAAGATGCGGTTTGCAACATCTCGACGGAAAATTAATTGGAAATTTATACAGGGGTTAGCGATTGTTATGCCATTTGTATCCTAAGATGTACAGGGCGATTTGCATTTTTCTAAACATTTAGCAACCTACCAATTCCTTCCAATTTTTTTAGGAATTTTTTTAATCACTTAATTTCAATCCTTGGACTAATACCTTGAAACGGTTTTGCCATTTTTGTCCTAACTCCATTCTTTATGGAGATATGATTTTTTTTCGAAAAACATAACGTGACCAAGTTACCCCTAGAAAATCAGGATTATGTATGTTAAGTAAGGCGAGACAAGGCCCTAGAGTTTATTGTAGAATCCGAAACATATTGTCATGTATTTTAAACTATAAAAGATATTAAAACCCGATCATTAAATAAATAAAATTAAAAATAAACTAAGATCAAACGAGGATGAAATGAAATAATCCTCACAATAAAACAAATAACGAGAAACTTACGTATGGTATACTCAATAGGTAAATACAAGTTAAAAAAATTATATCATGTCGGAGAACCATCTTCCTAAATCAGCTGTAGAACACCTATTGAATCAAAAGAGGTCAACGAGCCACTCGTAAACAAAGGGTCAGCTACGCTAAAACAAACCAAACGTAAACAAATTAAAGGCGTAAATAGAGTAAATGCATTGTACTCTGTTTCTTTAAAATAATCAATAACAGAACAGCTGTTAGTTACGTGCTTGAAACAAAGTTTGAACGACTTTCAAAACAACAGTTAAACACAAAGATTCATTTCATTTCTATAAATTTCTTTAAAAATGTAATTAAATAGTGTAAGACACCTGTAAAATCTCCGGTCTACTCAAATGACGTGACACGATGTAAATTAGATCCTAAGAAGTGTTGTGTAGTGATATTCGAAAGGTTCAGTGATGTTTCGTCGAAGTGAACGGCAGGTCAAAAACAAATGGGTATCCACAAATTCGTCAGGGGATAAGGTTGCTGAAAATAACATAATTTCATAGGAAAATTATATAATAAAGTTAAAAAAGGCAAAAATACAAACCATAATGACAGATGGGAATCATGTTTCTTAGAAACGAAAACAAAAGAGAGTTGTTATTGGGCTGTGAAAGAAGCAAACCCTCGTCCAGATCGCTCCTGAAATATATTGATAAAATTATAATTTAAATTGAAAATTTATGTACCCAGAACTTCCCAAGAGTGAGTCAAGGGAAAATTCGAAAAAGTAACGGAAAAGCAACTCCAATTTATAAGGAATTAAGGTAAAAATCATCCTATTCAAAAAGCACCCACCTGATTGGTCGAATTCCAAAATTGCATCCAAGGCCTATTTGATTTAAACAAATCCAGTAAACGGTGCTAGAAATTCTAGAACGATCAGCCATCATATCTGCACCACAACACAAGTGTCAAAAGCAGGACTGCCAATGTCGCGCAGTTAAAAGACTCTGTAACCAGAGAGTGTAGAACTTACTCTGAACAAAATTTTTAAAACCATAAGTTTATTTTAATTTTGTTAACATTCAACAGGACACAGTCGTTAATTTGTCATAGTTTAAATTAGTTTTTAATTATCGCAGGGATTTAGATATAAGGAACGTTATTTCTTTTTGATCAATAAAATTGATATGTGCAATAAAATCTAACATTTTGAGTGCCATCTATGTTTAATTGTAATAACCAAAGCATTGTAACCCCAGACTGAATAAATCTAATTTGCCTTATGGGCTTCTGGGTTTCAAAGTTTATTTTACCTGTCGGCTGCTCAGATTTTTCCGGTGGGTCGTGAGTCAGAATATGGTGTTTAATAAATTAACAAACTTATTATTAAATTTGGTTAAAACCCTGATTTGTTAACAAAAGAACTTGAAGAGTGCACTTTAAGTTTCTAGCTTAGTAACATTTAAAACTGCAAGTTATAAGAGATTAAAAGTTAAGGAATTATTTATCAAGTAAAATTAAGATAAATTAAGATAATTTTTGGGCGCCAGCTACTAAAAAAATTAGTAACAATTTGTATATCAGATTTTCACAATAAGAGAAATAAAACGATTCAGCTCAAATAAATAGTATATTAACAAATAGAATAAATATTAACAAAACAAATTACTCTTAACAATGATAAAAAAATATAAGTGCCTGAAGGGCTATCACAATAAAAAATGAATGAAAGGAAAAATATTTTATCAACTGCAAGGCTTACATTTACAAGAACAATTACTGGCAATTATTTGTTACGCTGGAACCGAAGACCTGATGATGGAAATATGTTCTACCACAGACTTACAGACCTTAATTTCCAAGGATTTCCACGATGATCTATTCCCTTGCCAAGATGGCCTATGCTGGTGTATACTGATCTTCTGGGTCTAGCTAGACTTCACCTGCACCTGGGAAAGATGTAACCAATCCTGGATAAGATAATAGGATAATCTGGATTTCAGTCTGATGTGGTCTGGTAAAGTTGAATCTGTCGAATCCTCTTCTTGGTCTCGTTCAATAAAACATAAATATACCAGTGTCAAAAATATACAAAGTAAAGTTGGAAATATGCAAGTTAGCTTACGGCTGATAAAATTAGAAAAAAACTTACTGAAGGCAAGTTTCTTCTAGGAAAGTTGACTAAACAATTTAGCAAAGATATGAATTATAATAAATCAATTATTATAATTACAAAGATATGAATTTATTATTTTATTTTAAAAATAACTCAAGATATAAATTATAATAAACTAATTATTATAATTTCGAAACTATGAAATTTTAGAAATTACTCTAGATATAACTAGACAAGATTAAAGCAATAAAAATAATTCCTTTGAATAAGAAATTATGTTAGAAAGAAATTTGTTATATTATTTAAATTTAATAACAGTAATTAAATAGACAAATCACAATAAGACACTCAGAAAATTAAGTTTTAATATTGCTAAAACGCAATCTTTTCACAAATAGAAAATGTGTGAATCACAAAATAATTCAATAAGTAAGAAAGTAAAAAGTTAGGTATTCTGATTTTTATAACTAATTTAATTAGATTATTAATTAAAGTTAATTTCTACTATTTAATGTAGAACGATAAGAAACAATAAGTTTATTTAATTCTCCCAATTGGAGTAAGAAATGGTAAGGAATGCTTTAATTATTCAATTAATTTACGATAATTAGATAATAACTATGAATTTTAATTAATTCAAATCGTATTAAGATATAGCAGGGAATAATTTAAATATTAAATTAAATTACGAAAAATTACAATAATCAAATTGATACGATAAGATAAAAACCAATATTTTCCGTTAAGCGAAAACTATTAATTTCGAGGAGTTTTTTACCACCTTCCGCAAACGAAAGAGATCTGTGTAAGTGCATATATTTTATGAATAACTCGATAAAGATAATAACGATAATTGCAAATTTTAACTGCAAAAGATAATAAGGAACGGTAATAACATAAGTTAACTTGCAAGACGACACCACGTGTAGATATTTGCATGAAATCAATCACGCGTGGAGAGCACTAAATTTGGCTAAAATGCCGGCGTCAAACACACCCAATTGATAAATTCGATTTAAATCGATATTTATCACATTTGACTGTAATAAATAACCAACATGCTAAATATTTACTAGGCTACGTATTGCAAATACTTTATAACGATAAGATACAGAAATATTCTACATCCGAGAAAAATAATTAGATATTCATAAAATTACGACTTACCAGTACGGAAGATAGGAAAAAGCTGGTGGAGGAGGAATGCTGTAGGATCGAGAATGTTTCAGTGCCGTCGACGCGCGCATAACATAGCTACATTTAATTGTCTCCGGTAGAAACCAGTTGTAACCGTAATTTACCAAATTATCGTTACAGCATTTAAATTCATCTCAGCTGGATATCAAACATACAGCAGTCTCAGCGACATCTAGCTGTCAAATAGTAGAGTAGCATTCATTCTGATAAAGATCTCTAACTTCTCCAAGTCCATAAAACTCTAAATAAATAAACTAGCACGAATTTCAAATAACCTTTATTTAAAAAATAGCATAACAGCAGATTTATAGGTAAGATATTTCTTCGATGGTAGAAGGGAACCCCTAAAGGCCCTGAAAGGTAAAAGAGTAATTGTAGCAAACCTATAGTAAGTTTCACGTTAAATAATCATAAAATCATACGCACTGTCGCTTATTAATAAAACATTTAAATAATTCTGCCCAGTGGCAGACTGATCGTATGCCATAAAGTCGATAATTCAAAAACTATATACAAGAACAAAAAAATATTTCTTTTAAAAAACTACTAAAAACTACTTTAAAAAAGAAAAATAAAACTTCAAAACTAAATATCTAAATATTATAGCATGCATTAAAATATAAAAATTAATTTAAAATCGAAACTTACCTCCAAATTACAAAAATTTAATTCAAAAATAAAAAATCAAAAAAATCAAAAATTATTATTTCCCTAAAAATCACCTAACATACCATTATCTAGTGCTGACAGTTCCCTCTCCCATCTAAGTCCTAAAAAAATCACAAATTAATTCTTGACTTTCTTCAGGATGGATTCGAACCATTAAATCAGTGGATTGATCCACTCGGCTATCGTGCCCAGAGATGTTAGAAATATGTCGAAAATAATATTACTTTCGTTCAAAACATAAAACAAAATTGTGACAATAAGAAGAGCGGCTTAAAACTTAACAGGTTGAATCACTCTGTAGAAATAATTTCAGTACATATGAATTAATTGTCAGATTAGAGAAGAATTTCAAACGCAACAACTGTTTTAACATAAACGAAAAAAGTAGATGCTAAAATTGTTCGAATTTTTCGGATGGTTCGAGTTAATTGCCAAATATTTAATTATAATGCTAGTTTTAAGTGAGTTAATATTGTTAATTAAGAACAAAAATAGCATGGTTGTGTATGAGAATGAAGCGATAGATAGTATTAGAACGTTATGTCTTTCTTCATTATTTTATTTTGTAAATGATTTTAAAAGTGCTGCAATCAAATTCTGTCTATGGTATGGATACCATTTTATTCCGCGACTTCAAATAAAAGGAGAGGTTTTTATATAGTATGTGTAGTAAAACAAAAGTAATAACTATTAACATATCAAGGAATGTTATAACTATCGTAACTGCCGCAGATGTCGGTTTGAAATCCGAGCTCGTAGAGCGAGGATTTTAAGACATCTAAGGCTGTTATGATTCATAACATCCGTGATTTGTTCAATGGTTTATCGGTTTCCGAAAATAAAGTCATTATTAATAGATATTACCTTTTGATATTCTCTTATTAATAACGTTTTCATTTCATTAGTTGGTCAAGTCCGTATGGGTTGATTTGTCGCCATGGTTATAGTTATGTTTTGTTTGTTTTTATTTGTTATCTTTTTTCATATTACATAAATGTTTACATTTTTAATGTCACAACGGCTACATAAAAATGGACCTTGGATTGCCTGAAAATACATTTCAGTTGGATTTCAGTATTTAATTATTATTATTTGGAGTTTTCTGTCTGTTTGTATTAATAAATAGCACTATAGTTTCATTATTTATTATTTCATCTGTTGGCAGTTATTGACAGATCTGTATTGTAATATTACCGTACAAGCAATAAATATAATTGTACAACTTTAGTTATGACTTATTTACCAGCCGACTTTTGCATATGTAAACAAAGGATTAAATCCTGAAACCGATAAATATAATAATACACTTTACGAAAGCTCCTTTAATGTCCATTCGATAGCGTCAAGCAAAGTTGATCTTAAACATTTATCCTTTTCAAATTATTATTTTAACTGTCATATAATCTTCATAATTTAATTGAATAATTTCGTTTTATACAAAACTTAAGTATATGAAAATCAGACATGTAAAAATGGCAAAAAAGTGAAATTAAATTTTTTTTTTTTAAATCAGCACTAAAGTACCTCAAAAACGTCATTAAAGTGATAGAAATAGTCAATAAAGTAATCCATTGTTGTACGATTTTTGCAGTTGGCAGAGGTATAAACGTAAACATTAATTTTTTATTGCTTGTAACAATAATTGTATTGTAATTTTGAGAAAAAATTATGTTTACTAAATTCGCTGAGGAAATACATATACGTCACTGATTAAATTGTCTGGGTTTGACCTCTGTTTATTATCAAATTATTTTTATAGTAATAGCGGCTGTTATGATAAATTGAAATTATAGTTGCAAACTGCAATTACCAGCACATTGTGTAGAACAGTGGTGTTAAAATGTGTCAAAGTAAGATCCTTTGTACTTCACCTTTACTCCGCTTAAATTAAATATCCGGGAAAATGGACGACTGACAAGATTAATTTTGGATAACAATTGTTCAAATGGTAATATATACGTATATTTATAGGAATCGTATATCTGATAAACATGATATATTTAACTTTTATTTTTTCTTTTCTATAGATATAATATTCATGTTTATTGCAACTGTAGGAGTTAAATTGGTGGTTTCACTGCTTAACTGTTTATCAGTGATTAGTCAAACATATTTATGATTGAGCACGTAAACTGAATTATTAGTTGTTTATGTATTTTAAAGTGCTTTTAATTAAGTTATCCATGTTACATGATGTTGCAATTATCAGATTTACTTAGATCACATGTATGGTCTGTTTCTAAATATTTGCGAAAGATGTTCAGGGGTCACGTCTTAGATTATTTAAGACAAAAAGTTAGATCTTAGATTATTTAAGACAAAAAGTTTATATAAATATATATCTTGAACGGCCTATTTTTCAAAGCGTTGAATTTCGGAAAAGTTAGACTTCTTTCAAAATTCTCGTAAAATTCGATATAATTTTTATAATATTTTAGAAACTACCGTGGTTTCTAAAACACTAAATAAATTGTGCCAGTAGATACGTGTGAATATTAAATTCAACAATGACCGTCTCAGATTTCGTCAAATTTGGATTTTTTTTCAAATATGTAGTATGTGCACAAAAATCGTCTCACCCACCACGACACATTCATCAGGTCTTCAATATTTTCATTCGGACTGTTAAACATCGATGACTTAAGGTCACCTTAAAGAATAAGCTAAGGGAATCAATTCTGGGGCCCGTTGTCATCCTGCTCTAGCTATCCAACGATTAGGATCAAAGTAATCAAATGTTACCAGGCAATTAGATGTCGTCCATGTACCAGCTTTGGTTCTTAAATTGCTCCGGTATATTTCAGCAGCGAAGGTAGATCATCTTCAATAAAACTGATATATCTCTTAATTAATCTGTAAAGAAGGGAAATGAGGCCTATAAGAAAAATCATCCATCTTATACTTTAACGGAATATTAACGCTCAATATTTGCGTATGAATTTTCTTCAATTTATTATGAATATTCAATATGCCATCTCTAAAGAAATCAGTTTCATCACCAAAGAGGATTTGTAATAAAATTGATACTTCCCTACCTTTTGATTAAATCAGTGGCAGAAAACAACCCTTGGGTCGAAAATCAAAAGTCTTGGGCGCGCCAATAATTGTAAATGGATATATTTTGGTGGGTTACATTGATTGTAGTAGCAATTTTTCCAGTAATGGTTTGCAGCTTCTTTCCAATTTGATTGGAGTAATTACTCCTGGTCAATATTTTGAACAAACAGCATTGAAAATATATTTGATAATTGGGTACACAGATTTTATCATATCTGATTTTCAATTTGAAAACAAAGTCAGTAACTAAGACGATTTTCTTTCTATTGTGTTTTTATTAAAAATTCCAAATTTGGAGTAGATATCTAAGCAGCTTACATATGTATATTTTTTTCATTAAAAATTAAACTCCAATAATGGTACGTACACCGTTGCGTTGGTGCCACAAGAAAAATTTTAAACTAAACAAAGGTTGTCTTCTCGAATATTTCTTAAAAAAACATCACTTTTCAGAAAACATGATCTTGAAGTGTTTTCGATATTTTTGAAAAGAACTTTTTTTTAAACTCCCTATATCTTTAAAAATAGACTCAATTGGACACATGATATTTTTGTATTAAAATAAGACAAGAATTGCTGCTCAAAAAGGTTTTCAACTATTTAGATTAGTAAATGAAAACGACGTAAATTGAAACAACCTAATAGCTAAGTCTCAAACTAACACTGTCGTGAAACAGCAAAATGATCTTTTGACCAGACATACCTTCACAAAAGATTTGACATTTTGACATTTAAACATTTCAAAATTTGACATTTTTTTCATATTTTTGAAATTTTGAACTTTTTTTGAAATTTTGACATTTTTTTGAAATTTTGAAATTTTTTTGAAACTGCCATTTTTGGTATTTTGACTTTTTGACATTTTGACTTTTTTTGACATTTTGACTTTTCTTTGACATTTTGAACTTTTTTTGACATTTAGTTTAGACATTTTTTTGACATTTAGGCATTTGATAATTTGACATTCTTTTACATACTTTTGACATTTTGACATATTCACATTTTTTTGACATTTATTTATTATGATGGCCGATTTTTTTGAGCAACTTTGAATTTCTGTGAATCGCTTTTCTCTGCAGCACCTCTTTTGTTTCGACGCCACTGACTTTGAATTTTTTTAATATTTTTTACGAACTCGGAGGGTTCACTTTAGTCGGTCGCCATGCTTTTTTTTTGGTTCGGATGTAAAAAATTATTGAAGCCCCCCGACGCCACTGATTTAGAATATTTTTTAGTAATTTTTTCGGACTCGGGGGTCACCTTAGTCGGTCCCCGTACCTTTTTTTTGTTTGGATGTAATAAAAATTTAACAGCACAATTCTCTCCAAAAATTAACTTTTCGCAAAATTCCACTGTTCATTTGTCTAAAGCGAACGATGGCTATGATATTTTTATGTATTTTCAGGCGCTGCAACCCAATCTGTTGGTTACATTACTAAATCACGTCATAATTTTTTTCTAACCTCCAAAAATAACTCCCACATAAATATTTTGCATTTATTTGTATGCAAAATAGAACTCATTTTTGCCTGCGGTAACGCACTCTTTAACGTACAAAAGTTATACACAGTGACTTTCTCTTTCGCTTCTATTCTTTTTCTAGTCATTCTCTTTTTAGCATTTAACAAAAAATATCCACCATATTTTTATTTTGCCGCCTTTGATATCTGTGCTCCATTTCTCTAATATCTTGAAGGAATCTTTCCCTTTACTCCTCGCTATAATCCCAAAGTCTCCAAGATTTTCTGAGAAATAATGTAGATGTGAATCCAGAAAATGCAATTTCAAATTTATCAAACATTTTCGATGAATATCCTTGACTAATTTTGAATTTTGAGTATCCATGAAATTTTCAACATTTTGAAAATTATGCCATGCTATTTTTCCAGTATCATTCATTTTGGTACTAAAAATTTTGATCTCACATTATACGAAACCGAAGAAAGAAATTATTGACAAACAGACATCAAATTCATACTATTTTGAGAGATAAAATATTCGTCGCCAAAATTTCCTGGGGAATCATAAAAGTCAAAACTGAAAAGTCACCAAAATAGTTTAAAACTGAAAAATTGGGATTCTTGTTGAATTTCAAATTGTATTTCTTTCCTTTTCTTTTTTGGGATTTATTACCACATTCCTCGAGATTCCTATCCAAAAAATTCGATTTATCTAAAAAATATTCAAATTAACCAGTTTAAAACTGGGAAATAACCTCTACGCCTTTGACGTAATGTCAGAGGATCAGTTAGAGGGTGTTTTTTGACAACTAATAGGAATTAAATTAATACAAAAATACTGCGCTGACGTTTCGGAAACTATATCCGTTTCCTTTTTCAAAGTTTAGGCTTTAGATTTTTATGTGACGTGTAGAATAACACGGCATAAAATAAAAATTGTTTATATAATTTCCATAGATACTTACCATAGAAATGTTGAAAAATATACTAAATAATATTAATTTTATTGAGTTCTTCTCTCAACATTGGTAACGAAGTTGAACAAAATTCTACCGAACAATTTGATACGCATTTATCTTCATTAAGTAAACTTATTGCAGATTCTTTGATTTTTCTTTGTTTGTTGTCTGCTTCTTTGGTCAAAATTTTTGCTGAATCCCATTTTATCCTGTGATCGTTTTCCCAAGCATGTTCACAAATTTTAGATTTTTCAAAATCACCTTTTCTAATATAACTTTTGTGCTCGCCTAATCGTACATTAAGTGGTCTAGATGATTCACCCACATAATGTTTTTTACACTCGCACGGGATACTGTATATACAATTTTTTGATTTTGTTCAGGATTTAATGGTTTCGTTTTTGTCAATATGGATCTTAAAGTATTATTTGTTTGAAAAATTGTTCTAACGCCAAATTTTTTACCGACACGACGTAATTTCTCAGATAAACCTTTTATATATGGAATTAATGTCGAATAATGATATTCTGGTTTTGGTTGTACCGGATTGTTAACTCTATTTTCAATGTTCATGAAAGTCTTATCAACAAATTCTTTCGGGTATTCATTATTAATTAAAATTTCCCTGACAAATTGCCTTTCATGTTTGAATATTTCATCATTAGAAGAAATTATGTTTGCCCTATCATACAAACATTTTATAACACCTCTTTTAACGGCCAAAGACTGGTTTGAGTTAAAATTTAAATATCTGTTAGTGTGAGTCTTTTTTCGGTAAACGCTAGTTTGAAAATTATTATTATTGACTTTTTTAATTAAAACATCTAAAAATGGTAATTCATTATTATTTTCTATTTCTAGAGTGAATTTGATAGATGGTTCTTTATTATTAATATTTTCCAAAAAATTGTTTAATAAATCTATTCCATGAGGCCAAATTGCAAAAATATCGTCAACATATCTCCACCAAGTTACCGGTTTATGAATATTATTTTCAACACATCTGTTTTCAAAATCCTCCATAAATATATTACTTAGTATTGGTGACAAAGGTGAACCCATTGCCATCCCGAAATCTTGTTGATAAAAATCATTTTTTAATTGGAAATAGGTTGTTTTTATTGATACCGTTAACAGTTCCATTATATTACGCTAAGTTTATTCCTGTTTGCCAAATTATTGTCGTTTGTTAATTTGTCTCTAATTATTTTCAAAGTTTTGTCCACAGGGACATTTGTAAAAAGGCTAACTACGTCAAAACTAACTATATTAGTACCCAAATCTTAGGGACTGTAATGATGAGGAAAGAGGGCAATTTCATCAAGATATCAGAGAAATGAAGCGGTGGAATAAAAATATGAGAGCCAACTTTTGTGGTTTTTGTTTTTATTTTTTTACGGGTTGCAGAATCGTCCAAAATACTTCACAAAATTAATTGACTTTCTTGTCATCCTAGATGCAATACATCAATAACATCTTTGCAACCAAAAAAGTTTTTAAAATGGCCCCTCTAAAATACATTTCCCCACATTGTATTTCACGCCTTGAGTTCACTATATATAAAAAATCATTCATTTTGGGTCTCGTGTCTATAACAACTTTTGATCAGGAAAAGTAAATCTATAAATGATACTGTTTCAGCTAATTTAACTGAAAGATATTTTACGTATGGTGTCCGGTATCGTGGTTCTTGATGGTCCGCTATGAAATCTTAAAACATAACGTCTAACATTATAATAGCAAAAAAGACCAAGCCTTGGCAAGAGTTGCTTTTTAAAATTCACAACATTGCGGTAATGCAATTTTAACAGGTGAACTAGTATAGCAGCAGTAGCAGCTCTATAACGATTACAAAGTGATTCAATGAACGCCTGCTGAATTAAACTAAGGGCCAATTATATACAAACGTAGATTAATTGATGTTTAATAATGAATTAGCATTATTTAAATACGTTTTAATTAACAGGATAAAGAAGTACTTGCTAAAAAATACGCAAAATGCAGAAACATTTCATGGCCTACACCGGCGTTAAGAGATTAAATATTTTATTACTGCAAATGAGATTTAAATATGTATTACAAATTAATTATAGTGGAAATTATTACCCGCAAGGTTATGAACAACTGAATTACAAATGGAATCAAATGCTGCATTCGAGGAAATAAGTGGGAGAAAAACGATAAGATGCTATTTGACCTAATACTATTGTTTTGTGTTTGTTAATATTAGTAGGGAATTAACTGGAAACAATTTGACTTTACTGTCTATAATGATAAAGACAGTGAGAAAGTGGATGGAAGCAAACAAAAATAATTCATATTCCTATTTTATGAGTTTAATTTCTAATAAGTCAAAATAGTTCTGCAAAGTATGTGAAAAGGATAAGAAACCGTGTATTTTGTAAATATTGTGATAAAATCACCTAAGCTGAAGCTTTTTAATATTTGGTAAGTAATTTTTTTTACTTAAATTTTTGCAAGGTTTAAGATTTAACGGATTTTATTTTGTTTTATCTCACTCGTTTCATTTAGCGGAGTTGTGATTTATTTATCGCGTTAACAATGGTGTTAACAATAATTGTGAAAGAAAATTAGTTACAAGACGATAAAATTAATATTTAGTTAGAGAAAATACAAAAACACGTTAATTATTAATATCAGATTGCGTGCAAGGAAAACAATTTTTTGACGCCTTTCACCATTCTGTGACGTCAACGATATTTTTAGTATTTAATAGTATTCTAAAAATTGGTACCTAGGCCTTTTACAAAGGAATTCAGATAAAAATTGCGAATCTATTTTTTATTTGTCAAATTTTCCCTTTATTTTGTTATTCTACAACTAGATTCAACCTATTCGGACATTTTGAAGTAGGTAACTAAATACACACATTTTAATATTTTTAACTTTCGTTTAGGTATTAGGGTCATTGCATATTTTCGAAAAAGGCAAAAAACTGAATTTATTCTAGAAGCTTTAGAAATACATAAATTAAATATAAATAAAAATTATAACTTATTAAATGATCAAATAGATCGAATCAACCCACCGGTATTAAAATCAGTTCAGATAACTTAATGATATAAAAATAAAAATATAATAAATCAATATTAAATCAATCCAATACAATAGCAATATATAGACGAAAAACTTTCCATATATCTTAAGATAACATCTGTTACGCATCAATCAAACTATAAGTGCATGTCGGACCCTTCAACCCTCATACTTACATGGAAGGTGAAAATCTTAAATTCTACGTATTCAGATACCTACTTGAAAATGTTCGAATAGGATGAAATTAGTTGCAGAATAAAAAAAAATAAAAACAGTTTCGCAAAGGCGATTTTCCAGGTAACTTCGAATCATAGCAATTGCATCATCACCGAATCCATAATAGTGGAGCGTTGCCAAAAGTACCTGATGATTTATTGTACCAAGGGCCTTAGATTAGGCCAAAAGTATCAACGCTGTCATTTTGTTAGTATCTGTAGCCCAGAGGATATCATCAGTCACTATTTGCAATGCAACTATGATACGTTCTAAAGCCTGACTGAGTAAGAGGTAAAATTTTGAAATCATCAAGATGTTCACGTATTTGTAGATTTAAAGCTTTTTCGATTAATTTTGATAAAACTGGTAACTTTTTTATATTTCTGCAAAATTGGTAAATGTAATGAAAGTGAAACAGGTCTATAGTAATGAGACAAGAAGCTCTCTGATATCTTGAACCATAAATACCTTATTCTTAAGGAATATTACAAATTACACATTTAGCAGCGCTATCCCCTTTGGTTAGCTGGAAAATGACCTAGAAATCCAATCGTAATCCTGCTAGATTACTGTCTTTGAGGAATTTTGAAAATAAAATTTAGTAAAATAGAAAGACTGAGAACTAGCAAGGAATTTTATTGACAAAGAGAGCTCAGAGAGACCTGTGCACAATGGAGGAAGTAGTTTATATTATAGGACAGCTGAATGAAACAAATTAGGAATACGAGGATAGAATAAAATATCCCTCACAATGAAACAAATAACGAGAAACTTACGTATGGTATACTGAATAGATAAATACAAGTTAAAAAAGGATATCATATTGGAAAATAATCTTCCTATAGTAGGGCCAAAAAGAGTAGTCAGTAAATCAAAACATTCAACGGCAATTCTTCAAAGTATTTAGCTGTTATGGAATACAGAAGCGGCAGCTTTTTTTACCATATAATCCCATATAATTGAGAAAAATATATCAAGTTTTATCCGCCTACCAGAGATGAAAACCATAACTAGTTCCCCCTGAGTTTACTGACTACTCTTTTTGGCCCTACTATAGATCAGCTGTAGAACACCTGTTGCTGCAATAGAGGGCAACGGGCCACACATAAATAAAGGGTCAGCTACGCTAAAATAAAACAAACGTAAACAAATTAAAAGCGTAAATAAAGTAAATGTATTGTAGAATGTTTCTTTTAAATAATCAATAACAGAACAGCTGTTATTTACATGCTTTTAACAAAGATTAAATGACTTTCAATACAACAGTTAAACTAAGATGCACTTTATTTCTGTAAATTCTATAAAAATGTAAATAATTAGTGTAAGACTTACTTGTAAAACCACCAGTCTAGTCTAATGACAATGTAAATTAGATCTTAAGAAGTGATTGTGAAGTGCAATTTAAAAAGTTCAGTGATGCTTCGTCGAAGTCAACGGCAGGTCAAAATTTCATATAACGCAATATCAAGAAATTGGTATCCACAGATTCGTCATGAAATAAGGATGCTGAAAATAACATAATTTCATAGGAAAAATATAGAATAAAGGAAAATAGGCATAAATACAAACCATAAATGACAGATAGCAATCTAGAAATCCTTGACTGGCAAATTTTCTGCATGTTCCTTAGAAACGAAAACAAAAGTTGAGTTGTTATTGGGTAGTGAATGCAGGAAACCCTCGTCCTGATCGCTCCTGAAAATAATCGTAAAATTACAGGAAAATATAGAAAATTTATATATCCACGATATTCCAAGGGTGAGTCAAGGACAAATACGAAAAAGGAACGGAAAAGCAACTCCAACTTACCAGAAATAAAGGTAATAAATATCCTAATTAGTAAGCAACCATGTGATAGGTCGAATTCCAAAATTGCATCCAAGGCCTATTTAGTTAAATCATATCCAGTAAATGGTGCAAGAAATTCTAGATCTGCCATCATAACTGCACCACAAGTGTCAAAAACAGGACTGCCAATTTAATGTAAATATATTGACATGTTCTATATCATGTAAATGATCTTCTGAACCAATAAATTATTATTATTATTATTATTTCTTATACCGGGACAACTACAATTACAAACCAAAACATACGCCATTCATGTGCATCAGGGCCACCTAATTCTGTTTTTAAAAATTAAATAAAAATAATTAGTTCCAAAAAAAAAATCAAAAAGGCACAATTATACGTAAAATGATCCGCTGGTCTCAAAACTGTCAAAAATATTCATGGTTTAAATTTTACATAAATGATATAACAAGGGAAGAAAATTAAAGCATAAACTGTTTAGATACATTTTTATCAAGTCAACAAAAATATAGAGATGACGCTACCCTGTACAATAAAATCAAAAATAACCGACCATTATACTATAATTGCAGTATAAATAATATTAACTAATATACAGTTCACATAATTCACAAAATTATATTAAATATATTGGTTACAAAAAATTCACTTAAAGAAATCATGGGAAGAGTTGAAAAATGAGAATCTGGAAAAGGCTACTAACAAACGGATTAATATAATAAAAAATGAGATAAAAACGATTACAAAAATTATTAAAGTCAAACGTAATGATGAGAGGAAAAATTGGATAACAGGATAACTATTATTAGTGGTATAAATAAAAGGGATACCATAACTAATTATTATAGGCATAAAGTGGGGAGAAATAGATCTTCCTCAAAAAATTTGTGGGAAGTCACAAATAAATTCTGTAGAATACAAAAAAATAAATCTAATATATCTACTATTAAAAATACTACAGGTGAAAAAGTAATAAGCGATGATGAAAAAGCAAATATTTACTTGTATCTGCAAATCTCTTGCAAATAAAATTATTCCAAATTTAAATACATCACCTGCAACAAAAGTGCAGTTAAATTCAATATTTTTGCACTCTACCACTCCTTGAGAAATTGTAAAACATATTAATTAATTAAAAAGTAAGAAATCAGACCAATTTTTTTAATTAGTAGATAATTATGGCAACATTTTTTAATCATTTTCATTAATGATTAGGTACGTTAAGAAAGTGGACGTATTTCTGCCTCTTTTGCCGATTTAAAAATTTTGTCCTATTACTAAACTATCTTATTATATGGAAGTCAAACATACTTCTCTCTTAGAAAAATGTTTAGAAAATCTATTTCTGCGCTTAAAGTACATAATGCCACCCCGTTTAAAATTTATATATACCAAACATTTTGTTTCCGACTTGCTACAAGACAAACCGACATGCTTATGATGCAGATATTTGTTTAAATTCCAATTTCCGGCCTCCAACTGCCTAAAAATGTTTGTAAAAGTACTGGTACTGTTTTTACCCCGTCTACAAACTCCTGAATTTAGATCAAGTCCTGAGACACCCGGTAATATAAAAATCTGAAGACTAATAGTTGACGAGACTAACGATTTCATTTCCTCCCACAGTATCACTTTCGTTTTTGTATCCCACACTTTACGTTTAGGATCTCAATCAGAGCAGCCTGCGCGTCAGGCTCGGTGGATTATCCCTTCTTCACATGCCGAGGATATAATCAATATAGAGGGAGACTTCGCAGGGTGAATAACAAAAATTGGAACGGTTCGTCATAGTAATAAAATGCATCAAAGTTCGAATGAGTATATGGTAAATGAAAGGAGTATTATTGGGACAATGAGAAAACAAATATTGGGACTGGAGTGGAAGTACATTTTTGTACTTTACTGAGAAAAAGTGGGATATGTCTCTTTTAAAATATCTACATGAAATTTTTTATTTCTGTTGTAGATAATTTCTCTCAATTCAGTTGGGCAATGTCGGCCAATAAACAAGAAGGTAGCAGACTCAAGAACTGTTTGAGTTGCTTTGTTAAGACGGAAATTTCAGTTATGCTAAGTTTGTGAAAAAATGGTGCATGGGTGGCAGGAAAGGTCGACACAAATTCTTCATTTCAAGATAATTGTCATGGACAATAATTTGCTTGGAACTGTTTTGGGTATATTTATTTTATTATCGTATCTACTAATTTCTTGTGTGATGCCAATACTTTTCTTGATCCATAGATATTGTTATTTCTCGATTAAGCGCCTCTGATTGATTTGTTGCATCCGAATTTGGATTTTGTTGGAAATAATAATCACAGTATTTTTAGAGTTACAATGAATTATCTAAATACGTGTGCCTTTTTTGGAGAAGAATTCCTGGCACTTCAACCATATCTTTATCTTCTTCGCTTTCAACTACATTGTGCAATATCCCTTGGAGTAGGTAATTATTTTGAATTCTTCAGAAATTGGATTTCGCAATTCTTCAATAAATCCGATTCTTCGAATAATGATATAGGAGGAACGGAATGCTCATAAATTTTAATTCGCCGGAACTCATATGAGAAAAGCGCTGCATCCTGAATAATCTAATAAATAATGTCTAATATCTATTTAAAATATAACAAATATGATTTCAATAAAGGAATTCTTTGCCACCAATTTAAATATCTACTAGGTATATTTAAAGCCGAACTGAAGACTATTTCCATCCCTTTATTACCTACCCAATATACCCAAACAGCAATAAAATAAATCAAAGAAGTTTTTTTTGTTATCTTACATAATTAATGGCAATTTGTATGCACCCATATTATTAAACCATAAAATATGACATCTTCTTCAAGTACGTATAAACTTGAATGAAGCTCATCCCTGTATATCTTTATCTTGTTTGCAATCTATGCGCAGACTCCAGAGGATTGATGTTTGCTCGAGCATCACTGCTGTTGATTCCACCCTTAGTTTTACCCCGCGTAGGCCAAAAAACAATTGAAGGCAACAAAAGAATTAAAACCTTCTAAGTTTTAAGATGATCTCAGAAACCTTGATTAATATAAGCAACAATAAAGAATCGTACAACGATAAAACCGTAATTAAGTACAAAATATGTAAATACTTTTAATTTTTTTAATTTACTGCGTGTTATGGTTAACACCCACAGCATTGCTATCATGGTAAGTGTTTTTATTAAATGATAATTAAGTTCAGCGTAGGATCGTATTAGTATTTTATTTTCAATTAATGATATAATGTATAAAAGTTGTGGCTTAACGGTTTGTTTGTTTATCTTTGTGGACTGTTATGAATAGAACGTATTTCATTCATAGCAATAGGGAAATAAATGATCCTTTCTGTCAACGTTCATTGACTCTCGAAAGCAGTATCTGGTCTACCATACAGGGCCTAACATAACAAAGTAAAAGGATTCCGTGATCCTTTCTAATAGAACTACAATTCATGTTGATGTTTCTTCAAATATTTTTGCCATTCGTTTTTTCTCAAAATTTGGATACATTGGAGTTGAATCCTGATAAATACATGTTCGTACCTGTTATGTTTATACCAAATTAAAGTATAAGTTTAGGTTTTAAATTTTACCATTTAGTTGCATAATAAATTGCCTAAAATTTTGTCTCTACTGATTGCATTAGTTCCTTACCATAAAGGCAAGAGATACAAATTACGTATCAAAGGTCCAAAAATTTAGCCACACTTAATATGTGCAAAGATATTGTAATGATAAATTGACAGATAGAAAGAAAGATAACCATTTATTACTCCAATCGATCATTTACAATGCTATACGACAGGTCAGATAAAGATTTTCAAAATAAATGAGAATTAAATTTAACAAGTGAAGCACTTCATACCCCCCATGATGTGATAAGTTCAATACATGGTGATTGTTTGTTTGGCATTATCGTCTAGTTTTTATTCAGTTAGGAACACCTACGTTGCGATTTGGTAACTTTCCCAGATTCTTTGATAAAGTTCGGTATTAATAATTGTTCTTAATATTGTGATAATTTGATTTATTACTTGGTTAATAGTTTTATCATAATCTGATACACTTGAAGGTATTAATCCATTATATTTTCAATTCAATTCTCACTTTTGTTTTATTAGGGAAAAATTGACGAAAACTAGAAGTAGACTCAAAAATTGGTTTAACAGGTTTATTTTCGTATAAAGACAAATCGTCGTGAAAATGCCCTGGCTGAAAGTGCAATCTAACAAAACCTTCAAGGGAAATCTCCCTCGAGAACACTTTGAACTTTGCCTCCAAGAAATAGTAGCGGCCAGAGTTACGTTAACATTCAGGAACAGGTCCTTTTTGGTGAATGTAGTTTAAATCGAAGTTAGGAGTACAAACTTGTCTATCACCATTTGAAGCAGCGTGTTTTGGAACTGATAACTGATCCAGTTTGCAGGTTCCTGGGGTGGTATTTATATGAATTTCGAACAAAGAAATCGCTGTAATGGTGGCTACGTCACTTGCCCTATCGCGAACCGTGTCGTGTGCAAAGGGCAACTTAAACTAACTTTAATGAACCTAACGTATCAGGATTTGGAGTATGAATACTTGTCTTTAAGGACGCTTTTGCCGTGCGATAATTTTAAGTAACTATTAATTGTGTACGTTAACATTCCAAAGTTTGCGTGAGAAATCACATAGCTTGGCCCTAACACTGATTCTAAAAATGCGATATGGTTTGTAATGAAACGAATATTTTAAAATATAAAATCGATGAAACTACAAATAATTTAATTAGCCCCGAAACAAAAAAGGAAAAAATTTACTAATAAAATTTAAGTATTCATTTATCGAAAGTCACTAGAATTGTCTTTGTAGCCAAAATAATTTTCTTTGTGATATTAATGTTTTTTATATCAGTGTTTAATTAATTAATATAAAACAGAGCCTATATAATAAGGATTTGATTTGTTGTAACAAATGTACAACTCGTTACAAGTACGCGGGATAGAGATAACACCCAGTATGAAAGATTTTTCATTTTAAGCTGTAATTACCATTAAAGAAATAGCAGTTCTTTCGCTTTTCCCAGAAAAGACACTTAAGCCATAATTCGAACATTTTTGTAAAAGTTAACAAGAGGGTCATTCTTTAAATAATAAATAGGTCAACTACAAGTGTTATTGTTTCCTTTAAAAACAGATTGATTTATAACGTGCACTTTTAACATTTCTAATACAATATTTTAGAAACCCTTACTTAGGTCATTAAATTGCAAACACATGTTTTGGGATACATTGCAAGCGCCCGAAAGACCATTAGTCCGGGAGCTTCTGCTAAATGTTAAAGAAAGTTATCTTGGGTTATGCATACCTAGTAACGGCCGGACGGGTAGTTATCACGCGAGCAGATTATTTAATGTGGTAGGGCAGTTTCTCAATTAAGCGATCATACCTGAAGGTATATCTCTATCTACGGAGTAAATTGAATAACATAACTGGGGTAATTAATTCTTGAAACATTCCATTATCGACAATGTAAATAATATTAAGTTAGGTAGGGTCTACATACACCTGAGCTAGGTTTTGTCCCAATAGTAAATGAATCTTAAGAATGGGTTTCCCTCAGCTCGAGTGGCGAATGCATGTGCTATATAGAAATAGTTTATATGAGTTGTATTCATGATTAGGTTTATTAATTAATACGAGGCGTATGGAAACTTATTTAAAGGTGCCAAGGCACTTGGCAGCTTCAAGACATGCATAGTCGATCTATGACCACAACCACAACTGTATTATTGGTGCTGAAAAAAAGAAAACGACCTGTTGTAATTATGCGCATCACAATATTGTTAGTAATATTAGTGTTAATGTCATTTTCACATTAAGTAGAACCCTCTCTTTTTTATTTGGTTTTGCCTTACTATATTTTAAGCGAGCCAAAGAATCTCATATATTTGGCTCGCTTAGGGTGGTCTCAACAATGCAATAGCAAGTAAAGTTAATTGCAGCAAAAGCTCAGTTAAAAATTAAACCAAAAATGAGCAGAAACTCATGATCTGAGTATGACAGTGGAAGGCCAAGAGAAACAACATCAAACGACAATATTCCGGTTAAATCACTATCCAACATTTTGAAATTTTCTTCCTCTCCCTGGAATATTTTTGGCTGGTTTTTATATATTTTGCTTTTGCTGAATCTAACTCTGACCTCAGAATTTCGACATCAGCCTCCAATGATGAGGGAGGTGGAGGTATTTTGACAATGTCTTGATGAAGCTCCATGCTCATCTGATACTGCTCCTAAGTTTTCGGGAAAGAAATCCAAATGAGAATGGAGGGAATGGAGTTTTAGCAACATGTTTTATCCCAAAATGTAGTAGGCCGAGAGTAGTTATTTGTTCGTAGTTCTCTAATTTTTGCAAGAAAACAGTTGCAAACATTTTCAATTGCATCCCATGCTCGTCTTTCAGCGTTATTTAAAGTTGTCCTAAAGTTTTCATCTTGAAATAGTTGTCGAATTTGCGGTCCAACAAAAAAATCTGCTTTTCGTATAAGAAAGCGTTAACAAAATTTTTGATGAAGTCTAGCTTAATGTGAAGTGAAGATAAATAGGTCTTTTTCTTCTGAACTAATGCTTCTCGTGTCGCATTTTTAACACCAATCTCTATTATTTTGCGTACAGGCCAATATTTAATGTCTAACTTTTGCACTCTGTCCTATTCACACAATGAGCAGCAGTATCATATGTATTCTAATCTGCACATATGTTCCATTTGTGGTCTTCGTACTTTATACACCTGAGTATTGTCCTAAGATTGTCATATGTCTCTTTTATATTTGCCGAGCGTCCTATGGGAACTGATGGATATTCGTTGCCATTAAAAAGTAAAAGAGGTTTCCAACTTGATTTAAACGATTTGATAAATAGCTGCCAATCAATTCACCTTCTATTGCAAAAAGAATTGTTAATGTTGCTTGTCTTTTCCTGTATATGGATACCTTAACTCCTTTTTCTAAAAAGGTTCCATTGCTGCAGATGGGATCCAAGGAGTTCCGCTTTTGCCTTCGGAAGCTTCACGGAAGGTCGCGAACAAAAATCATTTAATTCAGCTTGGGTGATTAAGTGAAATTTAGAAGACGAATCATCAGAACTAGGGAAGTAGCTTGGTCCAGCTTCTACGGAGATTCTTCAGATTCTGATTCTGAATCAGCAGTGTAACTTTCAGGACGCTGAGGAATGGGTAATGAGATGTCATGGGTCTCATTGCAGATGGAATATTGGGGCTGTGCCTGGTTTTGCTAGTAATTCCTTTGACATTCGTTATGCAAAAATAACAGTCATTCACGTGATTACGAGGTTCTCTTCAAACTATTGGAACTGCAAACGGCATAGATTTATGAGTACCTTTCAACCACCACCAGGGTTGGTGGTGTCAATGTTCTCGAACACGAACTGCAATACATTTTTATACATGCAAATTACAGGGTGTCCCATTTTCGATGCTTTCGTTGGTTATCTCGTTATCTCTGTAATTAATGGAGGTAAAGACTTGGGGTTTTTAGATTTATCTACTATTTTTTATGAAAAATCTCATGGCTAACTTGAAAATTCGACTTCTTCTTTTGTTTTTTAGTTATGGTCGAAAACCGATTTTGCCCATTTTTTTTAAGGTTTCTGTCTCTCGTTCCTGTTGAATCATTTGAAATATTTGATGATCGCTATTAATAAGTTTTCAGTGTCGTGCTTCATTTTATTATCGAATTTATAGTTTTTGAGTTATTGGGCAAACTTGCATTTCTTAAATGGAAATCAATGGCAAAGCACAGCGAATGCAAGGCCAGAAAATGGGGGGAAAAAAAATTGACAGCATTGAATAGAGTATTTTTTAGCTTTCCAAAAATATATAGTTTTGCATAGGTTACTTTTCGAAATTAAGGAAAATTATTCATTTTAAATGTTGACATCACTGAATACAATAAAAAATTTAGAAAAGTTTTTTCATCCCACTTATATTTTAGTCAGAAATTTGCTATTCAGGCACATTGGCCCAACCCTCTATACATGTATGATAGTGCGTGTTTAAACTCAGTGTTATTTATAACTAGCCATTGCGTTGTTAATGTTAATATAATTAGTACACACAAATTTAATACTGATAACGTATTTATATCGACAACCGTCAATGTACATAAACAGAAATCGAATTATATAACTGAATGAAGCATATAAATTATTCATTACTATTTTATTTTTAATCAGTGATCCAATTTAAAGTCAGTTATTTAAATAATCTATGAAATAAATCGATTTTCTTCTAACTATAGATTAATCAATAACGTCTTTTTTTGTATTTCAGATTTAACAATGCAAGAGTATTTGTCTTTAACACACAGGAAATTATGTTTTGTTGCCTTTCTGACTTGTTCTTCAATTTTAACTATTTTCTATTACGACGGCTGTTTATTGGACTGCAGTGTTATATTCCCAACAGAAGTTCAAATTCTAGCAGGTAGGTAAAACAATTTATAGAATATGAAGGTTATAGAAGAAGAAATTTTATGTTGCACCCTTAATATGGCCGTTATAAAAGGATGAATTAATAATTTTTTTGGCCATTTTGAGAAATTAGGACTTTCTTAGCAGATTGCTACATTTTTAGACAATACTCATCCCCCAGGTAATAAGTAAAGTAATTATTATCACACCCAAGGGGATGAAAACCACCCCTAAAGTAAAATAATCAATAACGAGATTCTGAGACTGATTTATACCGCCAAACGAGCAATATCGTAATTTGCTAAAACGAGGCGCGCTTCTTTAAGTTTCTCTCATTTTTTTTAGATCCCAACTTCTTAGTGTCAAGTTCGAAATGTAGAATGATCGATTTAGATCCATTTAACAAAGATGCCAAAAAATTCTATCACCCAGAAAAATACAAACCCTGCAGAAAATTGGAATTACTTACGTATCTCACAAAAAATGACAATATCGCAACACTTCATATTGATAAAGAAATAGTTCCGTCCTATTCTAGCAATGGCGTTTCCTGTTGTTATTCCAACGTTACTAGAACAAACTCAAGCAAAAACCCTGATGGCGGAATAACGTAAGTACAACTTATTGTCAAATGTGTGTAACAAAAAATTTATTATTAGTACAATGGTATAGAATTACATAAAAAAAATTGATATACGTTGACTTCAATTCTAATTTTGTATTTTTTGACATAGAAAATTTTAAAATGATGTCATTTAAAAATGATGTCACCGAGGTTTTCCTTCAAATGAATGATTTTTTTTTATAAATAAAAAAATTTTTAAATCTCTACCTGACAAAGTTTTAGTTATGAAATTTCTATTTGTCCTGCTTCCATTATGGTTAATTTTACCAGTGTTTGAAGACAACTTTGATCGGCATAAAAAAGAATATATGTGTGCAAAAAATAAAATAGGTAATAATCTGTCAGTCAATCCGACTGTGACTTCTAATAATATTTAATTAATTTATATGCGAAATATCTGCATTTGGGTACGTCATTATATTTATTATATAGCCTACAATTAGTAAACAATTATCACGAACATTCATGAAAATAATAAATTTAAATTGAATGGGAAATAATAATTTTAATTGCACGGAGCCATAATTAAGTAATTAATTAGGTGTTCTTGGAGTATTTGTAATCCCTGGTGCATAAGGTGTTTCTATATTATTATTTACCCGTCACAATGATTTATTAACTCAATACAAAAAAGGACCTTAAAAGGTATTGTATTATTTTATTTAAAAAATTAGAAATATATTTAGAATATTTTTGCATATATATGCCCTCCTACTCGAACTAAGTATTAAATTATCCAATTGGAATAATAGTTCAAGCATCACTTAGAGCTTCAAAAAATTATTGCTAGTTTTCAAAATTGAGATTCTTGTAAAATAAAACGCTTCATCGAATGGACGACTGGGTAAAATTGAAATTTTAATGATTTGACTTTCTTATACTGATATCTTTTGCTACTAATATTGTTACAACATTGTTTTCCACTTATATGTCTTTTATGTTGCTTATTAAGTCTATAACATATTTTTGAGCCGTCCTTTTAAAGATCCTTGAAGGAAATCCTTTCATCAATCGACCATTATTTGACAAATTTGACTTTAGTTTTTGTATTTCACCAAATCTATGGTTTTGAAATATGGTACCGCTTAGAGACTCATCTGGGACTTGTCAGAACGGCCCTGCTTGGTTTTGAAAAATCCAAGTCCGGATTCGGTAAAAATTTGCCCTTCTCATTTTTGACAGAAAAGTACATATTTCTATCGCATTTCTGGAAAACTATTAGCGGATTCGGAAAGTTCATAAAAAATGTTTCGAGAAGTCTGGGGTAGCTACAGTGAAGAAACGGTCTTGTCCAAGTGGATGATTTTTAGCAGACTGGACATACCATACGGGTCTAATTAGTTGTACACAGAATAAATGAAAACTCGGTGCTTTTAAAATGGTATACAAGGTCTTTATTCAGTGATAAACAAAAATAAAAATACTATGGTGCTATCTACAATTTTTATTTCTGGTTGCAAAACGTTGCGGTAAGGTAGGATACGAAACTCTGGACTTTTGTCTCCTCTTTCGGAAAGACAAAGATTACCTGTTTACAGGGTTGCTTTGATAATTACAACGGAGTACTATCACCTCGATTTAGAGCTATGTTATAGGGGTAGTTACGTCCCTTATTCAGCGGGTGACTAGTACGAGTACGTTTTGGTGGAATCCTATCTCCCGAACGAGAGGGATGGGGTTCCACTGCTAACCGAAGTTAGATACTTAGATAAAATTCTACCTCCCAAGCGAGAGTCCTAGAATTATGACTACTTTGCATACATCCGGATTCCACGAGCTCTGTTTTGATTAGTTAGTATGTTGCGGTCTTACCAGAATTAACGATTGTGGAAAAATTCGGAATTATTTCGGCGTTTAGTCGTATGCAGACGAAGAGCTTCTCAAAATACTGGATTGAAAACTCGACGGATAAAATCCTGTATTGCCTGGTCCTGGCTAATTTATTGTAAATTTTCTCTGCCGTAGACTTCGGTCGCGGTAGTAAAGCATTCGGTTTCTGCTCAGTCTTTCTTGCGCATTAGGGTTGTCGATTGAACTTAGACAAGTATCTCGGGTTAGATATGTTTGCTACCAAGCCCTAACGCGTTGCATAATTTACAACAGTGGTTCGTGACATCTGAAAACGATAGGTTGCTCGCAATTTTTAAGCTGTATTTCGAAAAAAACCGGGTTAAAACAGACACGAATTAATGTTAACAATTTTCGGTAGCGGATAAATAAAATTAAATTAACTCAGGTAAAACAAGGATAAGATAAAATAATCCTCTTAATAAAACAAATAACGAGAAACTTACGTATGGTATACTCAATAGATAAATACAAGTTTAAAAAAAGGATATCATTGGAGAACAATCTGCCATGAATCAGCTGTAGGACACCTGTTGATGCAAAAGAGGTCAACGAGCCACACGTACACAAAGGGTCAGCTACGCTAAAATAAACCAAACGTAAACAAATTAAAGGCACAAATAAACAAAATGCATTGGACAATGTTTCTTTAAAATAAACGATGGAACAAAGTTTAAACGACTTTCAACACATCAGTTAAACAAAGATGCATTTTATTTCTTTAAATTTCTTTTAAAATGTAATAAATAGTGTAAGACTTACCTGTAAAACCTCCAGTCTAGTCAAATGATGAGACACAATGTAAATTAGATCCTAAGAAGTGTTGTGTAGTGATATTTGAAAGGTTCAGTGATGTTTCGTCGAAGTCAACGGCAGGTCAAAATTTCATCTCGCGTAATATCAACAAATGAGTATCCACAAATTCGTCAGGGGATAAGGATGCTGAAAATGACATAATTTCATAGGAAAATTATATAATGAAGTTAAAAAAAGGCAAAAATACAAACCATAATGACAGATGGGAATCAACAAATCCTTGGTTTGGCAAATTTTCTGCATGTTTCTTAGAAACGAAAACAAAATTGAGTTGTTATTGTGCAGTGAAAGAAGTAAACCCATGTCCAGATCGCTCCTGAAATAAATTGAGAAAATTATAATTTAAATTGGAAATTTATATTCCCAGGACTTTCCAATGGTGAGTCAAGGCCAAATACGAAAAAGTAACGGAAAAGCAACTCAACTTACCAGGAATAAAGGTAAAAATTATCCTAATCATTAAGCAGTCACCTTATTGGTCGAAATCCAAAATTGTATCCAAGGCCCATTTGGCTTAAACAAATCCAGTAAACGGTGCAATAAATTCTAGAACAGTCAGCCATCATATCTGGACCACAAGTGTCAAAAACTTAAAACAGGTCTGCCAATTCAAGTGCATTTAAAACGACTCGGTAACCCGAAAGTGCAGAAGTCCAAGAGGACACTGTCCTAAATATGTTGTAGATTTAATTAGTTTTAATTAGCGCAGGGATATAGATTAAGAAACGTTATTTGCTTTTGATTATTCGATATTCACAATAAATCTTATATTTCGAGAGCCATCTATGTTTAATTATAATAACCAAAGCTTTTAAATTCATCTCAGCTGGATATCAACACACAGCAGTCTCAGCGACATCTAGCTGTCAAATAGTCAAGTGACATTCATTTTCATAAAGATTTCTAATTTTCTAAATCCTTACAAGTCAAATGAAAATAAACCAGCACGAATTTTAAATAACCTTTATTCAACAATAGTACAACAGCAGATTTATAGGTAAGATATTTCTTCGATGGAAGAAGGGAACCCCCAAAGTCCCTGAAAGGTAAAAGTGTAATTATAGCAAACCTATAGTAAGTTTCACTTTAAACTATTATAAAATCATACGCACTGTCGCTTATTGATAAAATATCGGAATAATTCTGCCCAGTGACGGACTGATCGTAGACCAAAAGGTTGATAATTCAAAAACCATATACAAGAACTAAAAAAATATTTCTTTTGAACAAACTATTTACAATTTCTATAGAAAATAAAATAAAATATCAAAACTAAAAAACTTACTTACTAGTGCATGCATAAAGAACTAAATCAAAATTTAAAATATAATAAAGTATAAAAAATTTAATATCTAAACGTGCAAATATAAAATCTAAATTTAAACTTACCTCAAATTATGAAATTATCAAAATTAAAATAAAATTCAAAAATAAAATCAATAGAAATCCGTAAAAAGAATAAATAAATAAACAAAATAATAATATTATCCCCAAAATCCCCATATCATAACAATATATTCTTTAATTTTAATAAAAAGAAATAGGTATTTCGAAAACAAGTTTAAGCTAAATAAAAATATATATTAAATGTTTACATCAAAATGTAGGTGTACTCACGTAAGATCAATAATTTGAAGCATAAAATATTTAATAAATAAATAAGTAATAAAATAAATTTACTATTTACGTCAAAATGCGAGTCTATATCCTCTAAATAACGTCTTAAAAATACATAACTCTTTACAGAGCTTATTTGCAAATTCTACATTTAACTGATGAAAATCAAGTACTACGAATGTAGGAAACAAATAATTTAATATTACAATAAGCCCAACCAGATGGATTAATCCAAAAGGACTCCTCTGTTATTTATTTATTTTTATTATTTAAACTAAATAAGTTTACACAACAAAAAGACAGTGAAATCGATCATAATGCATAATAATAATATATAGGATTCTACAATAATAAACTATGGGGTTTTCTTCATCTTCTTCAAATACAAAATTCTAGGATTTTATAATTATAATGGTAACAATTTATTACCCAACAAAAGGTAAACATCTAGCGCTAATACTTCTCGAGTTTGATATTTTTGTTGTCGTTCCCGAATTAAATATTATTATGACATTCGATTCGATTCGATGATGCTGCGTAGCGGGTCACCCATGCTATTGAGATCCAAGCCATTGGCAGGTGTAGGAGTGGCTTGGTTCGACCAATGTCTTGTGACCAGTCATACGCTGCGCCGTCCCAGAGAGGCGTGGCTTCGTTTCTGTGCTGTAGCGTGGTTAGATATGCCTCTTTTGGGCGTGGCTCCCTTCCACCAATGCCGCGTGGCCAGTCTCATGCTCCCAAGTTTACCGTCATCGAGAGGGGGCGGTTTCTTTCCAGGGTTGTCATTGCATATCACGTTTTGAGTAAATATAATTTTTTGCGTATGAGAATAATATAAATACCTAATGTCAAAGGAATAAAGCCAGTATTGACCTTTTAATGCTTTGTTTACTATTTTTGCGACGTACATATGTATTTTTCGAGCTGAAAACTGCGGAAGAAAAATAAAAGTGCCAAGTTATAAATTTACATAAAAAAAATTTATTGAAGAATTCTTCCCACATAAGCTAAGACATCAGATTTTAATTACGTGATCATATTTGATCAAGTATCCTGGGAATTATTTCAACTGTTAAATCAAAGCTTAGATGCAGGCTAAAAATTGTACATTACAAAACACCACAGCAAAAGATGACTGCTTGTCAGATAAGAAGTATCAGCTGCTGAATTCTATCTACGCGTGGGCAGTTGGGTGATATCGTTGCATATCGTCTATTTAAAAATAGTGCATCTTATTTATAACTAATCTTACACTCCATAGCAACAACTATGAAAATAAGTACTATTAATATTGCATAAAAGATTATTTTAATATCTGATGTATCAGTTGGTGTGTATTTTAATTTCATCCGCTTTATGTGCCTAAATTGAGACACGCCCCACATGTATATTAACACGAAATTTTTAATTAAATATGCACCTAATTAAAGATTTCATTTTTTTTTCAGCGTGTCCAGATGCCAGTCATTTGAGAACAATGCCACCCTTTACCATGACACCATAATTGTAAAATGCACCGACCTCCGCAACAAGAAACGCCATATTTACGAAAATGCTCACGTTGCACTCACAATAAAAGATGACGTCCAGAAAAAAATAGACAACATTGACAATACTACGAAGCAGCTAAGCGTACTGTTTGTAGGCATCGATAGTATATCCCGGCTGAATTTCATCAGAGCGCTACCCAACACCTACAAATATGTCGAAGAAAATGAATGGGTGTCCTTGAAAGGATACAATAAAATGGGCGATAACACGTTTCCCAATCTAATGGCGATCTTGACTGGTTTCAACCAAACCTACGCATACAACATTTGCAACCCAAAAGCTGTGGGAAAATTGGATAGCTGTCCCATGGTGTGGTACGATTATAGGAAACTCGGCTATATCACTGGCTACGCCGAAGACGAGGGCTCTATAAACACCTTCAACTACAGAAAAAAAGGGTTTCGATCGCCACCTGCAGATTATTATTTTAGACCTTATGTTTTGGCGACAGAAAAATTGACCAAATTAAATAAAGATGGAATGACTTATTGCACGGGGCCCGAAACTGCAGGGGAAAGAATTATGAACATCGCCAAAGATTTTGCTATTACCTTCAAAGACTACCCCAATTTCGGTTTCTTCTGGATGAACTCATTTAGTCACAATAAACTCAACTCTCCTACCGGGATGGATAATAAGCTGAGAAGCTTTTTAGTGGATTTGGCGAACAGCGGAGTACTAGAAAATAGCATAGTTATATTTTTAAGTGATCATGGAATGAGGTTCGGTGATATAAGACTGACTGAGACCGGGTGGCTTGAGGAGAGGCTGCCATTTATATATGTTTCGTTTCCCAAATGGTTCAAAGAAAAGTACTCTAGAGAGTTCAGGAATTTTCAAAATAATTCTCATAGTTTAACATCACCTTACGACTTACATATCACTTTAAAGCATATCCTAGTTCTATCTGGGCATAATTATACGGTAACTGGGAGCGATGCTTGTCCAAAGTGCAAGTCTCTGTTCGAGGAAACTGAATTGGATCGGTCGTGTGAAGACGCCGGCATAGAACAACACTGGTGTACTTGTGCTGGGTATACCAACACACAGTTAGATAAGGATGTAGAAGATAAAATAAAAAAATACGTTTTAAGCCAAATACATGATATAATACGTTCAAAGAATAGTGATCATAGATGTGCCAAATATTCGGTAGAAAAAATTATTAGTACTAGTTTATCCCATCAATTTTTATATAAAACTGATACGTATTTACTCATAAAGTTTGAAACTAGTCCCAAAGCAGTATATGAAACCACAATTAGCTTTAAGGGGGATATTAAAAGTCAAAATTATACTATTTCTGGTGATATAAGTAGACTGGATAGTTATAGTGATCATAGTAAATGTGTTAGTGATGCATATCTGAAAAAGTATTGTTACTGCCGTTCAACCGGCGCTCGAATATAAGATTGTTAAGACCAAGTGCCTTTATTTATAACACAAAGACTTACTCAAAAATTATTTTTTATTATTTAATATTATATGTTAGGTTTAAATACTCTACAAACATTCTAGTCATTAATGTAATAAATAAGTAAAGCTGAACATTCTACCTCTCTATGCCACAAGAGATTCAGTTGTTCATTTATGTTGACTCTTAGGTTGATAATTAGCTCGAGGATAATCTAATTAAATGCATAAGAAAGATTACGTTTGTTTTATTTTCTACCAAATTTGTTTAGAAAAGTGAATATGGTTTTCTGGTATTCTGACATGCATCCAAATTATACAAATAAAAATATAATAGAATTTGTTATATGATGCTTAAATAGTTTGAGTACGACTAGATGAGACCTCTAAAGTCTAAATCCTCCATGATATCCTACAACTGTAGTTTTGGTGGCTTAATTCCAAGTCAGTACAACGTCACGTTTAACGTTCCGGTGTCCTATTACATAAATATCAATAAATCAAAATAAAATTAAAATTTATTAAGTTGACCACTCAAGCGGAAGCAATCAAAATCATCGCAAGAGTACATTCTTTACACACATCTTTAAAATAACGTGAACGTGAATCCAAATTAATGACAAACTAAATTAAGTATTAAATAATATTTAACGATTTGAATTTTTCAATACAATTTCCATGTTAACCTACCGTATGTAACTTATTATTCGAATTAATAATATTTTTTAGTTATTCACATTTCAGCATAAAATAAATTATTATTCCGACTCAGTTCCCAACATGTCACACCGGACATGTGTAGTTAATTACATACGATCACATTACGGGAGTGAAGCACAAACAAGGGGCCTTTCAGCCACCGCTCAGTCTACGGTCCGACCGGAATTTACTTATAGGCATGCAACAAATGCAGAAGAGATCACTGTATCACTGCATCGTTTAATTTACAACTTATGCAATAATAAATTACATGAACATTAATAAATAACAATCAAATCAGCAGAGATTCATATCAAATAAATGTATTATTCATAAAAAACAATATAAACTATCATTCAATACTAGTGAATCAAGATAAAGACTTGATAATCTTAAACAAAAAGACAATAATGGAAGTTATAATTTAATTCTGAAAGTATAAATTCAATGCATAAACTAAAGACATTTTAAAACCTAGTACCCACTTAATAAGCGGTACAAAATAGTAATTTTCGTTACAAGTCCGGAAGGTGAATTGTTACAGTCGGGTAGATATTATGGACGAGGCGACGAAGGAGCCGAGTCCAGAATATCTAAACGAGACTGGAACAACACCTAACGGACGTGTATCGAATGATATTTTATTTCATCCCGTCATTAATTGTCTATTTGTATAATTTGAAACTTGTTTACTTTCTTAGATCATTTGACATTTGACAGTTTTGACACTATTTTTAATATGAAAAATGAATACTATTTTTTAATTTACGGTCGATTTTTATATGTCAAACAACTGTCAAAAGGTATTTGGTTCGTAATAAGTTTCCGGTGGTTTCCGGTACTTTACCGGCTCTGATACCGTAATGTCTCATTTTCCGGCCGCATATGAATACTGTAATGTTGTACTTTCCGGACGGGAAGAAATAAAAGATATTGTTTCAAGTGAACAATCAAACAATTTAAATTTATCAGTGATAAAAAAAAAACTTTACAAAAGAAAAAACGTATTTAAAATTCAGTGAAATTATTATTTATGACCTCAAGAAATATATTTGCATGAATAGTATATTTCTCTTTCTTAGCCATCGTCCAAAGACATTGTGGGCAGCAAAAAATAAATAAATCAACAGAGTTTTATTTACACCTGTAACCCGGCGCTCTCTACTATTCACTTATCGTTCCGAAGAATAAGCAGTTGGCAGAAAACGACTATTTTAAAACTATTTTTATAAGAAAAAGAGCGAAGGTAATTGATGGACGTTCAGGAGAATTTGTTGCGTTTATTTTTCAAATTTCATACTTATCTAATATTTTTCATATATAAAATCGATCCTGAGTCTCCTTCCTTACAAAATAGAGCATCCATTACGTTATCTAGGTGGACTTTGCTGGTGCCCTTCAAAATAAATTCGTAGAGTCCTGAAAGAAAGATCACAAGTCAAATTTATTACGTATTTATAATAAATTATAGTTATTAATTATATAAGGGGATTAACAAACCAATTAATCTACGAGAAAAAATGTGCAACGAGGCGCAACCGAGAGTTACATTTTTTTCGAGTATAGTAGCTGTATAATTGTATATAGTGGTCGTGGATTTAATATTTTAATGTACTTACCTTTTTTAATGCTTCTAATTACAAAAGAGCGTTGACCACATTCACACCGCAACTTTGGCACCCCAAATTCTTATTTTTTTTACGTAGGTAACGAGGTGACACCGGCAGAGAGCAACTTGTTCTCCCGTATATAACGTCTTGGTAACCTGCTGATTTGACGCGTGTAATCGCTTAACAGCACTGTCATCAGGGCGTCGGCGATTTTATTACTTTTAATTTCACGAGTTTGCGTCTCCACCTGAGCAGCCAGATAAATTCGTCCGCTTGTTCCGGTTTCTTTTTATTCATAATTGTTCTTGTCAAAAAGAACCTGTCAAAAGCCATTCGAATATTTATTTTTGCCTGTAAATTATGCTGTTCTGTCTGGTCAAATATAGATTGACATCCGAGCTTTTACTAGTAACCGTTTGGAGATACATTGCTTCCCATGTATTTATTGATTTTACTAGCCCTTCAACTCTTTCGTTTAATTTATTTCCGTCAGATCATTCCAGTATCCGTATTTTAATCAAATAAATAATGTTTCTATATTTTTCTCCCGCATTTTAAAAATCACCCTTTTTTAAACAAACGTCTAATTTAATTTTACATCTCCACATTATGCCAGTCCCGTATTTTACAGGGTGTATTTTATTTTAGAAGAGCCACTGGGTATTTAAGAACTATCAAGAAATTGTTTAGAACTTAATTTGTTTCCAATAACGAAATGTAAAAAGAACGTGATTGTTCACTTCACTTTTATGAGCAAATATCATATTTGCAGAGCTATTTAAAAATACATTTCAATTATAACTTTTCCAAGCAGCATTATTTGTCAATATTTTTGAAAATAAGAGCAATCTGCTCCTAAATCACCAAATTCGTTTAGTTTTGCACCTTCCTCGTATAAAATAAAAGATTTTCCAAATGCTCTTCATGCACGTTCAGTTTTAGCGAAGTATTCAACTTTGATAATATTTTTTTCTAAAACATTGGTAATAAGAAATTTTGTATATGATGCCGTACTATTATAATGAAAATATATGAACATATATTAAAGAAGAATTGTCCCAAACAAAGGGCTATTTTCAAACGCGGCCGCCATCTTGCATTTTAAAAAATTGTAAAACGTAAAAAGTGCAAAATTTTTTGGCCCACCCGGTAATATCTGAAAAAAAAAGGAATTTATTTTAAAAATAATTTATATAAATGTGCCTATATCCGTTTATTAAAACTTATCATGAAATACATAAAAGCTATAGACGATTCAAACACACATCACACATCCATTTTCTCAAATATTTTCTGAAAACACCTTCAATCGTTTTTTCTTTCACAGCATAGAAATATCGCTGGTAGAAAAACTTTTCTTGAATTTAGACATCTTGCTCTTAGTCCAACACTGTCTGCTCAAGTTATGATACAAAATTAATTCTGAATCAGAAAAATATCTGACCAAGTTCTCTTCCGAAAGGCTAATGATGTTCCTTGCATGTCTTATGAAATTAACCGATCTGTAATTTCTGAAGCTCTTTTTAATTTCACTGAATATTTGCGTGGGTATATTTTCAAAATATTTGGCCGGTCTCTGCTCAGGGCTTCCTATTATGAAATCAGATCCAGTATCAGATTCTACATATTCCATAAATATGCAAGACGGACCTAAAAAAATAAATTATACAACGTACTGAAAAAAAATAGACAAAATTAATTTCTTAACAAAAAATAATAATTAGTTCACAAATAATGAACCAAACATTATTAAAAAAATTAATTTGGCATCATACCTGGTGATGGATTCTCAGTATTATTTAAATGGGACGAAACTGTGAAGTTGGCAAAATTGCCCCCCTCTAACATCTGAGATGTGTGTTCGTAAGGTGGGGGCGGTGATTTTGGAATCAATAACGGGGTAATTCGAATACTGTCGCTTGTACTCGCAAATGCATTTGCACAATCCTGATCAGGCAATGCTGAATCAGGTGGTTCCCTGATTTCTGGTAAACTTTCAGCTTTCTTTGAGAAACTGCTTTGCGAACGGCTGAAATAAATAATATTTCAGTTTACTTGGAAATTCGGTTGTTTCTTGTTTCAGCAAACATTTTATTTTTCTTCGCCTGTCTTAACAAATATTGAGATCGTAACAAGGGAGAATAGAATTAAGGGTAATTTTCCTCATTCCAACGTACACAAATAATCTTTTGTTATTCTTAAAAACTGGTATGTCATATCATGGAAATATATTTTTATCGAAGGATTTTTGCTCGCTGAAAACAAATCTGGCTGAAAAAACAGCCAAACAAGCCAGAATTTTGAGATATCCTAACCTAAAAATTTTTAAAATTCACTATTTCTCTAAATTTCCTTTTCTAAACTTCTCCTGCGTTTTCTCTTATAAATAGAACTACATATTATAACACTATAACCAATAGTCATTACCTATTACTATTTAATTTGATTTCAGCAACACTTTTCAAATATTTTAAATTTAACAAGTCATCGTAATTCGGAGGAGCTTCATAATCTGGGGGATCGTCAGGAATTATTATTTCTTCTTCGACATCTACTACTCCTTCTTCTGAAAAAATATCATTGGTTTATGCAGATAGTGAAGACAACGACAATGACATTTTTTGATCCACTGGATCCAAAAAATTACTATTTTTGCACATTTTTTTACATTTAATACCATGACTAGAGGACGTGGAGGAAATGGGTATTTAGCTACGGTTTTGGTCTAGTAGACTGCTTGGTACCTCACCCCCATCGAGATATCATTACATACCTAGTATTGCATGTATGGTTTCAATGTGATCCTGAATTTGCCTTTGGTGACGTGCCCGAACGTTCACCCTATATAACAATAACGCCATGGCTAAAATAATCCCTATTAGGCCTGGAAAAGAACATAATAATTATGTGCATCAAACATTATTGCAATTTTCCTACCGAGACTGCAAATTAAGAACACAAAAGTAGCTGTTGCTATGTCCGAATATGGATCAATTTTCGGGAACAAAAAGTTTGGAACTTTTGAGTAGTCTCGATGGTCTTTCACATCTACAAGAAAAATAACAGTATAATTACGTGGAGCTTCTAAAAGTAGACCAAAGCTCCAAATCTGCTGCTCTATTAGCTAGCTACAGTGGGAACAAAGCTTGAATCTGCCCTCTAATCACTACATGATTATTTATTTTTAAAGCAATCACGATTTCTTACAACGTACCTACCTACCTAATGAACAATCAGAAGATTCGTCGCTATCATCCCCACAGTGATCAAAACCATCACAATTTAAAAGTACTGATATACATCTTAGGTTATGACAGAGAAAATCTGATCCAGCAAAACAATCTGAAAATATTATATAGGTAATTTAAACTAAATTAAAAAAAAACAATATTAATTGATCTTGAATGTGAATATTTCAATGTGTTTAAAATAGATGATTCTTTGATTGCTCAATTTTTTCCTGGTTGATCTTCTAGCTATCATCCCCAGTTTCTCTTTCGTTACAAAGATATTGGTCATAGAAATAAACAATATGGCAACTAGAATCTTACAACTATGAATCGATACATTAATGGTATATATATTTTCCATTAGCCAGCTACTCAGAAGAAAAAATCTATTCAACTGTGTTGTTAATTATTTAACCAGTTTTTCGCTAATGAAGGGCAATCAGCTCTTTTGACACCCTACAATTTGTATTGGTTTTCATTATCGATTCACTAAGGAGATGTCTCTTATATTTTTTTTAACTCAAGAATCATTCATGAGGTCACGAGGATTACACACGAAAGGAATAATATCCGTGAAGCTTCGTTCTAGAGAATATCAATACCTTTATAATTAAAAGCTGCGTATACTATAGCCAAACGTGATCCAGGTCCAAAGTGGCCCCTCAAACTGATGTAAAATCCCTGCATTATGGGTACCACATGTTCCGCCTGTTTGGATAATCTGAAATGGGTCATTGGGTACCTCAAGACGTCTACAGAGGGCTGGTTCGAAGTTAGTCCTTGTCTTATGACCAGTTCGGTGGTGCCAACTGAAAAGTTTTGAAAATTGAAAATTAAAAATTATGTTCGATTGATTACACAGCCACATAAAGAAAGTGGTCAGACCCAGAAACCAAATCCATAGTTTCTTATGTATTTCGACGTACTGAAAGCGAATACGGCAGCTTGTTGTAATAGGTAAGACTTGATTCTTCGCATGTCTCTAGAAACATTCTAAACAGTAGGTAATTTCTATATGTTCCAAGAAACTGATCACTAAGTATCCAACGAGAGACGCTCTGAACATCGAGGCTCAGTACTCTCGTAACAGGATAAAGATGCAGTTTTTATACATTCTATCTAGGTCCTTCTGATTTGAAGACTCCTCAACTATTCAGCCAAAAGGGATTGAATGATCTTGTACGGAAATTGGTATTACCCAAGCATGCTGCCGAATTACTGGCCTCAACTCTCTAGCAAAAAATACTCCTGCCAAAAGAGAAAAAGTGACTGTCTATCAAACAAGAGAAAAAAAGAGAAGAATCTTTAGTTTACGGCTCCGATCTAAATGGTGTGTAGAATGCTCTAAAATGTAACGTTTATGACGATATGGACTGGAGGTTATTCACAGACTCATCCAAACAGAGTGTCAAGGCAGTTTTAATTCATAACACTAACGAGTATGGTTTAAAAGAAAACCTTGACAATATAAGAGTATCTATGCAAAATAATTTATAAACAGTACAACTGGTAAGCGTATGGAGATCTTAAGATTTTGTTTATGTTAATAGTCTGGATTTACGAAATGTCTCTGTTTCCTATGTGGATGGGAAAGCAAACCGGCTGAATCGTTATAAGATAACAGTTTGGCCAAAAAGAAAACTGCTAAATTCTGAATCTAAAATTGTCATTGAGGAACCTCTAATTGAGCCATCAAACATTCTTCCTCCACTCCTCCGTATTGAACTCGGTCTGGTGAGGCAACTTAATAAAGCTTTGAATAAGGAAGGTATATAGTACAAAAATTTCCCAATATCTCCAAAACCAAACTAGAGGAAGGATAACACATTCATGACTGAAATAAATGACGTCAAGAGAAGTACCTGTCTTAATTTCCAAAAGTTTGTTAAAAATTTTCTGAGGAATAGTAAAGTTCAAATTATAAGGATATTGTTGCTGAATTGACTGACAACTTTAAACAATTGGCATGTTTGATGAATCTCAAGTCATATTTCTTCCACTTTCATCTTGACTATTTTCTCTAAAATCTTGGGCATCACAGTGAAGAGCAGGGAGGATGGTTCTACCAAAATATTAAGGGAATGGAGCGTTGATATCAAAGAAGGTGAAACGAACATATGATGACCGGATTACTGTTGGTCACTCAATAGGAGAACAAAACAGACGAAGAAACTCTCTGTACAGATCATTCGAAGATAATATCTGATAGAAAATTTTTTCTCCTTTGCCTTTACACGTGAATTGGATATTTGGGAGATTGGGGGGGCTTATCCTACAACCTCCTCACCTTCAGTAGATTAATCTAATATAAACTCAATAACTCTCATCTAAATAGTCCTTTATATCTATTTATAGTAATTTAGACCTCTGATTCGGTTTCAGCTCGTCGAATAAGAAAACATGAATTTGATTTCTGGACCTCACCAATTTTTTTTCATTAAAACAATGCGAAGTATTTGAACTAACAAGTTGTAAATGAAAAAATAAATTAAGAAATCCTTAAACTGAGTTACCCTATATCTTCTTTGAAGGTTGTAAATGATGCAAAAGCACTGCCTAAAATAAATAGTCATTGCTACTCACCAAAGTTTAGAAAATTTACCACTTTTACGTATAAGTGAGTTTTTCTGTGGAAATGATTTGCAGGTGGTTTGATAATCCAAACGCAATCAAAAAATTTGGTGCCATCTTCAACCATTTTCATCATTGTAATCCCACCACCTAAGTTATTAACGTTACCACCGCAACCTAAGAAAAGATAAAATAATGTATGCATCTAAATGGAATTGGCAAACAGAAATATGGTAAGATATTCCTCGAAATTCCAGACGGGATTCTTAGTTCCTAATTTCCAATTATCAACAAACATTAATACAGTAGGTGGGTACATGTTTGTCCCAACCAAAGACAAATGGAAATGTGTAAAATTAGTGTTCATTGATCTCATAAAAAATTACATTTTTGAAATATTCTAACCAATTTTTTTTTTATCGGAGGATACGATATTTAAATACAACAGATTTTTAAATGATGTTATACTTTTCTGTAAGTAATCGAGATATTTAGGTGCAAGTTTCTTTTGATCAAGTGAAAAAATCAATATCAAAAAAATTTTGACACTGTGTCTTGAAGACGAAGCATTACCGAACCTATGTTTATATAAACTTTTCGTCTTAGAATCACTCAAAGAATGACCCCTTGAAGTTTAGCCACGTACTTAAATAACACCCTGTACTATATTAATGTTCTGAGTCAAACCGATCGTTGCCTACGACTTCCCACTAATTTTATGTTTATTCATTAAATAAAACCTACCTATATTTGGCTGAAGAGTTTCTAAATTTCCCAAAATGAATGAATAGGAAGCCTTAAATCCAAAACTTGAGGCACCATTTGCATAAAATCTAATGGCCAAGGATGGTCCTGTACTTATTATTACTGGCGGTCTAAATATGTTTCCAGAAGTTACATACATTCTCTGGCCATTCCAGTCAAAAAACTGAAAATTCCAATAAAATCACTAGCTATGGTAGACAGCATAAAGAAAAATTATTTGTATAGACCGCAAGACACTGCTTTGGGTACTCATGATGTGCTTTTCGTCAACCAAGTTGGCATTATTTGATGATTTGATACTTAGTTTTAAGGATACTTTTTTTTGTTTATTTGGTAATATTCTCCGTTTCATTATCCAAGGTTTCGATAATTGATTAAATATGAAATGAGTTCTAAAACATGACTTGTTAGAATAGATGAAGGTTTAAAATGGGCCTGTATTCGTAGCGCAACATTTTCTTTCCAATACCTGTTGATGGCGCTCAATCTCGAAGAGCGCACTGGTTTGCAAAGAGGCGCGTCTAATTTAATGCTACATTCAGAGTGCAACTGAACGTGTGTTATTACTATAATCAGTACGCTAAAATGTAACCTCTAATACCTAAGTAAAGGCTTCATCCTAAATATTACCTATTTAGCATTTTCAACCTACCTCCAAAATTGAAGAATCTGCTATAAGAAAATCAGTAAAAAGTAGACTTATTCGACATGGATCTAAAGATTTACAATGAATTACGTATTCCACGCTTAAATCGATCGGATAGAAATTGGGAAAAAATGGAGATGATATCAACTGGCTGGCATTGTTCATATTTCCAATTGTCGGGTAACCATTGAGACTTATTGTATTTCCTAAAAATGGATCCATTATAAATTTACATATTTATTAATTATTTCAGTATTCAGTAGGTATTCATTTCATTTTTCTGGACTAAAAGGTACAAATTATGCCGCCCACAGGTGGATGCCGGAATAGATCTAAAGTACTAAGAATTTTTGAATTAGGTTCTCATATTCTGGATTTAACTTCTGCTCCATACCAAAACTTAATAGACTTAATTTGATTTTTTATTACTAAACGCAACTGCAACAAGTCTAACAATTGAATTTACACTTTTCAAATATTTTATTGAGATAAAAGAGATAACCCAATGCTGTTGGATCATAATAAAAAATCAGTATGGACCGGTATTTCTTCATTTTTGAGGTAGTTTACTATTACCCATTATTTTTAAATTTGCTTCTAAAACAACGTAAACTATTTAACTCAATTTTGTCATTTTTAACAGAGACAGAGAAGAAACCCATACCTGTGTGTGTGCACTGCGAACAAGATCGGTCAGAAAATAACTTAAATAAAACTACTTCATAAAAGATAACTTACTTTTTGCAAAATAGTCCAACTTAAAAGCATTTCCATATTCATGATTGTATGTAAAAGCAATTGCCACAGTACGAGTTTGACTGACATAATTCAGTTCCGAAAAATTACTTTGGATAAATCTTCCACAATACTGCTCCCCAGATGCATCTTCTATGGGTGGTTCATAAATCCATACGTAGTCACATCCGCATGTATCAAACACTGAAGCTCTTCCGCAGTTTCTTGAAATATTCAAATACCTGCAACAAATGCATTTAAAACCAAAATGAAAATAATATGGAAATGTATTGGATTTTGAGTCAATATACCAATACACGTATCCCTTAAACTGCTTACATAATATTTTGTTATAAGCCATTTCTGAATATAAGTGGATGTAGTAGGGTACATAGAATTCCTGCTAAATCAACTTACCTAAATTTTATTTTAATAATACATGATGGGCAAGTAATAAACTCCACTGTGCATTTATTGTAACTTTTGTGTTTATCTTGCGTGTTAAAAAGATTACTGTGATAAATCGCATGCAAGGATCCAGTTTCTCCGTGTTCCAAATAGAATCGTCTCCCATTAATAGTGCCACATATATCATTAAACTGACTTTGAACAAAAGAAAATGTAACAGAAACAATTATCGTGAATCGTAAATCCATTAAAACTCGGTAGGTAATTATCACACCTCCATGCGTAATTTCTTCGGTAAGACTGAATATAAAAATTTAATAATAGAAGAAACCCTGCAAGTGATACTAGATCTTGTTAGCTTCGTTAAAAAATTACGAATTATTTCTTATGTAACGTTTGTGAGGTTTATACATATTTTTTCAATAAAGAATAATCGTGATCTGTTTCAATCAATTAACTGCATCGCTAAAATATATTGACAAAAAATAAGTTTACTATTTAAAAGTTCGCCCGAGGGTGCCAGAGTCTAACATCGACCCTGATTAGAGGTACAATGATGATCCTTCGTGATTGCTTAGTAAATTATCTTGAACTATGGACAGGAAAGGACGACAATGATATCTCACACAAAAGTTTACGGTAGGGATTGTTATGCACGTATTCGTCAATCGTCATATTCCCAAACAGTATCGACAGTCGACAGAAGTGGGATACCAAAAGTTTTGCTGGTAAACTGATGGGATATCTTGGTAACAAAAATGGGTATCGTGTGTGGATAACAGAAAAACCTTTGATCCAGAAATCGTGATTTTAGTACCCACAGAACAGTTATCAGTAACTGAAACCAATGAGTCTGTTTGGAAAAATGGTATAATACATCTGAAAAACATGAATTCTATGAAGAATGAAGTGGTAATTTATCTACTACTTCTCATGAAGTTCCTGAGCAAATTCACGTAGAAAATGAAATTCATAATGAGTACCTACCAAATTCAGAATGAGGAAGAACCTCAGCGCAGTACAAGAAAACAGAAGACACTCAGTTGGCAAAATACTGGAGATTTTGTACTCCTGATGTTAAGGTGTAACATTGTCGTTGGATTTATAGATCAAAGTTAAAACCTGATGGGATATCCTAAAAACGAAAAGCTCGACTTGTTGCTCATGGTTATAATCAACGGTCTGGTATAGAGTATACGATGAACTTCCAAAATCGGAGATGGTCCAGGAACAAGGTTGAATATCCTAAACAAAGGTCAGCAGCAGTTTCAGCAACTGATGCTGAATTCGTTGCTGCCAGAGAATGTTCGACGAAGGTGATCTGGTTGACTCACCTCGTTGAAGAAATACACCAGCCCATGAAAATTCCAATTTTACATGTTGATAACAAGAGTGTCGTTAGACTGATTATTATTATTATTATTATTATTATTATTAAGAATCCGGAATTTCACAAGCAAACCAAATACGTTGAAGTAAGTACATTGGTTCTTTGTTTTTAGTTCTTGAGAAGTACCTACTTAAGTAAATATGAACTTCTTTTGTCGCTCGAAATAGTACCAGCAAAGTAAAGAAACAAAATAGCATGAAGACATCCGAAAAGTCAGGGAGAGCGAGTATAAGCTCAGTAAATACTCAAGGAAGTGGTCTAAATAAGAAGAAAGATGGACGTTTTTTTTGCCATAGATGTGGACAAAAAAGGGCACTTTCAAAAAGAAGTCCTGTGAGATCTCAAAGTTTGCCAAAATTTTCTTGGGCCGATCCGAGGCGTGTAATGCAGTTGCATATTTGCTTAATCGGACGGGTTACACACATTTAGACGCAGAATTTCCTATAAATTAAGATCTTCTGTCCATTAATTATTTTATTATTATTATATATTCTTGGTACATAAGGCACGAGTACGAATTTCGTTAATTATACGATTATATTTTTGAAATAAAGGGCTAAAAAATATCCGTGATTAGTCAAAACGATAGGTAAATCATCAAATCTCCTCAATCCTGCCCTGGCTTTTGGTGAGCTTATCATGGCGATTATAACATATGGAGTCCATTTTATTTATGAAATTTGTGGTTCGATTCGTAATTATTCTTGAAAAATTTAAAATTTCATTGATTATTGATTGCACTGTTAGTAAACGATAAATATAATTTTTTTGCCATGTGCTTTTAATCTAGCCTTTAATCGCAGCATTTTATTAAATTAAATTTAATTTTTCCGAAAATCGATTGTATCCGAAGTAGTAAATGGAACACGTAAGAATGTGGAAGAAGAAGCTGACGAATTATTTAATTTTCACATTTAAATTTCTAACCTCACATTTTTTAGCGCGAAGACTATTTATTAACCTCTGCACTGTGCTTGTTGCTTATAACTTGAAATTAAACTCTACCTACCAGTACTTATTTATTATAATTTGTAAGTGTACAAGGTGGGTAATAAATATATATTCGTTATATACCTGTATTTTTAGGCCTTCATTTTTTACCAAACATGAGTAACTCAGAATTCAACGAAGATCATTTACCCGATTTGTTGCCACTTTACTATAAAAGATTGTTTCCTCATTTACCATTCTACAGATGGCTGAGCTATGGTAATAATTGTATTTTCTAAAATTACTAAAACCGAAGTGTAAGTATATTTTTAGGAAACTCTACTATTTTTGCGAAGAGAGAAATCTCATTTACTCTTCTTGGTGATATATACATTCGTTTCCAATCATTTGACACTCACGAGGATTTTGTAAACGAATTAACGAAGAAGTACCCAGTCAAAATGGATATAGGAGCTGTTTATTATACCAAACCAAAGGACCGTAGTCCACTAAGTTCTTTACAACCAGTAGAAAAAGAAATAGTATTTGATATTGATATGACCGACTATGACGACATAAGAACTTGCTGCTCAGGAGCGGACGTGTGTACGAAATGCTGGAAATTTATGATAATCGCCTGTAAAATTTTAGATGCCGCATTACGAGAGGATTTTGGATACGATCATATTTTGTGGGTCTTCTCTGGCAGAAGAGGTATCCATTGTTGGGTGGCGGACGAGGCAGCGAGAAAACTTGATGATAATGTTAGATCTGCAGTTGCAGAGTACTTGCAGGTTATTAGAGGCGGTGCAAACAAAATGAAAAAAGTAGAGTTGCCAGGGGAAAAAATACATGCGTCTTTAGTGTAAGTTCAACTGCATGATTTATAAGTAAGTGTGATAGGCGAATGATAATAACGGAGAGGTATAGGAATATTTTTTATTATTAATCTTTTTTAGAAATCCTTTTATAAAGAACCCTGAAACTTAAATATTATATATCTACTTAACATTTTGTTTTATTGGTATGTCATTCATTTTTACATTCTTTTCTTAGGAGGGCCCTTTCGATAATCGATAAATATTTTATAGAAGACATAGTTAAAGAGCAAGACATCTTGGGGACAGAGGAAAGACTAAATAATTTTCTTGGTATTATAGACGAGGATCTTAGGTCCTTTTTTAAAACCTCTATGAAAAGAGTGGACACATCCATTGACAGATGGAATTCTTTTGAGGAAACTTTTGTTCAGTTACTTCAGAAAGTAAGTTAAATGAAGTAACATACATTAGAGCATACAAGTATGTAATAATAATTTGTTTAATGTTTAGAATCAAATACCAAGAAACCTAAGAAATCTTAGAGAAGAAATTAAGTTGCAGTATTCTTACCCTAGGCTAGATATAAACGTAACGAAGGGACTTAACCATTTATTGAAGGCTCCTTTTTGTGTTCATCCAAAAAGTGGAAAAATTTCTGTTCCGTTTAATCCGAAACTAGTAGATAATTTCAATCCACACAATGTTCCAACGATAAAGTAAGTTAATATCTAATAAACGTTTTTATTTACATGTTTCAAATACTTATTTTAGTTTATTAGTTGATGAAATTAACAGCTACGATGAGAAGACAAAAGAACAAGAGAAATCTCTAATGGACACTGACGAGTCACTGACACAAAAAATAAGAATTAAGGATTACAAGAAGACTAGTTTGTTGAAGGCTGTCAGTATATTTGAAGAGTTTTTGAGGCCGTTAGAGAAAGCTGAGAAACTCAAGAGAGCAATGGAAAATGGTAAATATCTACAATATAAAATTAAATGTACCCTATACAATATTTTTTCAGGCAAATCCATGGCATTCTGAGCTCCAATTTACGTCTTGTTTCTTTAATATTTCTCTTTTTGTTACTTTGTCTATTTTAATTTTCCATAAAATTTATTCAAAAGATGATGCCTATTTTACTTTTTACAACTACCAAAAATATTTTTCAATTTGGGAAGTCAAAGATCTCACATTGACCCTTATATAAAATATTTTTTTGGTCAAATGAAACTATCGTTCAGCTATACCTTTATGCACTGCCAAGGATACGTTAAAAAGGCGTTATTACAGAAAAGTCTACAAAATTGATGATTATACTGATTTTTATACATGATCGCTTACTTTTGGGAATAACATAGCAAAGGTATAATTCATTCACATAAATTATGAATGTTAGCCTCGAGGAGACTTCCAAGATATACAACCTACGTTATTTATAGTTTTAAGATTATATTTTATGCTTCTAATGCCAATCTTATCTAATCTTGCTAATACCAATTCTGTTCAACTGTGTTGTTTTGTCATTAGTGTATCAGTTTTTAATAGAACTATTATTAGATATTAATTATCACATCAAAACGCTAATGTGATTGAGTACTATAAATTGTGAATATCCATCTGGCAAAATTTACAAAATATCGTTAGTATTGAAATTTTTTGCATACTTCATAGGTCTTTCAAGTTTTCATCAAATGTTTTTAGATTTTGTGGATATCTCCTCCTATTTTTTGGTTAATTCAGACTTATGTCCTAAAATGGAAATAAATAAACTAAAAATAGAATAATATAACTTTATTTTATTTATATAAAACTAGCTCATCCAATCTCTCTGGCACAGATCAATCACAAAACCATCATACTTTGGTAAAGAATATAGAGATACATGTAGATAGATATAAAACATACAGTGTATAGTGTATATAGTAACTAAATTATCTAGACGATACATAATAATAAAAGGAATAATATTTTATTAAGTTTCAGTACTTAAACCTATATAACATAACAATTAAAAGTTTATTCAAATTAGAAACATTTTTCAAAATCAATTTGTCGTTGTAAAAAGTCAATTTACATAATATCTAACCTATGAAAAGTGCGTGACAACAGACGATTTTTACAATTTATATAAATGCACACCTAATGGTGTATATGGTCCTACCTTGATTACAATACAAATATATTTTTTTTTACCATGCTCAGTAATGAAGGCAGAAAGCCAGTAACTCACTTACATAGGAAACCCTGTTATATGTCAAATAGAAATAGAAAACAATATTGCATAATATAAAATTTAAATTTTTCAGTTTCATTTAAAATCGTGATGTCTAAATTGTTCATTTTAATTAAAATGCATAATTGGTATATTCATTATCAAACTTATTACAAATACAATGATTATACAAAAACAGAATGTGCTTTTATGAAGTGGTATTTTACAAAGTAGGAATAGAATGATCCATCAAGTCCTTCAAGAGGGAGCCAGCCATTCTGGAAAATTAAACATGTTAAAAGTACCATTATAAAAAATTGTCTTCTGCATTATTGTCTTAGTTTCAAGTAGAATTTGAATTTATACCTCAAATTTATATTCTACCGATAAAAATACTAACACTATGATTTAGATAAAAATTGTGTTTAATACACATTAAATAAATATATTTACTGAAGTTAAGCTAGGATTTATAAATAAAAAATACTGATTTATTTCTGACTGGTCAAATATCCATGTGGTTTTCCCTTGAGATTTCCCAGGTTTTCCCTTGAGATTTCCCAGCATGACCTCTGCAATGATCTGTTTATCGAACGAGAAAACAACCATGATAACACTGAACTCTATATTTCTTTGACTATCTGAATAAATTACAACTACAACTTTGAGTAACTGAGTTTATTTGGTAGTCTCCAAATTATATTTTCTGGAAAGTGGAGGAAGTATTTGAAGTGTTTGCGGACATGAACGAACATGAATGGCATAAACACGTTCATATAACCAATATCTACATAAACGTGGCATAGGCAAATATAATCTAAATAATTATACACATTTGCAAACTATTTCAAATGTAACACTTTTATGATCCAAGGTCCATTATAATATCCATTTGCTTCTAAGTATCAAATTAGAAATGCAAAAGGCACATACTTGGACGGCAAAATAATTTGTGCGAATAACATATACAGGGTGATTCAAATTCGAGGGCAACCATGGGTATCTCCCTTATTACAAGTGATAGAAGGTAAGGTTTAAATTTGGCAAAGTTGTGCATGTTTAAGCCCAACAATATGCCGTTGAGAAATCAAAAGAATCTTTTTTCGTTTTTGAGATTTTTTAAAAAACTTAAATTTGCCGTTTTTGTTTTTATTTTTATTTGAAAAGTAATAAAAAACTAAACGCGCTTTCTTAGAGCAACTATTTCAGCTCTACATGATGATTGCTACAGATTTTTAATAGGACGTTTCGTCTTCTTTAAATCATCATCAATTTTTTTATTTCTTATTATTACTGTAAGAAAATCCTTTTATTTAAAATTTCAGCTTTACTTATAACCGTAATGTAATCATATTATACATTTTTTAAATCACAAAATAATGTTCTATTTAATGATGCAGAAATCCAATATGGCGTCCATAAGAAATAAAAAAATTGATATGATTTAAAGAAGACGAAACGTCGTATTAAAAATCTGTAACCATCATCATGTAGAACAGAAAAAGTTGCTGTAAGAGCTTTTAGTTTTTTTATTACATTTCAAATAAGTCTAATAAAAAATAAAAACGAAAATGTCAAATTTAAGTTTTTTTCAAAAATCTCAAAAACGGAAAAAGATTCTTTTGATTTCTCAACGGCATATTGTTGGGCTTAAACATGCACAACTTTGCCAAATTTAAACCTACCTTCTATCACTTATAATAAGCGAGATACCCATGGTTGCCCTCGAATTTGAATCACCCTGTATATGCTCAATAACCAAAATAAATTTGAAAATTCATTTAGACAGGGATTGGAAAAAATAATTTGAATAGCGGACATTGATATTACTTCACATAACTCACAATAAAATTATGATTTATGATAAACAAAAAAAAAAGTATAAATATTAATTTATAACATGACCTGTAAATGTAGAACTTAGAATTCCAAGTATTGGGCGTCTATATTTAATCTTCACTTCAATGTAGTCAATCAATTTATAACTGATCGAAAGAAAATAAACACTGATATCAAAACATTAAATATAAAAATGTGAAGAATTTGAACAGAAATGTGCGTATTACTATACATAAAAGTGAAAATATGAAATGAAAGGAGCACATTTGTAAAGCAACGTAAAAATTACTAGTATATAAATGTGTACTTACTTCTTTACCATGTGATCATAGAGGAAGCTAGGAATAACTGTAATAGTAACCACCTGTTGAGACTTGTCAATAATGCTACGTATTTGTTTGTCCTTCAAGCCAACCACATTCTGTCCGTCGACTTCCAAAAGTTGATGATCAGTGAGCACTCCATTTCTAGCTGCTGAAGAATCCTTCACCAAACTGGTAATTCTACCATTCTTAAACTGAAATCCAATGCAACTGGTACTATCTTTATGAAGGGTAATGGTTCTCTCAAAGGGCCTGTCTCTTAAAACTACTTTTATACCGTTCACTGGGCTCTTCCTAAACATTTCGTGTACTTTGTCCATGCTGTAACCGGCCACGTTTTTGTCGTTTATTTGCAAGATCTGATCTCCAAACCGCAATCCAGCCAACGATGCTGGCGACTTGTCGATCACGACACAAATGAATATTCCATTATTGATTGCTTTAACTCGTATTCCAATTTTGCCATCTTTATCTTTGCAAAGGATAACCTCACGAACACCATGAGTCACTTGTGCCCTATGTAGACCAACTGACTGTCCAGAAACTGGAGCTATCAAAGCTGTATTTGCTCCACTTGGGATTATTATCTCCCTCTAGAAACTCAACAAAAATTAGTTATCAATGAATATTGAAACGGCACTGATGATCGGTCACAATAATTTGTCTTTTTAATATTATTATATTAATTTGATAAGAGTCGGTCATCGGCACTCTGGCACTCCTGGGCGAACCTTTTGTAGCACACATTTTTTATTAGCATGTGCACATCAAGAATGGACACTCCATACTAATAGGTGCGGGAATTCAGCTACAAAAAATATCTTGCCCTGGCAAGCCGATTCGAGCGACGTTTTCATAAATTCATTAAAGCGCCCGGGTGACTATACACTCCCTATTCCTAATAAATAACTTAGTAAGATAGAAATATGTGATATTATGAACTTAATGAGTTTCTTTATCTTTATTGTTAACCATTTTGTACCAATAAAAAAAATGTGCATACCTATCAAACTATAAATGAGTTATAATGATCCCAACATTAGGCATTATAGGCTTAATAATTAATAACAATTCCAATTGGATGAGTCAGAACAAAATTATTATTCATAATATATATATATATATATATTCGTTGACCTGCAAGCTCTGGTAAAACCGAGGGTAAAACCCTCTGATAGAATTAATATACCATAAATGATATGTAATAATATCCGTAATGGTTCCTTTCATATTACTCATTCCTTAAAGTGCACCATATAAAGAAACTTTGAAGATTAAAATAAAAATGGCCGGTTTTCTTTTATTCTTATGCGACCTAATATTTGCTAATCTTTACACAAAAATATTTCGAAACTTATTACACTATATTACACCAATGGCTCATATTTCAAAGAATGCAATTTCTTTAACTACTCAGCTTTCAGCTTATTTATATTTTCGTTTTCCTACCTGTTGGAGCAGAGCTACTTGGGAATACTCAGGCATATTTTCAGCTATTACAGCCTCAGTCAATTCCAAGCCCATAAAATCTCCTAAAGCAGGATAAAGAGTTGCTTCATTTAAAGGCATGGGCATACTTGATTGTTCTGTCGGATAGGGCGGTGGAGCCTTATCAGATTGAAGCCCCATTTGGCTTATTTGTGCCTTGCTCATCTGATCAACTTTCATATCTTCTAGACTAGGATACAGCGACATATTGGCGACCTGTTAAGAATAATATTAGTTGTAATAGTCTATTTCACAAGTATTTATTGATTGTTAAAAATAGATCTACAATATACACACCTTTTTAAAGCAGTTGCAAATGACTTTATTTGCGGTATTCGCTCTTTGGGAAATTTAATCAAAATATAATGTAATAATATGACTCACTAGGCACTATCGCAATAAAACTTGCAAACGACGCAGAGATGAATAAAACAATAAAATACCAAAGATAAAAATTTTGTTTTGATATGTGACACTACGTCATTTGGACATGCGCAAACTCTTTATTCTTTTAAAAGTTTGTATTTGCCGCCTTCGTGGAGTTTGCAAACCGGATAACAGATGACACTACAACAAATCGTTATCACAGTTTAAAAGGAATAGTTGGGACAGCGACGTTTTCCAAGGTTAGTACCTTGGACGTTTCCCATGTTTTTCTAACCATTCCCGCTCTGCAGTACTTTTCGAGATATATGGAACCCAAAGTCTCCAAAAGTCGTATTTTGCCACTGCCATAATCACTTAATTATTTTCATCGAATTCTTCACTTTATATGCTTATGAACACATATACATATATTTCCAGACTTATTTAAACGCTTTGAAATAGTTTCAACACATTTATTCCATCAATCATTAAATCTTGAACAAATATAACCTTCATTAAACTTAGTTCTGGGAATCACGCCAAATTCTAAAAAATAAATAGAAATAAGAAAATGGCCAAAATATGTCAAAATAAAGTGTAGTATGAAAGGCAAACCGCAACAGTTTGCCCCAGAAAACCACTGTATATAGTTCCAAATGAATATAAATACAATATTTTTATCTAAAATTCGTATCAGTGGTTTTCTAGTATTTTATACTAGAAAATATAATAATAAAATAAATAAACAAATAAACTACAAACAAAAAAATATAACCTCAAAATCAAAATCAGACGTGTGCTATTCTGGAAATTTACTTACTAAACTGGAATGAGCTGTCCCAACTTGTTCTGTATAAACTCTGGTATAGAACATCTAAAATAGTAGTAACCTGTAACCGTAGCGCTTTATGGAAATCACAGAAGGTGAGGCGTAGAGCGTAATAGTTCGAATGTTCTGTGCGTAGTTGTAGGAGTCATTCACAAGTCTAGTATTACTACAAGATAACGAGTTAAATGACGTATAAAAGACATTAATAGCTTATTGCAACTCATTTTAAACAAATGGGGTGTTAACTAAATTCGAAAATATTATATTAGATTTAATTATTTAAAAAAAAAAAACATATTTTTGGAATGCTTGTGAAAGTTCCTTTTTCTCGTAGCACCTGTAGCAGTTAATGTTTTTAGGTTGATTAGTAAACAATAATTTGTTTCAATCGTTGACAGATTTCCACAGAAAGGTGTTTTCTGTGCAGATTTCTTATAAAACAATGAAGTAAAAAATGATGGGAGATCAGTTTCGTAAAGTAGAACCGTATTCGCCAAAATCATCTCCAAGAGGGGCCAGGTCCCCCGTTGTATCACGTCAAGATTCGTCGGGAACACTAAAAACGACAATTTTGCTGGGAAAGAACCCGTCCATAGTCCCAAGTGGACCTTTCTATTTGATGAAAGAACCACCAGGTACTTATTTTGATCGTTAGATGCTATTACGTTTTTATTTTTATTTTGTATATTTTAGTGGAGTCTGAATTAACGGGGGCTACTAATTTGATGGCCTATTATGGCCTAGAGCATTCATATAGCAAATTTAGTGGCAAAAAGTTAAAGGAACAGTTGTCTTCCTTTTTACCTACCTTACCAGGAGTTATCGACTCCCCAGGGCAACAGGACAACAGTTCTTTAAGGTCCGTCATTGAAAAACCTCCAATCGGAGGGAAAGAGCTGTTACCACTTACTAGTATTCAATTGGATGGTTTTCGATTACATCCTGGTCCAGTAAGTATAATTTAAAAATATTTTCAATACCAATGTTGTTTCGAATATCGACTGAAATGACAATCTATAATTCTCAACGTTAATTGAATTTTTACCAATGTGCAATCTTTGTTTCTGCTTCTGTGGCATTTATGAATTGTTTGCGAACTGTCAAAAATATTCTCCCAGTTAAATTCTTAGAACTTTAGAAGAGTATTAAAAGTAACTAATTAAATATCTCTAATAGTTTGCAAACCATTTCCGATTATACTTTAAAGTGTAATATATTTAAGAAATAAGTTCATTTATCGTCAGATCTCTGAATTGTTTTTTATTTCAGTTACCTGAACAATATCGTTATACAAATACAACACCTATAAAGAAACACAAAAATAAACACAAGAAACATAAACATAAAGAAGGTGGTTTACCTAGTCAAGAAACAACAATAACAGACACAAGTAGTGACACTCATGAAAAGAAACACAAAAAGCAGAAACGACATGATGAAGATAAAGAAAGGAAAAAAAGAAAAAAGGAGAAGAAACGAAAAAAACAGAAACACAGTCCAGAACACAGTGGTGGCCTAACTCCAAGTCAACATTCGAGTTAAAGAAATTACCAACTAAGTACCTTAATATGCAATTAATTACGATTTATATTATTATATTAATTTATAAAATTTTCTCAGTAGCTCTTAAGATCTATTTATCGTTTATTGTGTATAAAATAAACAGACTGTTATTTTTAAAGTTATATTTTATTAGATTTACATAAAAGGGAAATAGGATATGGAAACTTCCTGAAAGCTTTATTAAGGTAGACTTTAGGAACAAATTAATTTAAATTAAACACCTGCAACAACCTTTTGGAGACTACAGACATGTCAGAAAAAATTCCAATGCTGTGGCTGGACATTTGATACTAAACCTTCTGTTTAAGCGAAAAATTCAAATTGAATGATTTTTTAAAAACGCATAAGGCCGATATAATGACCCGAAGCTAGCCAAACATACAAGACCATAGAGTACAAAAATGTGTATTGACAAAATCAACAGTCCAAAAGGGTGTGCCAACAAAGCTGATATTCAACACTCCCGATGCAAAAAAATTCCTGGAAAGAATTCTGATTTGGCTTGGAAGCATAAAGTCTATACTGCTTCCGGCACCAAGAATCATTTCGACTTGTCGTAAAACTGTAAGAGATTCAAGGACTAAATGCAGTATATGCTGGAATTAACTACAATGAATGAAGCAGACACGAGAGAGCGTTGGTATAAACTGCAAAAAATTTTATTTCGAAGCCACGTCCTAGCTAAGGTCATGAGTAGTGGTGTAGTGGAGCCGGAACGGCGTTCCGGCACTGATTTTTTAAAAAAAAATAATTTTAAAAATAAAGACAAATATTGGACCTGACAATAATTATTTTATTATTGCGTTCCGGCTCAGCAAATTTTGCTACTACACCACTGGTTATGAGCCCCAGGGCAAGATTCGAATTTTGCGCCCTCAAAAAAATTCTCTCTCGTGTTTTATTTTGTGTAAGCGACAATTTTCTTAATGTGCCTGTCAGTGGCGGCTCGTAACGTAATATAAATTTATAGGAGGGTTAAAAAACAAAAAAAAAAGGGTACGTTAAATAAATCACTTAAACAATTATACTATATAGTTGACAATACATAATATATTTCATAATAATTGCTTATTAACTATCGACAAAAATATCACATTTTATTTCAGACAAAATAGTATTAAATAAATATATTTATATAAATAAAATGTTTTTTTTCCAAGTACCTACACAAAATTAATAAAAGTTATATTATAATATACAAAATTTTTGTTGAATTATTCTAACCTAACTTTATAAGTAATTGCTTGATCAAATCCTATATAACAATCGCTCATAATCAATAGTTTGTAATTGTGTACCCCTAAAAAATAAATCGATTAAAAAGTTTTGTAGTTACAATATGAAATATTCAAACCTTTTTGTGGGGGCATTTGGACAACGAAATCGATTTTCTTCGTTCTTCTAGAAAATGAAAACTTCCTGAAAGTTATGTTATCACTATCAACAAATATTAAAAACCAAAATTCTTCCTTTTGTTTATTAAATTTTTTACTATACACATTCATTTTGCTAGAACCTTCTCTAAATATGTTTAACTCAAATATACAATCCGTTTCTGGTGATGTCTTGATACTTATAAAGGACTGGTCAAATACACATGGAATATTCTTATTATTTCTCCTGTTTTTTACTGTAGTTCTAATTGTCAATATGGGCATATCATTAATTGCCCTCATAACTTCAGCAGACGCCTTACTTCCTAATAATTCTGTTAAAATATTTGTAACCTGTCTTGACGTTTCTTTATTTTGTGTCATCAATCTTAAATGAGGAACAGTTAACTGATTGTTGCTGTTTGGAGATATTTTTTTCAGTTTATCTTTTAAATCACGTAGATTTTCATGGTTTATATATGGCAACATCATTACATTAGATTCGTTAATCATATATCCTTGAATTAACATTTGGCAGAAGTATATTAACTTTATTGTACAATCTAGCCAGTTTCGACCTGCAGCGAGGTTCATCATTGCCTAAAAAAGTTAAACACAATGCTAACGTAACATATGTATATGTCGCATTTAAAAGATTAAATTGAGTACTATCGGGGAATGGACAGTATATGAAAAAATTACAAAATCATTTACTTACATGTATAATTCTTATAATTTGATCCAATACCGATTTTAAATCCAGCACATATTCCTGATTTGGTAAATTCACATCTAGCAAATAACATTTAATCATTAACAATGCTTTGAGACATGGAGAATCGTAAGCGAAGGAAGTTTTTATACCCAATTCTCTTACTAAATCCCTAAAATATATTTTAAGGTTAATAATAAGTTGAAAAATATACACATAGTTTACTTATTTATGTTATCTTCATTATGTCTCACAGGAAGCAGCCGGTATTCTTCTACTTGACAAATTAATGACAAAAGTTCGTCCATTGAGCTGTCTGGCTTTATATTTTCGCTAAGAAAATATATAGTTTTGAATGATAAATAGTACTGAGCTCCGAGCATGCCTAAAAAGGTGGGTTCGTATAGATATTTCATTTCCTGAAATAGAAAGATTAATATCATGTAAGTTTAATAAAATTACAAATATAAGTAAAAAAAGAACTTAATTTGTAATACTATTTAAAAAGTAAACATGCGGATATATTATTATTACAAAAATAATTAATGAAATAAAATTTATCGTATGAAAAAATTAAATTATAGGAAGAAAATTCATTATTTATACCTCTTCTTGTTTTGCTATACACTCGTGTTCTTGTAAAGTACCAATGACCGAGTCGGCCAGATCACTCACATACTCCTCTGGATCAGCATTGGGCTCCATTTGATAATATGCAGGATTTGCCAGAAGACGTCTGTAGAAGAAAGTTGACTGAATAAATTCCACTAACTGCCCTTTCGTTGTAATGTTTCCGTTTGCTACTTCCGCATTTACATGATCAGGCAAAAATTCTAATAAATTCGATTCCACTGGAAACGGCTCGAACAGGAACTTCCTATAGAAGTTTTTTTTATTTTCCTGTACCATAACACAAGCTACTCCAGTAGTGTCAAATTGTGGCCGACCCGCTCTTCCAACCATTTGGATAACGTCTGTTATCGGCATGTCTACATAACGCTTTGTGGCACCATCGAAATATTCCGTTCCCTTCACAATTACTAGCCTGGCAGGAAAATTCACACCCCAAGCCAATGTAGCGGTTGCTATCAACACTTGAATCTTCTGGTTAACGTACAATTGTTCTACGATATTTCTGTCGGTATCTGTCAACGCAGCATGGTGCATACCTATGCCAAAGTTTAACAATTGCGCTAAATCTTGATCGACTAACCTCGCCTTTATACTGTCGAGTTCATCAGGATCACAGTGCATCCATTTTTGGGGATTATTATCCGACACGAGGAATTTCACTAGTTCATAACCTGTAATTCTTGTTTGTTTACGAGAGGACACAAATATTAAAGCTGAACTTTGTGAAGCATATTGACAGATAGCTTGATAGACGGATTTATTCATAGCAGCCATTCTGGGACAGTAATGCTTTACGGCAAAGCCTTGTAAGTGGATTTCCAAAGGGACAGGTCTCACGGCTGAACTGAAATTGAAAATTCCCCTCTGAAACAAATAATCTGTTATAGTAATTGATGTAGAAGAAACTACAAATCACTTGTAGGAAGTGGCCTAAATTTTTTCAAGTACTAGCATATTATGCATTTGGTCACTTTTTCTTATAAACCGGCAGTTTCTCTATCTAGCGGTTTATTCATTCACTTCTATTAGGCCATAAAATTCCGGAACAAATTTAACAATCTTTAACGTGGGCTTTGTAATTCATTAAAAGAGTATTTCTCAACACCTTTAATTTGAAATTGAAGTGATTTTCTTGTTATTTTATGTGTTTACGACACACAATTCTTCATCACACCAATTTGTCAATTGCCACCTTATTTTTCTGATTTAAGATAAAACATATTATAATATGATCAAGAAAATTAAGTTTTCTGTGTAAAAGTTTCAAACTATTACTTGCAAAACAATTTGATTTGAAATTTTAATACTAATTTAATTTGTCATATCTCCAATTTTTAAGGCAACATGTTTTTTAAATCAGAGAAAAACACTATATGCATAGTAAATTTGTGATTATATCGAAGACTAAAATAATTGCCATTGGAAAAATTGAGGCTATGAAAAATTAAGTTTCCATAAAATAAAAACAATTTATTCCAAAAAATCTAAAAATTAAACTAGACAAAAGTAGCAGAAACCAAGAACTTAATAAAAAGTTAATAAGATTTTGATGATCATTCCATATTTTAGTGTTATAGAAACTAGTAAATGGTAACGTTACCTTAAAGGTGCCAACCATTTCAGCCTTTCAACTTTTAACTAAAATAAAATATATAATTAATTTTACGTACTTTATCTGCGCTTAACCAGTACGCAAGGTCTCCTGGATTTGCCATAGCAGTCGAAAGTCCGATAATCCTCACATGTCTCTTCGTTTTGTTATTAATAAAGTTCATTCTGGAAACAATAACCTCTAAAACTGGCCCTCTATCTTCGCCTAACAAATGAATCTCATCAATAACCATCAGGCCAACGTTTTTCACAAAATCTTTTTCTAACCAATTTCTACTCATAGCATCCCACTTTTCTGGAGTGGTAATGATAATGTTTGTAGAACGAATAACTTCTGAACGTGGCGTTATGTCACCGGTTACTTCAACGACCTTCTTTGATATTTTCGCAAATTTCTTTGACCAATCCAATACTCTTTCTCTGACCAGAGCTTTCATTGGAGCAATATAAACTACCTAAAAACAGGACAGGTGTGCATAACTCTTTGCCTAAATTTTTCCAAAATTGTAATACTGCAGGAATTATTTAATAAAATACATTGCACGCTTACTTTAAGTGTGGGATCTTGTCTAAATTGCCTTAAAACACACAGTTCAGCAACAATGGTTTTCCCTGAACCAGTAGGAGCTCCGAGAATAATTGGTGTATCAGTATAGTAACATGAATGAAACACTTGACTCTGAACTGCATTGAAATGACTGAAGGAATATAAATCTTCAAATGGTTTGTTCTGTAACACTGTCTTTGGCAACGGCTGGACATCCAATATTTTAGTTTGAAATGAATCACTAGTAAATAGTTTTAGATCTTCCAAGTTTATTACTTCGATGGTTTCTGAATCTAAATCGTAAATTAGAATAAATATAGAATAATATAGACTTTATGAAGTGTCAACTACCTTTAAAAAAAAAAAGGCAAATGTGAAATGTAATAGTAGTAGTACACTTTAATTACACAATCTATCTCCTGATCAGTTAACCAAACCTTACCGAGAGAGAAAATAAAAGTCTTAAGTACGATTTAATATATTCAATAAAAAGGTTGTTAATAATCTCTAGATTATTATCGTTATACTGTTTTGTTGATTGTTAATGTTCTGGATGCCTAAATAAAAAATTTGTAGAGGGGCTAAAATTGGATCTCGTGGAACTCCAGAAATAATTAATTATTTAAAAAGAAACTATTATTATAGACGTTCTTAGATATTAGTAAGTATTTGTTACTAATTTATTCATTCAAAATTTGTATGTTACAATGACTTAATTTATTATTACTTACGCATAAACTGGCTGTTAACAACTCTAACAAAATATTCCAGGGAAAGAGGTTTTGCCAAAGGCACTGTAAACACTAATTCTACAGGCTCCGAAGACATACATACTCTCTTCGTTATAACAAACGATTCCATATGATAAATACTGTCATGTTGTGGATCTTCGACCCACGCATAATAATGTTGCACAGTACCATGTATATTGTGATCCCATTTAAACTTGGGCGTTATCAACAGCTTTACTCTAATAACACCCTCCGTTATTGGTTTTACAATGACGTCTACATCAACGTGTGGAAAGATTTGACAGTAATGTTTAACACGGTCTCCTACATGTCTACTGCGGAAAAGAGACTCCATTTCCCTCTCCGTCATTTCTTTCAGTTCCCATATAGGCATGTTCAGAATTTCCATTGCCCGATGGGTACTCAAATGAGGCACAAGTTCTTTGAATTGCATTAGAGGATGGATATGGTTCCAGATCTGCTGCTCAAGCATTTGGGCTATTATTAGAGTTCTACTAACTTGCAAGGCAAAGTCCTTGTCTTTGGCAATTTCAAACAGTGCCCTGGCCAATCTTGTCACTGTCTGTAATATAATATAAATAGTATTAGGCTTAATTTCTATGCTGCACACTTTTTAACCATAAGTGAGAGATGGAAGGCTTACCTGCATAATAAATTGACAATCGGACACCAAAGACGACACTCTTATTTGGGCTCGACTTATATTTGCTTGTATTAAAATGATAACCTTTGCTACATGAGAGGTAAAATCCAAATTAATATCATATTCATTGCATTCCCGTAACCTATCCAACTCATGAATTTCATCCATTCTAACCTAAAACAAATTGCTGTAAAAATTGAAAAACTCAACACGATATTTTTACTTGGATCTGAGAGAATTCGGATGCCTCACTGATGAGTTCGATTAAAGCGGATTCAGAAATATGCCTGTCAAACCTTTCGTAAAATAATTCCATAGTGTTATATGAAATATAGTAAAAACTTGCTATCCTGCCGAAGTTTGTAGGCCGGAGTTCTCCCAAAGTTGGATCGGAACGAATCATCTGCGATTTTTCCAATGTTTTGGCTGCTGTATCCAACTGAAGCTGCAGAAATTGGTTGAACTGCTTTGAATCCTATAAAATTTAAAAATTACGACAAAAAGTTACGTTTAATTGCTTAATTTTTTACAAATATTTCGTTGTAGGTTAATCCATACACTAGAGGATTTTTCTTGATTCTGACAAATAAAAATGTATTCGCCAGCCATTCCATTGCTTCTCTTAAGTTGGAAACTGTACCTAACACAATCTGGAAAAAAATCAAAATTAACATTGTAAGGAAATTTATTGTGTTCACAAAATCGCTTTTTCTAGTAAACAGTTATGAATTTTATCATAGCCATTTATATACAACGTAGAAGAATTTTACCTCTGCATTCAAGTTGTCAGGAATGCAATTCAAAAATTGACTCTCAATAGGTACTTGTGAGGTCATTAAGCCCATATATTTTGACATATTAACCATCGAGGTGATGATAATACCATGACCGGAGGTATCGTATTGCGGTCGGCCAGCTCTACCAAATATCTGCTGTACATCTAACATGTCCATATCAACAAACGTCGATTTCGTAGCATCATAATGCAAAGTACCCTAAAAATATGATTAAATAAATATAGAAAATATGTTTTTAGTGTTTTAATGTACCCTTATGATGACTGCATGCGCAGGTAAATTGACTCCCCAAGCTAAGGTTGTCGTACATACAACCACTTTTAATTGACCAACTCTGAAGAGCCTTTCTACCTCAAGTCGGTCAGATCTTACCATGCCTGCAAATTATAGTTGAATCAGACTATTTTATAACAATAAAATTTTAACCAAAGCATAATTTTATTATAATATTTGTAATATAAATAATATACATTCGTTTCTGAATGGGTAATGTGCAAAGCCAATAAAATTTAAAAAATAAAAAAAATATATGTATAACAAAAACATTTAAAAATACAGCAATGCTGGGAAAAAGTACCTAAAAAATGTTTTATTTGATTATTTAGTTAAAATTAAAAATTTGATAATTTGATACGTCATTTCTGCCGATTTTATTTAACCAGGTAGATAATAGCCTTGTTCGTAGAGTAGTCAGAAACCATCAGAAACTGTCCGACGCATGCGCATTTGGTTGTAGAGTTGCGCGTGTTAAGTCAAAGCACTTTTAAATTTCAGAGCTCTATTAAAAATCACATCTCTACAGTCATCAAAACTATCACAAATCGGTTCTACGAACAAAGCTATTGTAAAGTAATAAAAAACCAAAAACATTCCAATTTTTAAATTTTTTGGTTATATAAAATAAAGCAATACATTATTATGTCATTGTGAAACTGCGAAAGGGACCATTCAAGTTTTTATTTTTCTGTAGATTCATTGCCTAACCTGCATGATGTATTCCAAATCCTTGTGGTACGAGAAATCCCAAATCACCACTTTTAAAACCTGATCTGACGATTTTAACATTTCTTTCTGGTTCAAATAAAGGTAGAGTCCCTTTAACCTGGGCTATTTCTATTAATTTTTTAGCTACATTGGCAGTTGCATTACGTGAAGTTACAAAAACCATGGCCTAAAAATATTATAAATATGCAGCCTGGTTCGAGGAGTTTGCGTCAAATGGGGATTTTTTTTTTATTTTAAAAAAATTATATTCATTTCTGAGGATACAACAAATTTTATTAAGAATAAAATTTTTTGGGGAAGTAATAATAAAAAGTGCCCATATGACAAACTTTTTGCACCATGCTGTATAAATCTAATAATTATGCTCTACAATAGAAAGAACATTAGCATTAATAAACAAATAGAGTAATAGACAATATAATAAATTAATGGATAAAGCAATACCTGATGTCCATCTCTTATAAAGCTCACAACTTTTTCGTAGCAAACCATATCCATGGTATCGGTCTCGTTCTTTTTCTTGCATCCAATAAAGCTAGTCGTTAACGGCACTGATCTATAGCGATTATCAAAAAAGAACAGACCTGTTCGTGTATTAACTTTTAAAAAGTTTGCAACATCTAAATATCCGGGCAAAGTTGCCGATAGAGCAACAATCCTTATCATGCTTTGACTACTGACTACTTGTCGTAACGTTCTTGCTACTAATGCCTCTATTACAGGTCCACGACTGCCATTAAGTAAATGAACTTCATCGATAATTAATAGTTTTACCAACCCTACTACCTCAGTATCGACTAAAACACATTAACCTCTGTTAGAGTTTAAACTGTTTAAAGGTTTAAAATTTGAAAATCTTACCAGCGCCTTTTCTAGTAATAACATCCCATTTCTCTGGTGTAGTAACTAGCATTTGCGTTTCTGCTATTTCTTTTTTAGTCAATTGCATATCCCCTGTACATTCTTTCACAGTGACACCAATTGGGGATAATTTTTTACTAAAATTTGACACCATTTCTGTAGCTAAAGCCTTCATCGGACATACATAAACAATCTACAAAAATTACCGATAAACAAATTTAACCTATATAATAAACATAGACCTTTTACCTTAAAATCATTTTTTTTAATGAGACTTCCTTCCATATGCGACCTAATTTGATGAACAATTGCCAAAAGAGCTATGTTCGTTTTACCAGCTCCCGTGGGAGCACACACCAAGACATTTTCATTAGAATGATACGCTACTGGAAAGACTTCGGATTGAATACGGTTAAACTCTTTTATATCCTTAAATACTAACTGGCCCGTCGCATCCAATGAGTTTACTTTTACTAATTCCATATCCTTAATATCACCTTTTTTGCCACCTGGTATTGTAAATTCTGCATAATCAGGTGTAATTTTTTTAATAGCATTCTCTGGTTGCATAATTGACATACCATCATATTTAGCTGTAATTAAATTTCAGCGTCAATAATCATCTAGGTGCATGATTAACCACTAGACTGAGTAAGCTACAGCCAAGGGTGGGAAATTTTGAGGATAGCTTTTCTTTGTTGCGGAGAAGTAAAAACACCAGTCATAATCTTCAGCAGTGAATAACAGTTATTCAGATCCTTAGACTGCAAGGATGGTATAAATATATTTGTTTTAAACCAGGATAATCTGTTATAAATGGTAAAGTATAAAAGAATATATTAAATTATCACTTGCTTTGATTATTTCTTTGTCAAAAACTTATGCTGGAATATGTGGATACGTCAGTCCAAAAAATATATAAAACCGACCATCCATCTTTGCTGCCGTGTGAAAATGGCAGCATTTTTTTAAGCATAGTGTAGAATGGCCAAAATTATAAATTTGCCGCTAGAGGCATCACGTAAAAGTTTCCACAATATTTCTTTTAAGGCGTCATGACTAGTTTTTAAAATCATCAAAGAATATATTTTGTCTCTTAAAACATTCCTTGGTTGCAAGTGGGACAACCAAATTACTACACATCTAAATTTGAAAACTCGTCCACAACAGTTAATGCATCACATAAGAATAAGCACTCTAATTTAAAAATTTAATATAGATTAGCCACTTACTTGTAACCATATGATTACGCAACTGGTCATGAACATGAGGAAATTCCTCTGGATCCAATGATCGCGGTGCTGATTTTTTGAAAATTGGTGTACTTTTAGCTGTCTCGTATTCCACTTCGGTTCTAAAAAATGCAAATCAGTTATTTTTATTCAACAATTCTACTAAAATGTACTGAACTGTCTAATTTCTGTGGTGGAATATTTCGATTTGTCCTTTTTTTCCATTTTCCTTAATTTTTTTGACAACAAATTTTCTTTTTCAGATTGTACAGTTACTTGGCCTGCAATCAATTCAGCTGGATTCTTTTTATTACTGCCTTTTACGTCATTATCTAAAATTAAATAAAATCAATATAAAATAGACGAAAAAAATATTTTCTATACCATAAACAGACGAGCTATAATCAATTTTTTTATTCCGATGCCTAATAATCTCTGTTAAAAAATCAAACGCTGCATATCCAAAAGATTCTAGAAAGTATTCTATAAGCTCATCATCACTTCTGCTGGAATTCAATTCGGTATGAATAATAGCCTTAAACTCTCTATAGTCATAACTAGGTATTACATCTTTATAAAAATCAAACATGGTTTCCAAAGGATAGGCGTAATCCTCATTTATAGCCTGCGTAGGCCTTTCTTTGGGTTTGACGTAAAGCAATGAAAAATCAGTTTTTTGGGATTTGTCTAAAGTTTTATCAATTTCTGGAAAATCCTCTTTTAGAGGGATATAAAGAAGGGGATCCATGGCTTTCTTTCCTTGACATGGATCATGTTCATTATTTGCTGGCGCAGACTTCGTCTCCTTTTTAAAAAAGTTATTTGATAGTCTTTGAGTTATGTTTTCTAAAGCCTAAAAAAAGAAATAACATACCTACCTACTAAAAATATATAAGGGGTGTCTCCAAACCTACTGGCCAAACCTTAGAAGGTGTTTGTACATTAGAAATGATAAGACTCTGTACCGTAACAAAATTTCAAAATTGGTCTTTTTTCCGAGATACAGAGATACAAGGTTCTGTGCAGCTACTAGTTTTCTGTAAACATCTCAAGAATGAGCTCAAATGGAGATTCCCAATTTGGTGTATATCATTGAATGGTATGAGCACCCAATATAAATAGGATTTTTATTCAACACAAAAAGCCAACGGTTGAGTTTCAGTAGATATATTTGTTGCCATTTTAATTAAAATGTTTAATGCTGTATTTTGGAAGCAATGCATTATATTAGTTACGAAAAGGAGCACCTTATTGTATTTTTTAGCGGCCAGGAAGTTTCAAGACTCCCTATATATTAAATATTTACTCTGACCTGTTTTATTTTTTCCAAGTGACTTTGAGGTAATCTAGAAAAAACTTCTTTGTTAACTTCTCCATTTTTAACATACTTTTTAACAACATTTATAAGAGCGCTATAAACAACATCTTCTAAAGGAATGTCATCTTTAATCCTAGCTACTACTTGTTTTTTAACTACGTCATGTAAGTATTTTAAATAAATTAATCCCTTTGCTGTATTTATATCATCAGCATATTTAAAAACATCTTGTAACCTCTCAAATTCACATCTAAAATTAAAAAAATAGGAATTACAAAAAAAATTATATACAAACAAATTTTTAAATTACTCGGCTATAGTATACTGAGGTAAAGACACATTTCTAAGCAGTTGTGCACCCTGGAAGTCTTTAAAAAAATTCGACGTGTCAATCATATCTCCGTCTAAGTAGTCAGCTGAAATAGTATGGAAAAATTAAAATCAAAGAATGCAATAAACAAGTAGTTAATGCTTACCAGCCACCATTATGTAGTTATTCAATGTTAAAAACCATTAATCATTGCGCTGATATGTAATAGTATTTTCCATATTTTACATGTAAAAGAAATTGTGATCAGAATGAGGTTATAAAATTTTGAAGTGTAGACTGTAGAAATGACAGATTTGACATTTGAAAATTTGACAGACTGGTGTCTCATTAGGACATTTTAATAGAGCAACCGCTGCAACCGGTTTACGACACTAAACCACAGGACATAAAGGTATACTAAACTGACTGTGAAATGTCTCGGTGCCTCGGTGTGATCTAAAAGTTGCTGCTTGCCTTCAATTAAGGCCAATGAAATTTATATATTGGTTTCCTCTAGGAGCAAACTTTAGAAGGCAATCTGATGTATTGAAGAAATAAGAATCCCAGTGTAAATTAGTTCACTAGAGGCGGTAATTTTAGTTTATATAACCTAAATGTAGAATAAAATGAGATATGTATGAAATAAATACATTTCGATGTTTAAAATTAAGTAAAACAATTTTAAAGAGACGCAAGTGGCAAGCTGGCAGCGAGCAATAGATGCCGCTTCCGCAGCATCGGCTATTGGGACCCTATCAATGGGGTTAAAATTGTCGCACTTTGGTAATACCTCCAACCTGATCTACATACGAATGTGATAATTATTTTAACCACATCGATATTGTGGAAGCGCGCCATTATTAGCCCTATTACTACAATCATAGATTAAATAAGTATAAGATATACCATCCTATTGTTAGAATGCAAATGGATATTATACGGAACTTGTGCATTCGATTAGTAGAGTGCATCTTAAAGCTGTGCTTAAAGTGAATTATTCTATGTACATTTAGCTAAAGATTTGTTAGAGCTTTGAGCGTTTTTGCCATTATGTTTTAAACATGGTTCTTCAACAAATGATATCAATAGTCAGAAAAGATTACATTTTTGGGAGTTTCGGGTGCGCCATCTACTTTTCGAATGCACAAGGCCCGTATAATATCTATTTGCATTCTAACAATGAGACGGTATATCTTATACTTATTTAATCTATGGTATCATTATTGTTTATAAAGTATAATATAAACAATGGTAATATGTTTATTAAGTAGAATAAAAAGTAAAGAATGATTAATTGATGATATGGCTACAATATGAAATATGAAATATGAATGCTTATGTAGTATAATATTATGTCGAAAATGGTCAAAATATTATATTTCAATTAATATAATTTAAAACTGCCGCGTCTGTAGCGACTACGTAACCGTACTTCCTGTCAAGTGTGCTTCTCCCACCATGTAACTACGCAACTCTTTATTGATTTGCGGTTTTCGGCAGCAAAAAATCGCTCATTTCCTTCTTGGCTGTCGTGACGTTCAGTGTAGGGTCTTGTTCTTGTTGATTATAGAAGAAACCGAATTCCAAAATGGGTGATAGTAAGTGTTGAATTTTATCACTAAAGTAGTTCAGAATTCGTTATTATGTTTTGAATTATAACAGAAAATTCTGTTTTTTTATATTTTTGGAAAACGTTAATTGTCACTTATCAGTGCCACGTAATATTTGATTTGTAGTAAGCCAGGGCGTCGCATTGAGTTTCTATTTTTAACTTTTATTTAGGTAATTAAATAAAATATTTTTAAAAAGGTTATGGTTTAGGAGGATCAGGAGGATACGGGGATTATTCTCAACCTCCCCCATCGACGGCATACCCAAATTCCTACGGAGGCCAATCCGGCGGAGGTGGAGGTTACCAATCTGGCGGTGGAGGCCAAAGTGGAGGAGGCGGCGGATCTTGGGGTCAAAATAGAGGCCAGTCAGGCGGATATGGAGGTGGTGGACAAGGTAAGCTTTTATCAAATTATTTCATTAAAAAATGAGGAGGTAAAACCGTTGCGGAAAATGGCGACGTCGGGCGTCCTCGCCGCGTGTGGAATGGCGTCTCCTCAAAAGTTCAAGCATGGTTTCCGTATTCTTTATTTTAATCTGTTGTCTCATTCAGTGGAATCGTGTTTTACTTCGATATTAAATTGCTTGCCCCAATTTTTTTTTTACCAATTGGCATTTTTCTCTATAAGGATCCGAGTAGGGATCTGCTGTGACAATTCGCCCAATTCGGAAACCGCCAATTGGCTTGTTAAACTAAAAAATTCTTTAAATTCAACTTTCTATAAACGAATTTGTTTCATTTATTGATTTTTTTCCACTGTAGTATTTGCTTCATATTGCTGGTATATGTTTACTTTTTTTTATTAAAAAAATTTAGTAGGGATTAAAAAACCCCGCCCTAAGCAGCTGAATCTGTGAGATATATTACGATTATTACAATCATTCTAAACTTGCATCACATGTGTACGGGTTAATTCTGTGTAGTGCAAGATCACAGGTCTGGTCTTATACCATCAAATTATTCTGTAAAGTGCATCGTCTTGAGAACTGCGCATCTGATTTGAAAATTTGATATTCATATACCGTCCTTCGAAAAACTTTGCGATAACTTGTTAGAATTAGGAACTTTTTTCTCGAATTCAAATACTCCCGCCACTGCTATGTGCAGTAATTTGTGACATAGGCATGGATATAGACAAATTCAGTTGTTCATATACCTCCTACTATGTCGCATATTAAACCAGAGAATGATAGTCCCTTTATTTAATTGATAAATGAGGGGGTAGAACTTCTCCAGAACATAGTTTTTTTTATAAAAATTAGTAACTTTTTGTTTTATACTTAATTACTTAATCATTCTTTAATGTTTCAGGAGGTGGTGGTGGCTACCAAGGTGGTGGCAGTGGATATAGCTCCGGAGGTAGTGGAGGAGGAGGAGGCTACGGTAATGGTAGCGGCGGAGGATATGGCGGTGGATCCGGTGGTGGCTATGGTTCTGGAGGCGGTGGCTATGGAGGTAAATATGTCGATTTGATTATTTTCCATGTTTCTGACAACAAATGAAATTTCCGCGATTTTGATCACATGATTAATATCGACCAATAGTGTTATACTAAGAATAATTTACTCCCTCAAATAAAAATAAAGTCGCTGATATCACTAGTCTGGTATCTTAATTGTTTTAAGTATGTATAATTTTATTAATAAAATTTGGTTTGCAATATTGCTACTGATAAGCATATATTTATAAATTTCTTCGTTTTTCTATAGGTGGCCGAGACCGCGGTAGTGGTGGCGGTGGCAGAGACTTAGACCGTAGAGATAGTTTTGGGTAAGTTTAAATATGCATAATTATTTTTAAAATCAGTGGTGTGAGAGTAAACCAAAAAAAAAAAAGAAAAAGATAAAAATGATTGATTTCATATTTCATCAAACCAAGTACCTGCATGGGTACTTGAATGAATGTTAGCAATATCTGGTATTTTTGTATTTTGAAAAAAAGGTATGATCAGGAGGTGTGTATTATTTCCTTAACACTTGCAAAGTGTTACTTGTTACTTATGTTTATTATTCACATAATAATTTTAATTGATGGTTAAATTTTCAGAGATGAACTGTTTTTTAATCATTTCCTTTTTTGACATGACTAAACACGATTTATTAGGTAACAGTAAAAAGAAATGAGATAGAAAAGGTACCATTTATCTGTAGAAGGTTTTTTTAAAGGATGTTCGTTTAAGAAACCCTACCTTACCTTGATACGTTTTATGGTAGTATATCTTGGTGACAGAGTATTTTCGTTAAGTGGACGTCGAATTGGTTTCCATAATTTTACTTGTCCAAATTACAAGCACTCGAAACTTACAATTGCGCATATTCGAATAAACCAGTCAAGAAAATCTTAGCTAAACTGAATAAAAACGTCAACCAAAATAAGGTAACATTCTGTCGCCTCAAATATGAGTCTTCTTAGTGGCTATTTTACCAAACCGAGAAGTGAAGCAGTTATTGAAACGCTTAAAAAATTTGAGAGGGCGGCAGTAAAAGCAAAGATTACTTAATATGCTTCTTAGGTCTTGATTTATTTTGAGCGTTGCCTGTAAATATTTGTTGTAAAAAGGTTGGTAATTGATAAATTATATTTTAATAGCGTCTTCCATTACGCTCTCAGAGAGAAAATTAATATTGCGTAGTGTTTCCCGAGTAGGAGCACACATGAATACAATTCGAAATTATGAAATATGCAAGTCAAATACTCCTACTCTTGTCATCGGTTTTCAGTAATTTATCTTAATATACATTTATTAACGTGTAACAGACCTCGTTTTGGCATGGAAAATAATTTATTAACTGTTGACGGAAATTTACAAAGTTTACATGTTTGCCATTTGTAGAATTCTTAAAATTGCACTTAAACTGCCGCTTAACACGTTGACTGCCGTCTCGGTCTATATGACCGAGAAATTTTTGTCTTTTTGGTCTATATGACCAAGACATATTTGCACGATTTTCTTCGCAGGTGTGACCAATATTTGAAAATTTCTTCTGTGGTACTTCATTACTCGTGGATATCTATTTCTGTGCATCATGAATCATGGCTCAAACAATGAAAATTTTGACCCTACATGGAATATGCCCCCGGCGAAAACGAAAAAATACAATAAAAGACGCTCTGGCAGTGATCATGTTAATAGTCGATACGATTTTTGTTAAGGTTTTTTTTTTTTTTCATTTTTCATCTACACAGATTTTTTATTTTCTGAAAAATCATTTTGTTAATTTTGGGCCTCATAATCATTTGCGTATTTTAAAACAAGAATCCGAATTAAAAATGAAAAGTTATATACCTTAATTATTTCTAAAATGACAACTACACACGAAGCAGGTCTACTTTAACCACAATTTTAACCTAAATTTAGTGTAATAATGGAACAACTATAAAGAAATGGAAGACGCTATAAAACATTAAATATAAGGATTGTGAGGTTATGGTATAGGAATCCCTACGAGATTTTAAACCTTTACCATTGAGTTGCCTAAATATTCTGATGCAATCACTTTAACTCTTCAGAATAGTTGTAATCAATGACTGATGTACAAACCACATTTTCGTAGGTTCGTCAGGTTTGGTAACTCTAGCATAGGTGTGCTCGTTTCTAAAATAAACATGTAATAGTACTACGAAAGGTATGTAAGCGGTGATACATATTGAAAAAGCTTTTCATGATTCTAAATAATGTAGGGCATATTAGGTAATTATTGTTTTCAAATAGACGAACTTTAAATATAGTGTACATAGTAATGCTTAACGAATATAGTTACCCTAAATAATTTAGACATGCTAAAAGTTAAGTACCTACCCCAAAATCTTGGTGATAGCAATCAACCACCTACATTACTTCTGTCATTCTCAAAGTAAACGAGTATACCTGGTAAAAGTTTTAATTTTTGATTCTGATTTTAACCCGATATTAATAAATTAACTCCTAAAATCTCAATATCGGCACCTAAGTTTTCAGTATGTATTAAATTAATTTGCTCGTTAATTTAAATAGTAAAGAGTAAATATTAGACGATTACCATTTCAACGTTAATTTTATTTTGATTCATTTGAAAGGTAAATTACATGATTTGAAACGAATATAAAGGTAAACGTGGTGTGATTTCAAAAATATTGTTGTAAGTCGACAAAATGAATACAATGATTTTATTCGTTAAACTAAAAAAGGTACATAGGTGTGTAACGATATCTATCTCTGCATCTAATGTAATAGGGTATCATTACATTACTGATGCTTATGGTTTATTCGAAAGGTTTACATTGTTAGTTAAAAATTAAAACGTACTGTAAATAAAGGTTCTTGACATTCAAAAGGTTAAAATTACTACAACTGCCTACCAACTTACTTGACGACAAGACTTGACTCACACAGGTGAACAGATATCCCAGGAGAAGAGACGTTTTTGATAAAGTGTTTCGAAACTGCCAACGTGTTTGGTTCGCAGCGTTTTTCACCCCTCATTCTGAACAACTACTGATGATGAATTTACTTCTGTTTTAGAGGCGGCAACAGGGGTGGTGGTTATAATAAAGGTAAAAGCACCAAGTCTGATCGATCTTGGTGCATTTTTGTACTCTTATTATTGGTATTTGTTTTTGTTTGAAAGAGCTGCATTCTGTTATGAGTAGGTGTATAAAACCTAGGGATCAAGTAACACAAATAACCTTAAATTTAATTTGTTTTTATTATATTAAGTTTCTGACTTTTGAAACTAGTCTTGTTTAGCACAAAAAAAAATTCATTGTTGAGAATGAGTAGATACCCGTTAAAGTTCCACTTTCGAGAACATCCTGAATATTTTAAAGGTTTTTTTGAAACTGAAAAATAAAGATCAGCAAGACGACAGATGGCGTACTGTGTTTAAAAAATGAGCTGGTTTGTTGTACTTAATGTTTTATCATATTTATTGATACTACAAGAAATTGAAAATTAGTTGGAAATGACTTATTTTTAAGGTTAATTGTGAAACATGAAAACATGTCTATTCCCTATATACCCCTTTCTAAAAATAAAAAATCTCTTAAATATCGGTTATTACCTTATAAATATGTAAAGGTACTTACGACCTACTTTATAATTATAAGATTTTGGATATTGAAGCGATTTTATAAATTGGCTTCTGGAGGATTCTACTGCAAGTGAGTTTCACACTTTCGTAAATTGGTTTTGGTAAAATTTTGATTATTTGGGTCTTGCTTTTTTGTTATGTATTTATTCTACTAGTAATTTAGTTCCGCGTCGTTAAGCAAGAACTAAATAATTGAAATTAAGTGCTTTTATTTGTTACTGTTACAGCTCTTTCTTACATAATTTTTCGATTAGGGTACATACATTTTTACAACAGTGTAGTATTGTTGGAAATATACATTATTTAGGTATTTAATTAGTCTGGGAGGTTTAGAAAAGTGTTTTAGGTTAAGTAAAAGTATTGACAAATCTAGGTTAAAAAAAGTTTACAATAAGGTAATTCGTATATTTTCAACAGAACTAATATATCTTATAAGTGAAAGATCACATTTAAAAGAGGTTCCTTTCTTATTCAAAAGTTCAAAATTGAAAAAACACTATAAACACTTTCACAGCTGAAAGCGCACATGTGCGTCAAGTTGTTTCGGCATTGTTGTGCTTCCTTTATGCATCAAGTTCCCTAAGATTTATATAAATATCTTCAACTTAGGTATGTGTATGAAATTTTGCCCACATATAGTTTTAAGCATTAGCAAAATCTATTTGAATATTGAAGTAGAGATGATGTATGAAAAACGCATTGTTTTGATCTTGTTTCTAATTAAAATATACGCACAAGGGTACTTTCTCCATAGCTTTAACCCGTTGAAAAAAAAAATGGCTGACGCCGTTAAACCAAAACTTGCTAATCTGGGCTAAAATGGCCTTTATTGAAATGAGTGACAAAAAAATGTCTCAAAATATTACTTCACACCCCAGCAGTACTATATGATACCCCCATAGTGAAAGTGTTAGAGTCGTTAGTGGTATCCGACGCATAGGTAGACTTGTGATATTGTATCATAGCAAACCACTACCAATCAAATTAATGCAATCTAGAATTAGAAAAAATTTAAACTATATAAATTTTATAGTTGTAATATTGAGTAATATTGTGGTCAACTTGAATGTTTGCGTAAAAATTCCTTATCTCCTATGCACTTATGTTATTTGCTAATCATTAAACAATAACAGTGAGCAATTGATAATTCAATCGAATATTACGAGAAAGTTTTCCTTGTAAATTATAATGTCTGATAATTTGCTTTATGGAACAGATCAAAAGCAAAGGTTAAATGTTATGTTCATATCACAAATCTAGCTTAGCTATTTAATTGACTTCTGACTAAAACCCACTTTAGTTAAGACGTTCAAACTTAAATGGGGAATGTCATCACGTTTCTTCGGTATTCCAAGTTATAGATAATCTTTAAAAACTTGTAATATATTAGTCTCTCGTGGAGGTTTCATCATGCCGGTAGTTAAAATAAAAATATAACGTTACCAAACTATTTTGCCATTTACACCATCTAATGCCTAATAACAGCCAAATTGAGAATTAATGTTTCAAAAGGCAAGTGAAGAGGTCCTTTAGTTCTATTTTAATTAATACTATAAAAATTGTATATTGATATTTATTTTTTATTTTTAATCTAAAATATCATTATAAGGTAATAAAAATATGTAGTATATTACAGGTTGATTATTTTTGAGTCGATTAGTATATTTTATGTAAAATGAAGGTGTTGGTTTTATAGCTTTTATGATTTATCTGGCAGTAATAGAAAATTATAAATGTTAATTCAAGAATATTCACGAAAAAACAATTTTAGGAAAGACTGCATTAATCTTATATTTGAAGATTATTTTTACTAAAAACTGAATTACTGCGAACATTGTCTTAATATTGCCGTAGGTTGAATAGTCCTAGATACCAACAAATACTAGATGTATTTACATAACAAATTGATATAGCATATTGTTTAATATATAAACATTTATCGGCTTGGCTTTAAGATCAAATAAATCTATAAATTAATTCCAGCCAGGGATGGGTCCAACTTTTTAAATTAAGAACATTCTTTCTGTAAAAATCTGATACGTTAGAATGATGTGAGTACAATGGGGTGCAAACAGTAATTTAATGCTGTGTAAAGGGATTGATTATGCTTTTTACAGGAAGGTTCATTTGACGTAAGTTGTTTGATTAAAACAAAATCTCCAAAGGGTGCCGAAATGTTCAGTTAGTGACTAAGTACACCTAGAACCTGAAACACAAATAAAAATGTGGTAATATCTTGGAACGATATACAAATAACTCCGTGTTATAACTTGAGACCTAGTGAACGGTCTTGTCCAGATTCAAGGGTTCCGTACACTAGACAATGACAAGATTCAAGTAGCAACCGGATTTTACTTAATTTTACGATTTTATCCATCTGGTACTTAGGTGTAGAAATGAGTATGGCAAAGTAAAATAGATTAACAAAACGAATCTTGTATACTATATAGTAATAGTGTTACGACGATGATATAGAAAAAAAATAATATCGTATTTGATTTTAATACCAATTAGGCATGTTCTATGCTAAAAATTTCTTTATTCCGGTAGTAAACTAGTGAATAAACCGTAATTTTCCGACTAGGATACAAAGTACAAAACTGTCCTCAAAAGTCTTTTATTGAGGTGTTTACAATAATAATTGTGATACCCAAAAATTTGTTAGATTATAATCCTAAAGTTTAATTAGTTGTTAATAGTTTGCTTTAAAAAAATATATATTGCTAATATATAAATTAAATTACAGGAGATGGTAACCTAGTAATCCAAGTCGATACAATTTTTGTATCTGGAATGAATCCTGATTTAAGTGAAGATGACATCGCCCAGCATTTTGGTGCAATTGGAATTATCAAGGTAAGTTTACGCAAGGTATATCGTAATTAGGCGGACAGCACTCTGGTCTTGGATTTTCATTTGTTCAAGAACAACTTTGTAGTTTCGCTAAATAGATACAGAACTCTATTCCTTGTTTGGTAATTAATAGCAAACAAGTTTATTCATTCTGTAACAGTTACTCATCATAAAAATTGAAATAATCTCGAGGATTAATGGGACAGCAAACAATCGAATATGACATTACAAAGAAATTAACTAGTTCTATGAAAAAGCCTCTTGCAATTTTCTCATATTTCGGCTTAAAATTTTTATCAAAAACTCTCGTTAAAATTTCTAATCACAACATACATATTTTTCTTCTGTACCACTTCCGATAGTTAAATAGAGATAACATAAATATCTATTTTAAATTTATTGGGTGAACATTATTATTTAATTGTAGATGGATAAGAGAACACAGAAGCGTAAAATATGGTTGTATAAAGACAAAACTACAGGATTGTCTAAAGGTGAGGCTACAGTCACCTACGATGATGCTGATGCAGCTCAATCAGCCATCTCTTGGTTTGATGGTAAAGATTTCCGTGGCTCCACTATTAAAGTCCAACTTGCCACAAAGAAAGATAACTGGAGCCAAGGAGGTGGAGGACGAGGAGGCCCCAGAGGTGGCAGCGGCGGCGGCGGCGGAGGAGGTGGTGGCGGAGGCCGCGGCGGCGGTGGAGGTTTTGGAGCGCCAAGAGGTAGAGATGGAGGTATGATTGACTTTTAATATAAAAAGTGTGAAAAATTGTAGAACCCTCTTATTCAATTTTTAGGACATGGGGGTGGCGGAGGCGGTGGTGGCGGCGGAAGAGACAGAGAAGCCCGTGATGGAGACTGGAAATGCCCCAACCCCGATTGTGGGAACACAAACTTTGCATGGAGAAGTCAATGTAATAGGTGCAATGAAGACAAACCAGAAGGTGCTGGAGGTGGTGGCGATGACAGGCGAGGTGGAGGAGGACGTGGTGGAGACCGCGACGGTGGAAGAGACAGACGTGGCGGCGGCGGCGGCTTTAGAGGTGGTGATAGAGGAGGCCGTGGTGGTGGCGGTGGATTTGGAGGTCGCGGTGGTGGCAGAGGTTTTGGAGGTGGCCGAGGAGGTGGTGGTGGAAGGTAGGTAATACTTATTTCCATTTCGCAATTTTTTCTGAAACAAGACAATACGTTGGAAAAAATGAGAATATAGAATATTTTTCGTAGTTTGTTCCAACATTTTCCATGTTCTCTTAAATTATCTGTTTTTTCTCCCAAACGTGTAAAACTCAATTTTTTTAATGTATAAATTTCCCCATCCGCTCTCGGAGGAACTTATTCATAGTTTCTTTTGATTTCATGATGTGGGAGATATTATATTCCCTATTAAAACACACCGTTCATTAAGATAACCATTTTGTATTGGTGTATCCTGTCTGGGGAAACAAATTTACTGCCTATAAAAACTGATATTTTTTATTCAAAAGTTAAAATTGTTTACTATATAATTACCTCCTTTGGTTTTCAGAGGCGGCGGCGGTGGTCGTGATGGGGGCAGAGATGGCGGTGGTAGACCGAGACCATACTAGTATTAAGCACAAATGCATTTTAGATTTTATTGAATAACTGTGTATCATTTTTGTATAAGAATTATTATATGAACGTATTTTTTTTGTACCTTGTACTTTAAGTATCCTTTCATTAAATGTTGACTTTTGTTCAACTACAAAGATATTTAATATTACGAATAAAAGTGTAAATTTTTTTAAGTTACTTATTTTGTTTTGTTTTTCCTTGTGAAAAAATAAACCAAATATATACTTGTAGTGCAAGTAGTTCACTACAGAAATTCCCAATTAGGCTCAAATTGTGATTTGGTTTGTGTTCGTTATTCCATTTAAAAACTTTGGAAGGTGTGTAAAAATATATTTCAAGTAAAAGTATTTAATCGTTGAGTAACGGGGTTACTCCAAAGGTTTTGTTTCCTTAGAATATTTTATTAAAAAAGTAATATCGCCAGTTGGTAGCGCCCTATGAAAAATATAAACCAACCAAATTTCTTTAATACATTTTTAATCAAAGATATTTAAAAAATTCAACGAAAAGTTTTCAACACCTATTAAAAAATTATTGGTTTTATAGCAACATCCTGAGACATCGATACTATTTTTTCGTGTTTTATTCACATACTAATTTTTTAAATTCCAACAAATATCAAATACTAGAGTAGGGAGGAAAAATGAAATATACAATATCGCTCTCTGATAATGATCTCCCACGTTTGATATGTTTTCGATAGCATCAGCATCTTTCCATGTGTTTGTATGTTTGTCATTTCTCATTATTGGAATGGTCGATTTTATGTCCATAAAACTACAAACTACAATGATACACAGAAAAAGTTTTCGTTATCGTGCCAGAGTTGATAATAAATAGACTGATCATGAACCTCTTGATCAATATAATTCCCCGTGTTTGACAGAATAACGTTTGCTTGTTTCCTTTTACGTTCTGCGATTTTTATGTTTCACCTTCTAAAGTACTGGGGCAAATACAAATTTAGAAATAATAATCATCAGGGGTGGACTGCTTTTAAAGTGAAAGTGACGTTTATTTATTTGGTTTTGTATTTTTTTGATCAGCGATAAATATTAACTCTAATTGTCACTAAATATAAATATAATTAAATATATAAAGGTCGTTTTTGGTTACGCTTATAATAATTCTAAAGGTGCATTAATAATTTATCTATATGACGCACACAATTAGTCGAGTGATTAGTAGGTATGTGTATATTTAAAAGTCCGTAATTTATGCAAATATGTCTTATTTCAATACAATATATATTGCTTTTTGCCATGTGTTGCAAAAAACCATAAATATTATGCGTCGACCAAATTTTTTGGTATTTGATCATAATCTAACGTTAGTCGTTTTCTAGCTTTAGTTTTATTTTTTGCAAGCGCTAAAAAATTGCACTTGTGTATGTGTGCTTTAAAATTTTAATTACTTCGTCATGTCATATGTTTTCATTGAAGCATTATGTCACAAATTTATATTTGTGTTATGTACCTACACAAAGAATAACTAGGTATAATAATATACAAAATATTCAAATTATTTTCGCCTCGGCTCTACATCTATTTAGACTCCGTACACTTGTTTGCAGGCGCCTATTATCACGCCATTTACACATTTTTAAATTAATGTTTTGGACACTGCAATCATTAATTTTGGACACCGTATACATAATGACGATTTTTATTTTACATAACGACCTTTGATTGGTTAGTGCTCTATTAAGCACCCCGCTTGTTTCCATCACAGGCCCAACTGCATGTACACTGCTCCACCTAGAAAATGCAACACGCTAACACATACAATGTCACTAAATTTAGGTTTTATATCCCGAAATACAAGATCGATTTCGTGTTTCTTTACTTAATAGGCGGATTAAAATTTTACTCTATTACTATTAAATTATATTGTTATAGTATTTTATAATACGTAACATATTCAGTTTGGAGTTATACTTAATTGTGTTAATGCGTGGTTTGAAGTATAAACAATACATAAAATAACCACATCAGTGAAATGTATAAGTTAACATAATTAATTAGAAAATTTTTGAACTAATTCTGTTAAAAAAAGTATGACCTAACGTGGAAAAAATATTTAGGTACCTACCGTATTGCGTTTTGGTTTTTACAATTTTTACATCTACAGATTTACACCATTTAAAATTTACTACAAGCAATTATAATAAATAAATAAATAAATACACCACATGTAATTACGACCCCCTTTATCCCAGAGAAGGCTGAGCCTTGTGCGGGAGGGGGCTACACATTTAAAGACAAGGGACACACATCCAATATCCGTGTATAATGGAAAAATCCCTCTCACAGTATTTTCCATTGCCACGACCGGGATTCGAACCCGGGACTTTTGGGTGAGAGGCAGGTACTCTACCATCTCGACCATCAGTCATATCAATTATACGTACTCGTACAAACTGAACGGGTCAACTAACTAACAGATTCATTATTGTACCAAATGAATAAAGTATGACAGATATGGCAATGTATAGTTTGAATAGAGCTACTTGGAACGGGGACAAGCAGTTTAGACGAAATGCCGTTTTGTTTTTCATGAATTAATGCAATAATGCTTTTTATAGCATTGTCTATATATAGCCAATGGTTATAGTGAAAGTGAAAGTTCGTAATTGGTTATACACAGATATTCACTGAATTTTTTCACTACATTATAAAGGATGTTCTATTTAAAATCGGCGAGTTATTGGACTTTGAATTGAACCTCTTTGGTCGGGTCTTTTTTTGACGCCCTGTATAACTTTCAACAAATTTCGTATATATTGCCAGATATTTAAATACATTTTAGTATTAAATACGTATCTAAAATTTGAGCCCAAAGGAGATAGAACCGATTAAGTTCAAGTAAAGCCCGTCTTTTTTCTTCGCAAGGTCAAATTTTTAGGGGAAAAGTTGCATTTCTGAAAGTCCCCAACTACAATTATGTTGGCACGGGCGTTTTTTGGTTACCTTTTTGCCACGATACATAAATTTAACCTTTTTGCGCACTAAATCTAATGTCAAAATGTCAATGCGTTTATATTATATATTTTTAAAATTATTATATTTCTAAATTAAAAACATTAGTCCGGAAGGTTAAATGTTCTTGCACAATACGTAGGTACCTCAATAATTTTTATTGAATTTGTCCGTGAAAATAAAATTTTAAATTCCAACCTACAAATTTTTCAGGCCTTCCAACAGTAAATACCGAAATTTCCTAGGGTTTAAGTAACACTTCTACCAACTTTGTAACACTTTGACAGGTACACGTATAGAAAAAAAAACGACTTTCCCAGAATTTTTTTAAAAAGTCGAAATATCTCGAAAACTATTAAGTTTAAGATAGGGGTATGCTTATAATAATACATTTTATAGTTAACTGGGTATAAATATATCGTGACTAAAAATACTTTGTTTTAATTAATTTAAATGTTTTTATCCATAGGAAATTCTCTATTCGCGTTATTTTTTTGAATAAATTATTTAATTATTTCAATAATTTGAAAAAAATACCATATATGCGTTTCTGGCTTATCCATGGTAAATATACATGTCTACAATCTACATGTCTACAATCTACATATACACGTAGTAACGACATTTATTGTTAAATAAATAGGTGTAATTATTACTTATTTTCGTCATTCTTACTATAAATACACGTCGAGTGCGGGAGCCGTTTAGGGCTCACCCCCCTGAAAAATATATCAATAATATCACATATTGTTATATGTTTTCATTCTGTATTGCGCTGTACCCTGTACCATAACGATAACGTGTGTACGTTGCAAATTAAAAACAGTTTTTTAGTTATATTTTCTGTAAAAAATAACTTTTAATATGCACATATATAAAAGTTTTTTAACACCTTGCGAAATATTTGCCTGTTTCGCTGTTTCATATAATTTTTTTACAATTCATAAAAGTCATACTGCAAACTGTTACCATATTGTTCACTTGTAACAGTTGTAACCTATGTGAGTACAACAAATGACAAGGAAAAATATAGCCATGTAATTTTATGGTTTTTGTCTTTCCTATAGTAGGTATACATATGCGGTACATTATTGTGGTACCTATAGGAAAGACAAAAACCAAATTACAAATTCAAAATTTTCAGCTTTTTTGTGCCCCCCTGAAATTTACAAAACCCGGCGCCAATGTGTACTGTGTACCTATATTATTTATGTGTATTACCTACGGTAAGTACAAGGCCAATATTGATTGTAGGTACTGAAAATGTATATTCTATGTATAAGTACGTGGTGTGTTTGTTTAAAGGTGGAATTTTGAATATGCGCCTTATATATAATAATTATACAGGACAGGGTTCCCCATATTAAACTACCCATTTTATTATTCGAATAAAATCCTTTTAAGTCGAGTAAAAAAATCTTTTATTACACTAATGTACAGCTAATTGTATGGGATTTACTTAGTACTCAAGATTTGTTCAACTTTTAAAAATCATGTCTTCTATATAAATGCCCTCCATCAACTTGAACTTTCAATTCTGAATGCAAAATTGTTCATCACCCGGCGAAGAAAATCTCCAACTATCCCTGTAATTTATTCTCGAATGCGGTCTTTCAAGTCCTCAATTGTTGCAGGGCGCCTTGCAAAGACCTCTCCCTTCAAATACCCCCACAGAAAAAAATCGGGTGCCGTTATGTAGGGAGACCTAGGGGATTCTGCGAGAATTTTTTAACGACCGTATAATTTCTCAATTTGAAAATTTGCCTTGCCCCCCTAGGTCTCCCGACATAACACGGCACCCGAGTAATAAATCCCATACAATTAGCTGTACATTAGTGTAATAAAAGATTTTTTTACTCGGCTTAAAAGGATTTTATTCGAATAATAAAATGGGTAGTTTAATATGGGGAACCCTGTATATCATTTTATTTTGTAAATAATCCGAAATTCGGGGATGATAAAATGGTACATAGGCCATATCGAATAAAATTTTAATATAATATGTTTGAAATGACCGCAAAATTGTAAAAGGCAGTATAGTGAGTATGGTATCTTAATTGGATGAGATTTATTTGGGGGACGGTTAACTATTAGTATCTACTGCTTTGGCAAATAATTGGCAATAATTGCTAACATTATTTTTTGTTTTTGTGTACAAAGTTACACACAAAAATTTGGCATCATGCACTTCTTTCGTTTTTTAGCTACAAAAATATTTGAACAAAAGGATTTTTTTTGGTGACCTTTATTTGGCCTCTCTATTTCTATAGTCGCGAATTATTCTTATAGATTTATTTAACTTTCCTTATTTTATATATTTTTAAGTGAATTAATTTCCAAACCATAATTAGCATGAAAATCATGAAATAATTTCTTTTGTATAAGACAAAAAATATGACCAAAGAATAATTTCCCTTTCCAAGTTTTCTCTTTTCAATTCATTTAGATAATAGGGGAAATAATAGCGGAAATAGGCCGACGTTAAATAAGAAAAAAAAATAATAATAATAATAATAATAAAACTGTAAACATTTCATATTTAGGAAAATGATTAACAATTACAATATTCTCATATTCTGTATTCTCTATGATATATTACTGTATTGTCTTTCCTACACAAAAGAAACAATTATTATTATAATTATCATGACTTTTTTCAATACAAAATTTCAATTGATTAAAACTTTTTTGCAGCGATGTTAGTGTTACCAGTATAGCATATTGCTTTACTTGAATAAATTGTTTCCTTCCAAATACGATCATTGAAATGGTATTTAATTTAAATATAAAAAAATAATGACCCCGGTATAAATTTTTATTATTTCGTAAGATAATATATTTAATAATTTAAGCTTTCATTACAAATCAAACAATAAAGACAATACGTTATCGTAAGATTGTCAGTATCAGGTACATGAGTAAACGAGAATTAATATAAACAATATACGTAAAATAATTAAATAAAATGACGTAACTTTTAATTAAAGAGAACTAAAGTTTACAAATAATAAGTATTTATGTAATAAATCCTCCAATAAAATATTTTTACAATTAAATTTCCAAGTCTATCTATAGAACAACACCGCTATCAGTTATAATAATTCAAGTATATATGTTTTAATAACTGATGAAAACAAATTACTTTTAAGAACAAAAAAACTTACAAAACATATAGCATATTTTTTGCTCAGTAACCATCTGCTTATTGGTTTAGAATCTTATTAAATAAATATTAGTAATATGTTACAAATAAGATTTTGTACAAAATAATATTTTATTCAAATTTCTTAAATTACATCTTCCTTAAAACTACAGATATACATATAAAATAATAAAAATAACGAAAAAATTTTAACCAACATTTATTATAAGTAATGCGTATATTAAATAAATAAGTCTTCACTAAGAATCACACGCACCAGAAGTCCTTTCTTCGTTTAGTCTGTTTCAGTCCCTGCGTTTCTTCCTCGAGTCCTGTTCCTGGAAATAACACAAGATTAAGTACAAAATATTCACTTATTCTGATACATAGAGATAATTCATTGCATGTTTTAACAACGGAATTTGCAGGAGTTCCAAAATTTTAAAACAAAAAACTATACTCTTAATAGGGAATAAAGGATATGGAAGGGGATAATATACCTATCGTCATTTACCTTCTGGGTCAATATGATAAGTAGTCTCTTGAAGATTCCAATGAAATCAATGAACAAGTCCAAAGAGTGAGTTACGAAGTCTTTGCTTCCCATTCTACGTTTCTCAATAATGACTTGCGTATCGTATAAAACAAAACCACACATGGCCAGAAGTCCAACATACAGCTGAGTTTGGTAAATCCATACAGATCCAAGGAAGATATTGGCCAAGGAAAGAACCATTAAGGTTGATATTAAAGTCATTAGAGTACCACCAAGGTATAACCATTTTCCCCTTTCTGACAATAATGCACATATTGAGAAACAAACAAACACTGCTGTTGTTGCAATAAAGGCTGTTACGATTATACTTGGATCAACCATGATCACATTCTCTAGAAGTGGACCCATGCCAACACCTGTGAGGAAAGTAAAGCCAAGGAGGTATCCAACTCTTAAAGTCATTCCTTTACCATTATTATCTGGTGTACCCATAAGTAGCAAGAAAAATACCAAAGCTCCTATTGCAGAGATAAATCCAGCTTGCAGAATGTCCGTAAATATGTGAACAGAAGCCCCAATGGCAGCGGCCATTGTGGACATTGCGAGGCAGGCATAAACATTTTTTAGATGTTGCCTGACAGGTTCCTCCCTGAAAGAAGAAATAGAGAATACGTAAATAAAGTCATTCTAGCAATTTAAGAGCTACTTACAGCTTACTATCAAAAGAATTTAGAAATGTCTGTACAGACGGTGCTGCCATAATTATTTAACTTTGATTTTCAACTTTTTAGATAACAAAACACTTTAATATTGCCTCAGATTGCTTTACTTGCAAATGTATGCACTTTGCACTTTCACTTTACAATTAATGTTTCCCTTTCGCGTTTCACTTCTGACTAACAATAATTTGCGATTTACGTCTTTTGATTATCAGATAAATTACACCAAACAAAATACAACACGTCACTATATAAAGTTGATTCCAGAATTCTCTAGTAAGCTATGTACTTATCGTGGATTGGTTGAATACAATCACCTGATACGACGATACGATACGTGTTTGTACAACTAGTTAATTTACATGTAGCATTGGATCTTGAAGATTGACATTTTATATTTATAACTTAGTAAATATACCTATTAAAACTATAAAAAGGAATGAAGGTTAAAGTGCAATAATTTGCATTTTGATCCAAACGAAAAACGTTTTTTTTGCCAACAACTTAAAATTGTACATGTAAAAATGTATATTTTTAACTAACGTTTACCTTTCTAATCGATGCCCAACGATTATTATATTGCAAATTTTTTATTGTTTTTTAGACATTTAAATTATATTGTGAATGTAGAGTATATTCAAATTTGTTAAAGAAGTAAAAAATTATTCGGTTTTTTTAAATTAAATTAGATAATCCGAAAAAAATAAGAAACACATGAAAAAAAATTTTTGTCACTGTCACTGTCACTGTCACCAGTGTCACCAACCGTAACAATAAATACCTATAGAATGTATTGAATGAATATTTTGGACTTTTATATAGTTGCTGCTAATGTTATAAACCTTATATAGGTAAATAAAATTGTGGAATTATTGTGCAAAGTAGCTAGGTACAAATCAATTAAGATAATCTTGGCTTGCACCTTTTGTACAATTCCACAATTTAAATAAGTTTTATCTTGGGTACAAATATGTCATAAGAACAGTCAATGTTTATGGTTCTATCCTAACCTAAAGTGTATGTATTAATTATTAGTGTGTTACAACGATGTAGAATATCATTTTATTAATAAGTTAACAATTTTGCTCAATTATATTATTTCTTGTATATGCATTACATTTTTTCGATTTAAAATGGTGCAACAATTTTTGTTAAAATTTAAAATTGTACCATAATTTCTTCGGAAATTCAATAATTCCTAGTGTAATGACCCATGAGTCATGACTCATGAACGATAATTAGGTTTAGACATGTTGGCAACACTGACAGTTAGTCTCAAATTGTGAAATAGGTTGAGGAACGCGAACGCACCACAGACCTAAAATAAAGTTCTGTGGAACACACTTAATTTTTGTTTTTGATGTATTGGCAGTTGGCACTATTGGCAGTGGCAACTGGCAATTGGCAATACTGGCAACTGGCATGACCTTAGAGGCATGACGTGCGCGATATAACCTTAAATTTCAGTTGTGCTCTCACATGTATATTTGATTCTAAAGAAATTTAAAATGGGTCAGAAAAAGAAAATTGGAAAACAACGGAAAGATAAATATTATCATTTAGCTAAGGAAACTGGTAAATAAAACAAAATAATATTAATATTACTATCTCAACGTAACTCAAATATATTATAGGTTTTAGATCCCGAGCTGCTTTCAAACTAATTCAGTTAAATAGAAAGTTCGAATTTTTGCAAAAATCCAGAGTATGCATCGATTTATGTGCTGCCCCTGGAGGCTGGATGCAAGTCGCAAAACAAAATATGCCAGTTTCCAGCATCGTTATAGGTATAGATTTATTTCCAATAAAGCCTCTACCTGGTTGCATCAATTTAACTGAAGATATTACAACTGAGAAATGTAGGGTTGCACTTTCCAGAGAATTAAAAACTTGGAAAGCAGATGTAGTACTGCATGATGGTGCGCCAAATGTAGGAAAAAATTGGTTACATGACGCTTATCAACAGTCTTGTTTGACCTTAAGTTCGTTAAAATTGGCAACTCAATTTTTAAGGCCTGGAGGATGGTTTATTACAAAGGTATTCAGATCTAAGGATTACCACCCGTTGATTTGGGTTTTAAAGCAGCTGTTTAAAAAAGTTCATGCAACTAAACCTCAGGCTTCTCGTAATGAATCTGCTGAAATTTTTGTCGTTTGTCAATATTACATTGCTCCCGATAAAATAGATTCAAAGTTTATGGATCCCAAATATGTATTCCAAGAGTTAGAAATTGAACCGAAAAATAAGCTTAATGTATTTCATCCCGAGAAGAAGAAGAAAGATAAGGCCGAAGGATATCCTGAAAATGATTACACCCTGCATCATAAACTGAAAGTTTCGGATTTTGTTAAACATGATAATGGAATAGATATATTGCAAAAGGCGTCGGAGGTTAGTTTTTATATTTAACTACTTTATTAATAATTGGTTAGGGAGATCAATTATTTCTTGCTGTGCTGAAATGAGAGAGATTGTAATTTTTCAATAACATATTCACTTGTTAATGTTATCCAACATTTACGAGAGTTTGTTTGACTTAATTTATTATTCGATCCATTCGTTTCTATATTTCATTTAGGAAAGATGAAATTCATAATTTCTTTAGTTTATCCGAAACTGAACTTACACACAGATCGTCTAAAATCTACGATTGTGACGATCATGCCGTCAGTTGACATTGTGCTATAGACATCATATACCTGCAAGTCGTCTGCATATTAGTCGTCAACTATTAAAATTAAAAAGCTGCGTGTATGTCGGAGGAATGGCAGTCCCTCTCTTTCTAAACCTTAACTTGTACCTAAAAAATTTTATTTTCGAATATTTTAAAACTATCTTGGACATATTTTACTTTAATTCCTCTTATACCATATAATGGATCGGATCGAAATCATTATATCTTATAATTATAACACTCTGATTTTAGATAGTTTTTGATGACCCTGAAATCTTAAACCATAAGACAACCACTAGTGAAATAAGGGAATGTGCAAAGGACGTAAAAGTGTTGGGCAGAAAAGATCTTCGAAACCTCTTGACATGGTGGAAAACCTTACACGAAGAATACATTAAACGGCAACCTAAAGAGGAGGAAATATCTGAGAAAATAGAGGAAACCAAACTTGATAAAGATTCTGAGAGTGAAGATGATGATGGACTAAAAGGGGTGGAACAACAAATCACACAATTACAAGAAGAGGAATATCGTGACCAAAAACGTAAAAAAAAGAAAGTTCAGAAAGAACGTAAAAAACTAAATGAACGTCTTAACCTCAAAATGGTTTTGAAAAATGATGATGGACCTACAATGGAAGGAGATGAGATGTTTGCTTTAAAACAAGTAACTGATGGTAAACAAATGAAGAAAGTCATTGACCAAACACCTGATACAGTTGCGGAATCTGATGAGGATTCTGATGGGGAAAAGCAAATATCTAAATATATGCGGTACCAAAAAGGCGAAGGTCATCTAGACAGCTCTGGAACGTACTATAAGGATTCAGATTCCGAACTTGAAATGGAGAGTGAAGATGATGAAGAGGAGATTAAAGAAGGATTAGGTAGGTATCGTAGTTCATAAAATCCAACACTGGGCATTAAAGAGCATTTTTTATATTTGTTAGTACAGCCCTTACTATATACAGTGACATACAAAAGTATGGAAACCTCCTCGGAAACCTCTTTTACAAGATTAAAAAAAATATATTTGAAACTCAAGCTGTTTGATTGATTATTTGCTTTATTTTCACACATGCTTATTTTAAAATATGTTTTATTTTAATGTAAGAAACTTATAACTAAAAAACAAATGGTAAACTAAATGTGGGCAACTTCACTTCATATAGGTAGGTACTTGCTGTGGAATTCCTAAGATTTGCTGTACATAGATTTTCTAGCGCAACTATTTTTTGAGAGATATCGCAGAAGTATTATTCAGTACCAAATTTAATAACAAATTTTTTATGTAACCTGTTAAACGTTTTATAATGGTTGTATTCTGAATGATATACTTTTCAAAACTACCCTAAAAAATCTGAATTGAATGAAATTTACATTACGAGCCGCCATATTAAGAAAATTGATGCTTACACAAAATAAAACGTGAGAGAATTTTTTTAGGCTATCATGCCTTCTTATTTATCTATTATTGTTTAATAAGAAATATACACTGAGGTATATAGTTTAAAGGAAAGACAGTGAAAAATTATCTTATTTCATTTTTAGGTTTAAGTGATGAAGAAGATCGTGATGAATCTCCTAAGAAGAAGAAGAAGGAAAAGTTAGCCAAAAAATCCAAAGAACAGGAACATCCACTTATAACAGATCTGGATTATAGGGACAAAGATCAGAAAAAAGCACATAAGGCTGAACTTTGGTTTGAGAGGGACGTTTTTAAAAATCTAATAGACGAAAAAGATGAGGATGCAGATTTAGACAGAATGGTAGAAGACTATAAAAAGAAGGGAGCTAAAGTCATCGGAGAAATTGATAACGAAGAAAAAGCAAAGGCAACCAAGAAGATTTCAAAAAAGAGCAAAAACGTAGTAAAAGAGGAAACAATTGATAGCGATTATATATCCGAGGAAGAGAAGGATGATACCGATACGGATAGTGACGAATCTGATTATGATATTGAGAAAGAAGTGCATGTTCCTGTAAATAATTCAAAGAAGGATGGATTTGAAATAGTCCAAAAGGGCACAGGTAAATTTAAATATAAAAATAATATCAGTACGTGAATGAACCCGTTTGCGAAAGAGTCTGCCTATAAGTTTGTTGGGGAGTACATTCCTTTTTTTATAGCAGGTCTTCAACTCGCCCTCAATTATTTTTCAACAACCTGTGTTGACAACTTCTAGACCCTATTTAATTTTGTGGCTGCGGCTTTCGGTTCTAAAGTCCTAACCTGCAGTTAACCTCACTCTTTTAGTCAGCATTACTGTGTGTGTCTAATGAATTGTGTCATAAAATATAATAGAATATATTACATAGTGATTGATTTTGATTATAATAAGTTTGTTCGAGCATGGAACAATAAGGTCGAGGGTTAGTCCATGTTTTATTTATTTTTAGGTAAAAGGGGAAAGTACAAGTTATCGTCTGAAGAACTAGCCATAGGTACAATAATGGTAAACAGTAAAAAGGCCAAGAGGGATCTTATAGATGCTGCATGGAATAGGTATACGTTTAACGATGACCATTTACCTGACTGGTTCGTACAAGATGAACAAAAACATATGAAGCGAGAAGTGCCAGTTCCCAAGGTAGAATAAATATTAATTGGTTTTTTAAATAGACAAGATATTAAAAATACAAAAGTACAACAAAATAAAAGTAAAATTTAGTCAGGTACCTAAAATGTGTTAAAAATCAATATGAGTTGTTTAATATAAAATTTTATTAATTTAAGCATTCATAATATTTTATATATGACCGGGTTTCTGTAGATTACATTGCAGTTATAATTTTTTTTGTATAAGTATAAAAATAAGTAATAATATGAATATAGAAATATCTGCATAATTTTTCTAATAAAGCAGTAAAAATAAGAGTGAAAAATTTGAGCCTGTCATGATTAAGCTGGAAAAGTCTGAGAAAATTTAAAGCTCTTATAAAAAGAAAATTGTATTAATGTGACGTTGGACTTTGTTGCAGAAAATTAGTGCTCAATGAAGAAGTGTCTTAATTTCTCTTCTCGTCCATAGGGTAGATTTTCACTGCTTCAATAAATATTTCATAAAAGATCTAATTGACTACAATATTATTCAATAATTATTTATTCTGAAAACATTTTACAATGATTTAATAGAATAAAACCTATGTTTTAGGAATTGGTGGACGATTATAATAAGAAACTAGAAGATATAAATGTGCGACCTATAAAGAAAGTAATTGAGGCCAAAGCAAGGAAGAAGAAGCGGGCTCTTAAAAAATTAGACAAAGCGAAGAAAAAGGTGGAAGCACTTATGGATAATGTTGATGTATCAGATAGAGAGAAAGCTAAACAAATAAAATCGTAAGTTAAACACCAACAATTAATACATTACAGTTATTTTGTCATTACTAATATAAATTTTGGAACAATAAGCTTTTACACTCACAGTTATAAGAGATGGGCGTTAAAGTACACTTTACGCCCGGTCGCAAAAACAATATTATTATACCCTGAAAGAATGCTTATGTCAGGCAAAACCATGCCAAGGAGTTCTTTGGTTTATATGCTTACATTAACACCCTCTGCGATAACATTTCTTTGCACACGTTACTCTTATAGCCAAGCTAGCTGGAGAGCAATATTATTTTCAAAGAGACTAATGTTTTAATATATTAACATATTTATTGTTTCAGATTGTATAAAAAAGCGAAACAGGAGCCGAAGAAAGAAATTACCTATGTTGTAGCAAAGAAGCACATGGCAACCAAAAAGGTTAGGAGACCTAACGGTGTTAAAGGTCCCTATAAAGTGGTTGATGCAAGGATGAAGAAGGATTTGAGAGCGCAGAAAAACAAAATGAAAACTATGGGAAGAGGCAACAAAGGAAAAATGGGAAAAGCAAATTTAAAGAAAAATGCTAAAGCAAATGTAAAGAAAAATTCTAAAGGAAAATAAAATAAATTTTTTAAATATCCTCTTTAATTGTGTTTGTATTTTTCTTTATCCAATAAAAACAAAAATTAAATGATTGTTTTGACAAAGGAAAGTTTTCTCTTCATTAGTGACATCCTTGTATATGTATTCTACAAGGGTAACATGCTTCGAGTTAAGGATGTTAAGGTTACGTACCATTCAGGATCACATGGAAATAAATAAAAGATATTTTTTTATCGTTTTTATATTTTTATATTTATAAAGTAAATATATTTATCACCACACGATTTCTCTAAAATCATTACATACTAATATTATACGAACTATAATGACGGACACTCTTGTCTATACTTAATTTATTTTGACCATCAAGATATGTTCATTAATTTATTATTGTGATTTGTGTTTTATTTAGTTTTTATCAATACCAATAATAGGTATAGAATATTCCACATAAACTGAATGATTTCGACATGATATCGTGACCTTTAAAAAACTTGTTCCTATTAGATCGTAAACTGTGTCGTAGGAGTACAAAATAAAATGGACGATTAGTGTCATCGTTTCCTCTGGTTTTGAGGTTATTGTTCAGTGTCAGTTTTGTGGTGTGTTGAATATTTTTTTGTAATTGTTTTATTTATCTAGTACGTTTGAACATACATGTGGGTGTGTGAACATGAACATTAATAATGGAATAATAGTATATTATTCAACGACCGTATAATAATGGGTATTAATCACGAGGTGTAATCACCGAGTGGATAATAGCCATTATACGCGAGTAGAATACTATACTTTATCCACGACTACTAAATATTTTTGTGGTTTGTAGCAGAACAATATAATATAGCTAAATCAAAGAAGCATCTGACAGTAGTGATTAATGACTCATTAATCACTGCCGTGATTAATGGGTATTATTAAGGTCGAGCAAACAGACGTATAATGGGTACATTATACAATAGTCGTGGATAAAATCAAGGAAGCATCTGACAGTAGTGATTAATGACTCATTAATCACTGCCGTGATTAATGGGTATTATTAAGGTCGAGCAAACAGACGTATAATGGGTACATTATACAATAGTCGTGGATAAAATAATTAAATCAATTCCAATTGAATGTATTTGTACAAAAGCACTGCTTTTCTAAACTGACTTTTCTTACACAGGCAACCATAAAATCGTAGTACTGTATTGTTAGTTGCCTGCTATCATTCATTTAATTTGGGGGAACTATATTTTATTAGGCGATTGCGATCCGAGGTGCGAGGTGGGTCGACATCAGTGATCATTGTGACCAATAATATTGAATAAAAAAAGTTACTATATTTGTACTGTCGTCTGTTGAAATCGTTCAGTTTACGTGGAGTAAACTATAGTAACCGGTAACCGACTACAAAACATGTTATGCCCGTAACTGTTATGGTTGTCAAAAACACCTCTAATCTCCAAAGAATCGAGTCAAATGTTCGTTGGAGTTATATCGCATCAGATTAATCTTGTAATGAATTTTAAGAGAAGTAATTCACTACAGAAATTTTTAATGAATTTTTAGATACTATTTGATTTTTTGATTTAAAAAAATTATCGAAGATGTAAAAAAATGGGTCATAATAGTTATTTGATTATCCGATTATTGACTTTGAACAATCCAATTATGTCACATTATAGGTAACGTTTAAAAATTTTCTTGATAAGCTATTCTTCGCATACAATTTAAAGCCTTTTTAATTTTCACGTATTTATTGATTAATGTTTAATGATGCAAACACTTTAATTATTACACAATTCCGAATTAAATTACAAATTATTTTAATTGTTTATATTTTTACACTTACTAAAACCTCTTACTTTTCCTCATTTATTTAAATAAAAAGTTAACGGTCAAGGTTGTTTACATTGCAGGATGCTGAATAAATAACTTTATTAAATGATTACATTTTGATTTACATATTTTTATTATAGCTTTACGTAACAGTTTTGCAGCTTATTGTAATGTCATACATTTGTTGCATTATTTTTACCCTATTAATAGTAGGTGTATCTAATAAGTACGCATACAATGTGTTACAAAATTTCATAAGGTGATAGAATTACCTGGTATAAAATTCAATATTAGCATCAAATCAATTAACAGTGCAGTGAGTGCAAAATGTCATTATTAGTCTTTGGAAATAAATTAAAATGAAAGTGGTACAAGGGCAAATTATATAATTTCAAAAAATAAGGTGTATTTTTTACTTATTTAAATTACAACATTTAGATGCGCCGATTTTCTTAGATCAAAATAAGAATACCTAAATGAATATGAATTTAATCAAATTAGGGAAAATATTAGTTTCCGCAAGGCTCAATCATGGGTCCGTTCTGCTTTATTCTGTTTACTAAGGATGTCAATAACGCGAATTTCTGATAAAGTGATTCTTTATGCAGATGACTAATTC